>JAVBJF010000365.1:0-368373 GCA_033439095.1 Pseudococcus viburni | reverse complement strand
ATGAGAGAGTACTAGAAATTAAGTCAGAATCGCCCATTAGAATTGATTACGCAGGAAAAAATTATGAAATTACCAATAAAACATGAATTGTACAGCGTGAAATTTTCTTTCTGTGCAGTGCAATGAGTTTTTTACTAGGAGACTTAGTTTTTGTGATATTTTCAATGAAAGATGAAAGTTGAATTTCGAACTTTTAGCTGAAGTATCTCGAAAACTTCGCTTCCTAGCGAAAATTAACTGGACTTCACAAAAATAAATTTTATGCTGTGCAATTTATATTCTATTCATTTTCTTTCGTAGGACCCCTTCTTTGCGCAGAAAATCCACTTCAAGTGTCAAAAGTCATCAAAAAGTGTGAAACGAATTTTCAGTAAAAAATTCAAATTACGAAAATTTCCAACGTGGTAAAGAAAAACTGAAATCATATTCCTACCTAGCACTAAAAAGTACATCAGAGTCAGGGGCGCACTCAAAGAGATGGCTATCGGACTGTAACCATCCCCAAAAATAAGCCTACTCCGAAAATTTTCAATTCCAGCCCCCCTCCCCTTTCCTTATGCTCAGCAAGGAGATTTCTTACGTAATAAGGTCAAAAAGAAGTAAATTTGATTGCTTTTGAAACATGATTTTTTATAAAAAAAATTCCCCTCGCTTCACTCGGACAATAAGGAAAGGTGGGACAGGATGCATCAACCTAGGCCAAATGTTCAGCCAAATCTATTCGGATTGGTCAAATTGTCTAATTCTTGCAATAAATTAAAGTTCAAACATTTACCTTTCATTTCCCTGAAAAAATTCCATTTTAGGGCATACCTCAACCCTACAGAATTTTTTGAAATTTTTTCACTTTTTTGCATCCTGGCCCACCCATGGGACAGGATACAAAATGTCATGCGGCAAGATGCAAAAAGTGAAAACATGATGTAGAGGATACTACAGATTTAAATAGAAGCGTAATTTTTGAAAAGAGGAGTTCTAAAACCTTTGTATTCATAATTTATACTGCCTTAATTGATTTTATGATTTTTTAGGCAAACTTTTGATATTTTTGATATTCTATCTAAAAATTAAAGTAAAAATGTGATATCCTGGAAAAAAATCACAAAAATATCAATTGGACCATCTTTAGTACCACATGTGACTTTTTCGAAAAATTCGTATTTAAAAACAATGTTTGCATCCTACCCCATTTTCAATTTGCATCTTGCCCCACTGGTACTATATTTCTTTAACGCAATGTACTGGGAAGAAAATACAGAGGAAAGCGCCAACCAAATACATCATTCGATAGGTAATTTGGATGTAAATCACAAAAAAAAATTATCTGATTTTTTTTTTCAAAACTTACTAAAAGGTCAACGAAAAATCACTGATTTTTAGCTAAATTTATTTCACTGATTCAAAAAGTTATTCCAGCCTCAAAATCTCGAAAAATCGTGAGATGAGTTTTGAAAAATGAAAATTCATCCAAAAATTCATCCTTGCTTCAAAAACTTGGAAAAAGGGTGGGATGAATTGTGAAAAGTATTTTCATCGCAAAAGCCATCGTGCTCCCGGAAAAAGCGAGGGATAATTATTAGAATTGATAAGAAAAAAACTCAATTTCTTACAACTCTTTCAAACTACTTCAGCGTCACTAAAATAACAGGTTACTCAATTTTTTCATTAAATTTTCTTCCCCCTATTTTTTCTCGAATTCTTGGCCTATCCCTTACATTATCTTTGGGTGCGCGTATAATCAGAATCACCTATCAGGGTTGATTAAGCAGAAAAAGTTGAAAAAAATGCAAACCTTTGTTACCTATGTAGATAGTAGGTAGGTATAGGTACCAACTAAAATACAATTCAGAAAAATAGTGTAACTAATATTAATTAAATTAATTCCAAGTTACTTTTTTTAAATAATAAAATGTAATTTCTTAATAAAATATTAATGCACTTGATAATACTACATTTTTTCAATGTTTTTCTTTTTTCCCCAACATTTTCCAATACCTACTTTTCCATTATTTTTATCATTTTTAAAAATAGTTTCCTTTTTTTCAAAACAAATTTGAGTGCTTTGATCGTACAAATGAGGTATATGCAAGTAATTTGAGGTGCTGAGCACCGATCCGTTGCAAATTTTTTCATATGCCAATTTCACGTACAAAAAAAGTGAGATGTTCAATTTTGAGCCTACTTATTTGTACTTGAAATTACAAAAATCGCAACAAAAAAAATTCAGTGAAGTAAAAATCGGACAAGTGGTGTATAAAAACGTATTTTGGGGTATAATTACACACAAAAAAATTTCGACCAAACATGACCACGTTATGAGTGAAAAAAGTCGTGGAAAAATGGGTTTTCGCATTTTTCGAGATGTTCTAGCTCCTGGAAAATTCTGAAAAATATCAAATTATATATAGGGACTAGGTACATGCAATATATGTATTATTTTCAGAATTACACCTCTGAACCATCATGTAGAAAACTCGGGTTGAAGTTTTCAAACAAGAGATTCAGCTAGAAGAAATCATCGAATTTTTTTTCAAATCACCCACTAATACCCCTCAGTATAGTGTACCACCCACGCAAGTTTGAAAAAATTTGGTTGAAAACTCGCGAAAATAAAAATTCTTAATGAAAAGGCTGAAAAAAGTAACGTTTTGCCCCATTACTAGGGCTAGGAGAGGGGTAGGGGGACAAAATTTTCACCACAAGGTTTTTAGACCATAATAACCAAATTCCTTCGGTTAGTTTCGAATTTCAGCTCGAAGGGGGGGGGGGAGATTCGCCTATCTTATCCGCCGGTACCTTGATGAATTTTTATTAGAAAATCAATGAACTTTTAAAAAAATCCTAATGTAAAAATGTAGAAGTTATGATTTAAGCAAACGATGTTGCCAAAAATATAAATTCAAACACCAAATTCATAATTTTTTTAAGAACCATATTCGACAACATAAAAAAAATGCAACGCAAAATTGTTACACAAAAACGTAACACTTTCCAGAAATTAACTCCAATTAACCTCGAGGCCCAGTGGCGTCGAAAGCTTTTTTTGGGAGGGAACAAAATGGGTATGGAGACTCCGAATGTCGGAATACCAGAAGTATTTCAAGGAGAGGGCGTAAAAAGGAGCCTTCTTTCATACCACCGTCTCAGATAGATCATAGAATTGTGATTATATTCATGCCCAAGCGAAGTAAGGTCAAAGCTTTGAAAAAATCGGATTTAAAATTTTCAACTGAAAAATAAATTTTTCCAATTTTTTCGACTTAAATTACGATTTTTCTTATCTTCTATTATTTCTCGAAACGAAAAAATTTTTCCCCAAAAAAGTCATTACCGTCGAAAATTTTCTGACTAAAAATGCAATTGTGAGCCTGGATATAGAAATCGCCTTTAGGTGTCAAAAATTGGGTTTTGAGTTGAGGTTCCTCCTTGATTCCACTCTTTCTAAAAAGCCCAAAATCAGTGTCAACTCAAAAAAAAACACAATTTTTGACGCCCAAGGGTGGTTTTAATATCCAGGCTTACAATTTTGTTATTACGAAGAAAGAGCAAGTTGCCCTTCTCTACCCCGTTCATACGTCCCTTGTGACATTGGCTTGAAAATGGAGCTTTCCTCATTGTAAGATGTTTTTAAAAAGAGCAATTTATAATATTACGTACTTAGTATCTACATTTTTGCACTTCTTCATTAGGAACAGGAAAAGTAGAGACGAGTATGAGCGGGTGATTTAATTTGTGGCAAACATACAGGCGAACAATTACCCATCCTAAACGGACATTGATTAGACTCGACGAAAAATTAAACACATACAGAATGGTATGCTCGAAGTCACCTGCCAAGGAAGGACGCAGCACCATCAAGATGGACCCTATCATGCTAAATTTTTCGCACGAAACAATTACACAAACGCAGAACAGGGGGAGAACTTGGCAAAAGTCCTCCCTTTCGAGCACCGCAATGACCTACAGAACTGTCTCAAGCGACTGAAGCGATTCTTCGCTTCTACCTGAAAGTAAACACACACAGTCACACACGCAACACCCATACATCAAATTAAGAAGCACATGCGAACTGAACATAATTCTAAAACGAAATTACGCGGTTCATAGGTGCGGTCGGCTCGTCTAAAGGTTCGCTTTAGAGACATTTAGTTGATGTAATTAGTTGTAACGGGTAAATTAGCCACGATCGTGTTTCTTTTAAACTGGACGGTTCAAAGGTTCCGTCATCATGTGTTTGAAAAAGTGAAAATCGCCTCATGCTTGTCATAATAATTATACAAATGAATTTTTACAAGATTCTTTTGAAAAGAGCCAAACAATGTGTTGCGTTGTTTCATAAACACCGCTAACTACTCGCAGGTGACTCGAATTTGGTTCCGGTACTTTTCATTAAATGTTTCAGGGTACATCCTGATGACTCCGAACAACGCTACACGTGTTTTAAAAATAAACATCGCATCGTCGAATATTAAATTTGAAGAAAAAAATCCAAAGTGTAGAGCATTAAGTCAACAAGTGCATGAAGAAAAAAATACACTAAAAATGAGGGGGATGAGAGAATCTTACATTAGATCACATATTCAGATATACGTGCAAGTTTAGGTTAGGTGCTCGCGCCAACGCACGCATCCGCACTCGCGTACGCCCTTATAAGTACATATAAGTACGATAAACTTTAAATAAGAGAAATTTAATAAAAAATTCATCAACGAAGACAGATTAAATAGATCCGGTCGCATGTTGTAAAATAGATTTTCGAACAAGTAACGAAAAGTATAATGGCCCATTTGTTTAGAATCCCATAGAATTATTTTAATACTGTACGGTATAGGGGGCGAGACTTTATACCCTGTGCTCTCTTTTTCTTACTTGAAAACCGTATACGACCACATGTAAACGTTACAGCTTTCGTATCTTGTAAAAAGGGTTCTAAAATCCTACTTTCGCCGGGCGTCTCGCTTAACTCTTTCGAGTCGTTTATAAATATTCACTCGATTGCGAGGAATTTCCTGTTTCCAAACTCGGATATGTAAGCGCTTAGTACTTTATTTCGCACGAAACAAGATAACGATACTTTTCCATAAACCGATCTACTTTTTTCAAATCCGTTAAAAGAATACTCTGCCAACTTTTGCTGCACATTTGAAAGTTTAATTAAAGGCTTTCGGTTTGGTTTGAGTTTTTTTTTGCGGGCAAGAAAAAGAAGATCCGTTTTCACGCGCGTTAACGTTGCCGGTGTTTTTTTTTGCTCAATTCTTATACCGTTCGTTTTGGTGCTGATGGCAATATTCGAAAGCATTTAATTTAGCAGGGTACATTTTTTATTCGGCGATGAATAAGAAATTTTTTGGTGTGCCTTGTCTTACGTTAGATAAATATGTCAATTCGAGCAGGGAGGCAGGGATGGTTTCAGTATACCTAACTTGGGAGCGGGCGGGGTGAAAAGAGAAACTTGCTTACTAAAATCAGTGACGTCGGAAAGTGGGGTGTAAGGGGTACATTGTACCCCCAAAATCCTGAAGAGGGTACAAAGTATCATTTGTACCCCCCCACCCCCAATCAAATCAGATAGGCATTTTTAAAGCATTAGAACACGGAAAAAATGTTGTTTTGCTGGGCATTGAAAACTCAATTTTTTCAAAGCTTCGCTCGGGTATAAATAAAATCACAATTATATGAATTATTTGAGGTAACATAGCGAAAAAATGCTTCTTTTTGCCCCCCCCCCCCAAAAAAAACCTTCTGGTACCTATTCTAAGTCTTGGTACTCATTTTGTACCTCCCAAAAAAAAGCTTCCGACGCCACTGACTAAAATAAAAATGTACAAGCCAAAACAAAAAAGGTCAGAATGTTTAATTTGCTGACTGAAATCATTTTCACGGAATATTTGCCGATTTGCCGACTTTAAAAAACGTTTGGGAATGTAACCCCCCCCCCCCCCCCCACTTTCTTGCAACCGTCCCTGAATTCGAGTTAAGGAATCTTTAACAAAGTACTAATTTAGTACATACATCGTGAAAATTCTAACAAATTGGATAGTCCCCTCCCCCACTCTAAAAAATAATACCTCGTGTAGTAAGTAAATCATATAGATGCAAAATGAAAAAAAAATGACAACAAATTCTAAAACTACCGGAGCAGTTTTTCGAAAAACAGAAAAAAATATGTGAAGGCGCATGGGAAAAAGGACCACACGACCAAAAATGAACTTTTGCTGGAAAAGCCTTCAAAGTTGGGAGTCTTTTTCTTCGTAATTACGGTTTCACTTTCAGATTACCTACCAACTAACATTTCAACCATGAGGGACCTACTGACATGTGATGATGTCACGTTAATTACGTTAGGTCACCCTTACATCGGTCACACAGCCGACTCTATCTTAGACAAAAAAAGTAAACCTTTTGAAATGTTGTAAAATTTAAAAGTTTGACTTCCTTCGCTTATAGTTGAATATTTCGCTTAATTTCGAATAAATATAGAAGCCTGGGACCAGGTCCATTCGATTTTTGATGATTTTTTCATAAAAATTGGACCAAGAAAGTGAAAAACGAAAAATTGGTCGAGTGGTTTCTTTTCCCATACGCCCTCACATTTACATTTACACTTATGTACTTGAATACAAATAAAGAAAAAATTAAAAGAAAAGTCTAAAATTCAAGTAAGCATGCAAACGATTTTTTTTATTTTCTCCTAAAAAATAGTTCCGATTTTTAGTGGGTTTTTTTGGAAGAAAATACTTCTCTTTGGGGGGGGGGTCCTGTAAAATATTTTTAAAAAGGAGAAGACAATAATGAACAATTATTAGAAAATGAATTTCTCAATTTTAAGTAATGGTGGTTTCATGTACTGTGACTTCTGCCTACCTATGCATATGAGATTGTTTAAATATACGTAATTATTGTCCAAGCAATAATTGCGCTCACTTAAGAGTAGATAATAAGGAAGGCAACATCTCGAGACATGATGAAATTTTTCAATCAAATTATCACGAATGACGTCTGATTTAAAATTAAACTTCTTCGATAATTTTCTTGCATCGAAAAAATAATATCTAGACCTAGAGGTATATAAACAACTCAATGCTGGACTTGGTACAGTGGCGAGCCCCCCCCCGCGACAAAATTGAATTTTTAATCGGGAAAATCATATGCGAATTGGAGAAAGTTATTGGAAGTTATTTCTTTTTCACGAAATGAAATATAAACTTCTGGTGGAACAAGAGTGATTTGGATTAGGAATATTCTAAAATCCCTTTGGCCAAAATTTCAACTGCCCAAAATAATTTCTTGATTTTCGGTGAATTTTAAAAAATTTAAAAATTGTTTTTTTCTTCAGAAAATATATAAAAACTCTGGTGTGGTAAGGGGATCATTTGGCATCAGGTGAAACTTGATTAAAATTTTTATACCATTCGATTTGTCTTGGTAGAAGATGATTTTAGAGCGCGTGAGTGGCGTGAGCGAATTTTCATCTCACGCCGGAGGGGGGGCTGGAGTCCTAAAATACATGATTTCCAAACTAAAAATTCTATTTCCGTGAATTTTCAACCGATCCGGCATCATAGTAAAATTTTTGAAGATTTGAGCAAAAAGTGACCAAAACATCACCGAAAGAAATCAAAATCAAAAATTCAATTTTTTGGAGGGCAATTTTTTACAGTTTTCTTGGGGGGGGCAATTTTTTGTAGTTTTCTGCAAACATTTCAAAGATAAATCAACTGAAAAGTCGTGAATAATTTCATTTATTAAATTCCTTCGTCAAAACAACAAACTAGCAAAAATCAATTTTTTTATTTTTTCATTGAAAAATTTTGAAAAATAGCAATTTTAGCTTGAAAATTTGAATTTTTGCCTGGAAGTGCGAAGAAAAAGTGACTTTTGAAGGGAAAAAAGTAACCAAAGTGACCTTTTAGACGTGAGAAGTAACCAAAAGTGACTGCAGCCGAAAAAAGTGACAAACACTCTAAAAAAGTGACCCGCTATGATCACTTTAATGACCTTGAATTTGACTTTAAAAATTTCAAATCGGCCTGAGGGACACAATTTTGAGATGGGCAGACATTTTTTCAACGTTTTTCAATGTATTTCACACCTCTCAGAGCGTTTTCAAATTTTTTTGGGAGTGGAAGCTGTTCAAATATTCAAAAAACCAGTGCAATTCGTAATTTAGTCTAGGAGAAATAGCATTAAAACAGTGCTTCAAAAATACGTATATTATGTTAATCGCAATTTTATCGCTTAAAAAACTTCTATGTGATGTCCCGAGTCTTTGATGAAGTCGCAATGTCCCAGTCCTTATTGCTTTTATTATGGGAGAAAAAATTGTTTCGCACCGATTTCGCTCAAATTCACGTGTAGGGTTATTTAGGTGTAAAAGTACACCCAAAAAATTTCAGCCCCCCTCGACCTCAGGAAGTTGAGCCATCGCTTCTCAAAGTTGGACATTTTTGAATAAAATGACAGAAAAACTAATTTTTCGATCATAAAACCGCATCAAAATTTCTCCGAATTTAAATGCCTGTCAAAAGTACATAATCGAGGTGTTCGTTTGAAAATCCTATCGAGGGTAGATCTTATTGTTAAATTGGTCCAAAAAAACGAGAACTCGATTTTTAGTTTCCTAAGTGAATTTTGGCGCCTTTCGGTGAAATTCGAAAATACTGGAGAAAATCAACGTCAAATGTAGGAAAATGCACTTTTTTCAAAACTATCACATATTTGCTGCATTTTTTTTTCAAATTTTCAAAAATCGAGAAATTAATTTAGGTTGTTGAATTTTGCACACATAATGCCAACTTTGCTAAACTGAGGAAAATTACAATTAGCGATTTTTAATTCTCCCCTTTTCCCCTCCATATAATAAAGAATTGTGAAAAATAATACTTGAATATTAGAAACATGTAAATCGAGTATATTGCTTTAAAAAAATAAACCTCATCACATGCAACACTTTGGATACATTAAAACTCCAAAACATCATAAATAATATCACGCCCTCAATCAATTTACACTCCACCTAAAACCACCTCTCCATCACTCGTTTACAACAACCAAGTAAACCTCACCCTAATACGAAAAACCACAATTGGCACATTCAGTTGATCTTACTCGACTTTCGTATTGTTTGAAAACATTTCTAGTAGAGTTTGGAAAAAAAACACAGAATAAAAAGGGGTAACAAGTTGAGCCCGTCTTTCGTTACCTTTTACCCTGCTTTTTACGAATGTCGTTTCTAACTTTGATAAATGTCAATTCCGCCATTTTCTCCCTTTTTAAAAGTCGCCCTAAACGAAACGCAAAAAAAAGATTCGATATAATTGAATGTTTGCGAAAATTTATTATTACAGGAGGAAAATTCAAAATAATAAACTCGTTTATTCGATAGAGTTTAAATTTATTAAAATGAAAATAGCTGAAGAAATACGAAGAATAAATGGAAACAATACATAGCAAGGTAAATTAAGTAGGTTTAACAAAGATGGAAGGTATAAAAATTCGTTTTTTTCACAATGACTAAGAAACTTATAAATAAATACATGAAAAAAATTAACATAAATATATGAACAAGGGTTACATAAAACACAAACAAAAAGTAAACACAATTTTTTCATTAAAAAAACTTCTTAATACAGAAATTACCTAATTTTAAATATTGTAACATCAGAGATGAAAAAAAAAATTGTATCACTGAGAAGACAACAGAGAAGATTTTCAAATTATTATTTCTCATTCGATATTGAGAGATAATAAAATTTGACCATTATTGCTAGAAAAAAAATAGTCGTCATAAAAATAGTAGGTACATAATATGTATTACATAATTATACTTTGGTATTAAAAATTTCTTTCAAAAAAAG
This sequence comes from Pseudococcus viburni, assembly GCA_033439095.1. Classification (NCBI taxonomy): domain Eukaryota; kingdom Metazoa; phylum Arthropoda; class Insecta; order Hemiptera; family Pseudococcidae; genus Pseudococcus; species Pseudococcus viburni. Next base: position 358,516 of record JAVBJF010000365.1, on the reverse strand, counting down.
GAGACTCGCGTAATATGGAATAACTAAACAATAAATTATGGAGTATGACCTAACGAGGAATGATGAGTCCCTAAATGATGAAAATAAGCAGCAGCTGCGGCCGCTGCTCCGTAACTTTGGTTAGTAGAAAATGGACTAGTTTGCGGATAATGATGAGTAGTATAGGCTAAAGGATGGAAGAAAGGTGGACCACTGGTAGGCGGGGGTGGAGGGACTGTGGGGCTATTTACATCCATACCGGGATTTTGTTTTTTCCATTTGGTTCGCCTATTTTGAAACCAAATTTTCACTTGCGTTTCGGTCAGCGAAAGCGAAAGAGCTAAATTTAATCTTTCGCAAACCGATAGGTAACGTGTGGTTTTGAATTTGTTTTCTAATGCTACCAATTGCTCGTAGGTGAATGCAGTTCTCGCTCGTCTGGGTTTACCGCTGTTTTTACTATTAGATTCGGATTTGCCGTTCGATTTCTTGGTGCCCGAAATACGTTTGGATCCTGTGCCGTCGGCGTCATCGTCCATGTCACTTTTGTCACCTTCGCCGCCGATACTGACGTCGTCGTCTTCGTCTTCGCTGTACTGTTGGATGTTTTCCGAACCTGCAAAGGTGTAGAAATGTTATTTCAATAGGAGATTAGGAATGGTAAATTGTTTAGATGTTATGAGCCAAAAACGAAAAAATTCACCCCACAGACTACAAGAGAAAATTTTTTTAGCCAAAAATTGATTTGAAAAACACCTAAGAAATGGAATTTTATCAGATTTTTTTTTGAGTAACGTCGGAAAGTGGAGTACTAGAGGTACATATATTGTCCCTTCTCCCCACAAATTCTGGGATAGAGTACATACTAAGTATCATTTGTACCCCCCCCCCACCAATTACATTAGATAGGGATTTTCCAAAGCATTAAAACATGAAAAAAAATGCTTTTTGGGGCATTAAAAACCCAATTTTTTCAAAGCTTCGCTCAGACATAAACAAAATCACAATTATATGAATTATTTGAAGCAACAGAGCAAAAGAATGCTCCTTTTTGCCCCTTCCCCGGAAATCCCGTTGGTATTCCAAGTCTTGGTACTCACTTTGAACCCTCCTGAAAAAAAAGCTTCCGACACCAGCGCCACTGATGATATCGTTGATTTCCCAGAAAGTATATTTGCACTTATATTTAATTATTTTTATGCTTTTTTTTTGGAAGAAATTTCGTTTCTGGATTTGAGAAGGTAAAAACAATTCAAGTTTATTCAATAAATGGATGATCTTTATACTCCATCAATTTGCATTTTGCACGATGAATTCGTTGCTGCAATTTCTGCCAAAATCTGGTATACTTATTTATTTTTATGCTTATTTTTGGAAGAAATTTTGTTTCTGGATTTGAGAAGGGGAAAAAAATCAAGTTTATTCAATAAATGGATGATCTTTATACTCCATCAATTTGCATTTTGCACGATGAGTTCGTTGCTGCAATCTCCGCTAAAATCTGTTTTTTTTTTTTTTTGAACAATATAACACACTTCAACATTAGAAAATGCTGTCTGAAATTTATTAGGTGATTTTGATAGGATTTTTCGCGATGACAACTGAGGGAATAGGGAAAAAATTCCAACATGTTGAGATTTTTTACAATTATAATTTTTGTTGAAAATTTGTTTTACACTTTTTGATAACTTTCAACTCTTGAAGTGGATTTTCCAGGCATGTAAAATTTCATTTCTTTAGAGTTGAATGAGTTTTTTCTTGAAACTTAGTTTTCGAGATATTTCAGCCGAAAATTCACAGTTCAACTTTAATCTTTTATAAAAAATATCTCGAAACCTAAGATTTCTAAAAAAAGAAACCTAATTAAGAATTTACGGAAAGGAAATTTCACGTTCTACAATTTGTGCTCTTTTTTTTCGAATGACCCTTTCTTGCTTATAAAACCGACTTTTTCAACAAAAAATTCGAATTGTAAGAAACACTGACGTGATGGAGAAAAAATGAAATTATATTCAAACTCAGCACTAAAAATTAGGTCAAAATCACCAATCAGAATTGATTATGCAGGAAAAAATTATGAAATTACTGGCCTATAATAATTTAATTGCTACAAATAAGAAAGGTTGAAAATAATATTCATTATAAAAAAACAAAACAATTTTCTTAGAAAATCAAGCCTCCAAAAAAGAATAGAAATATGAATTGAACATGAATTTTAGAGCGTGAGATTTCCTTTCTGTAGAGTTCAATTGGTTTTTTTAGGAAGCCTAATTTTTGGGATATTTCCAATCGAAAAAATAATTTTGAACTTTTATCTGAAATATCTCGAAAACTTTGCGTCCTAGAATAAAATAATTGTACTCTACAGAAAGAAATTTTTACGCACTACAACTTATGTTCTATTTCCTCTTTTCGTATGATCTGAAGAACCTAAGTTGAATTTGATAAGATCAATATGAATTATTTTACAAACTTTCGAACCAAGAATCGCAACTTTTTCATAATTCTAGAAAAAGAATTCTCAAATCGAAAAATTTTTTGAACAGCTGAACGATCTTAATTACCGAAAAATGAATAATAGGACTACTGAAGATACCTGAATTTTTTACGCAAAAAAATTTTCCATCAATTCAGTTTAAAAATGGCTCAGCGAGATTGATTTTCATTCCAAAATCATCCTAGCTTCAAATGCTCGGAAAAATTAAGGGTTGATTTGTGAAAATGATTTTCATCCCAAAATTCACCTCAGCCTCAAAATCACGGGAAAATCATCACAAGGAAACGTTGTGGAGTGACGAAAGAAAAAATATTATAAATTTTAGAAAAAAATTAAGAAATTATCTACTTATCGAGGAGAATAGAGAAATTAGAAAATTGAAATTATCAAGTTTACAACTTTTAAAATTCCAAATCCGAATAAGTATTAAGCATTTTTTCAAAAAAAATTCACAAATTTCGCACATTTCTTCGCTCAGCTCAATGTTATCAAATAATTTCGTGATTTTTCGATTTAAAATGAAATGGTCGACCTCTTATTTTCTAGATAACATTTCAAAAATTTCTTAATGACTTCGTTACTTTTTCACTTCACACCGATAATTTCTAAAATGATTTTATGCCGATTTATTTTGAAAATTTCAAATCACCTCATCTCATTCTTTGTATCTCGGTTAACCCCAACCATTCAACACTTCCATCTATAATCGAGTCTCGAACCGTTCAAAAGTCACCTTGTCCTTATTCGAAAACACACGCAGACGCAACCTGATTAAAAGCTCAACACGAGCGTAACCCTCCAAAATTACAAAACCATTACCTACGTAGGAAGCGTGAAAAATTTTACATTTCAAGCCCAAAAATAATTTTTGGGACGTTTAATTTTCAACGGTCGAGCCGATAAACGACGCTGCATTTATGCGACGATAATTAACCGTACAAAGCGATAATTTTATTTAAAATTTGAAATTTTTCGCGGTCCAAACGCGTATTTTGGAACACTGTCAAAGTCGGCCTGCTAATAACAATCAGGTATCCTATTTTTTTCCAACTTGTTTGTTCTGCTGCCAAAATATAAATAAGCTGTAAAATTATTCGGTAATTTTGGTTGAAAGAAAATTAGCGAAAAGGGACGCGGAAGAGCAAAATATATGTACGCGATACAAAGTTGACTTTTTAAATTTACCAGTAGCCACTGATCCGTGTAAGTACTCTTTTAGTGTACTTTCTTCCCTTTAGTTTAAGTAAACAAACCGCAGCTAAAAGATTGGCTGAGAAAATTCCCCTAATGTATTTCATTGCTGCTGTTTGCCGCTGCACATGTATTAACCTGAAATGTTACCATAGAAACGTAGACTGTACTGATTTCTTTTCTTTTTTTATAATCTCTACGCAAAAACGTTAAAAAGTGCCAAGTTCGTGTTGAAATAATATCTACGGGCTATTGTAGCGCAGGTACTTTGCTGTAGTTGATTTTTTGACGTGGGTTAAATTAAAAAGAATGTCTATTTTGTTGGAAATTGATGAGAAAATTGAATAGAAAATTTAAGAGAAACACCTACTCCTAAAACGACGATTTAATTTATAATTCCTTTTTCACTGAGAAATTTTGAGCCAAATGTGTCAAGATTATAGCTTTCAATGTAGGCTCGAAGCTTTTACTATTTACATTCTACATACGAATGTACAAGCCATTAATGTCTTTTAAAGGTTATAAAAGTGGTTAAATTTTTTTCATCTTCGAATTAAAATAACCTCATCGTAAAAGTCTATTAAGTAGAAAGTTTACGGTCGCGAAATCAAATTACAAGAGAATCGTCCGCGTCTTGTATCCTTCCCCCTCCCCTCACCAACGACCCATGAATGAAGCGGTATGTAGTCGACGTGGAAACGCAATAAAACAAATCCAAGGATATAAGCGAGCTTAAGTTTCAATTGGAATTTTATTCGGTAGACTTAAATACGAAATCTCACTTAATACACTTATCATACTCGTTTCCATAGTACTTTCCTATTTAAAGAACATAGCCGAGCTTTTTTTCTTCGCGTCGATTATCTAAATTGCGATAACAGAATTTCCGAAAGCGTCATCGTTTTCGCAGCTTTTTAATAATCCCGAGCCTCCCTATAAGCGTTGGGGTAGAAAAACAGGGATAAATTTAGGGAGTGGTTTTTATGACAAGAGTCGACGTTTTTGTACCAATATCTTTTCACGTATGTATCGAATAGAATGGCGAATGTTGGAATGAACACGAGATACCTAAATGGTGTAAATTTGGATGATTTTCTAGATTTTGAAAATGAGATAAATTGCTATAATTTTCAATACTGTTTTCAAATGACTCTGAAAACACATCGATCAACTTTTTATCGTAAGTAGGTGCATATAAATTCGACGAAAAATTGGTACGTCCAAAAAGTCAAGTTACCTACCTATAATTTTATTCAAAACAAAATTAGAATTGTTCGATTTGAAAAAAAATTACGTTGGATATTTTATATAGATACTTTTTTTTGAAAAATCTGGCCTGCATGCACAAAAAAAACATCGAATTTTTAAAAATAAGCCCCGAATGTCACACCTTAATAATTAAGGTAACCTTTAATGGTTTTAAGGAACCTTTTCGTCGTTTCTGATAGGTTGAAAATGCGATAAGCAACCTTTAAGGTAACCTTAACTTTTAAGGTATGATTAAACATTCGGGCCTGAGTTGTTCAGATTTATATTTTCAAAATCAATATCTCTCAGTCTGTTGGTCTGGTGGATTTATTTTCAAATTAAAAAATGAATTCAGTTTTGTTACGATTTCATCGAATTTTATAAAAATTGCATAATAGATAGATATATCAATATTATGTTTTACAATATAAGGAACAATTTATCAAATTCAAATAGCAATCCAGAAGAAACCTACAAACCTATCTCAACTCAACTTTTGAATCAATATCAAACGATGTCCAACAAAAAACAACTCGACGTGTTTAGCTTGGACTTGAAGAAGAATGTGATTTCTAAGGGAGGAAAATTTGAACCCTTCGTAATAAAAATTTCACTTCTCAGAAACCCAAGTTGATTTTTTAATATTTTTGGGAAAGTCGAATTTGGAAAGTATAAAACAGTAATTTTTCAACAGAAATGTGAAACTTTTGAAATGAAGCATATTTTCAATGCGTCAATTACTCAAGTGAAAACCAACATTCAGATTTGAAATTTCTGTCTTTAATTTTTATTCAAATCTTGGTTGAATATCTTGTAAAGAAACATCCTAGATTTACAATTTCATTGAATGAGACCACATTTTAAGTATAAAAATTACTTAATTGATTCCTTTCTTTTGAATGGCGTAAGGTAAAATGAAAACCAGAGTCGGGTCAAACAGGAGTTTAAGAGAGCTTGATTTTTTTTAAATTAACAAATTAGATTTGAGTTGGAAAAGTGTAAAGTTGCGAATTTTTTCAATAGGTGTAAAATTTGCAGTTCAACTAAGAACAAATTTAATAAATTTTCACTAGAAGGGAAAATCGTTAAAATCATAAACTATTACAGGGTGTCTAACAAAATCTCAAACCCCAAAAGAAGGACTTTAGAAGGACCTTGGAAGGACTTCCAGCATGACCTTTTCAAAATTAATATTGTACCCCCTCCCCCATCCACCAAAAAAAATTCAAACTCATTTTAATTTTTTCTGTTTCAAAATATTTCATTGTTTAAGATGGAAGAGAAGAGTTTTTACCATGATTTCGAAAAAAAGTAAATTCACTGAGCCTATGCGAAGCGAAGGCGAAAATTTTTGAAAAAAAGGACATCCAGAATCTAAAATTTTCTTCATTAGGTAAAATTTGTGCCTTTTCCGTGTTTTGTTTAGACTTTCAAAAAAAAAAACAATATCTATGGGCCCGTTCCTGATTTCCTTACAAAAAATCAAAACATTTTTGAAAATTTCAATCGAGATCGTTACCTCCTTTGATAAGTGAGAAGGACAATTCTTTCACTTGAAAATATTAATTGCCTGGGAAAGGAAGAAGTTTCATACCATTTTGAAAATAAAATTGTGTAAATTTACGAAGCGAGGGTGAAATTTTTAAAAGAGCATTAAAGCTGAACTTTTTTCAGGCACCCATATCATCTTTCATCATTTCACACAAAGTTGCCACTAGCGACATTTCAAATATTAGTGATTTATTTTAGATTTTGGCGGGTGAGTCTCAAAATTTGAAATGGGAAGGACTTCGGAAGAACCGGAAGGACCCTTTAGCCAATATAAGGACCGGAAGGACTTGTTAGACACCCTGTATTTGTATATAGAAAAAACAGGTAGGTATTCCAATTTTACAATATTTCCGATCAAATAAGTATTTTGATACCTAAGAAGATAAAGATGAAAACAGGCGAACTTCGACTGAGGAGTTCAAATAGGAAATAAGAAATAAACTCGCTCCTTATTACCTAGGAAGATATTGTAAGTATTTGATTTTTCTATGATTTTTCGATAAGGATACTGCCAGAAATTAAAAAAAAAAAACTAAAAGGCATTGATCCAGAAAATTAGAAAAACCAAAATTATCAAAATTGCTTAAAAGTTTTACCAAAAAGTCTTAAAATTTATTCTTCAATTTTTTTAATTTTCGGAATTTACTCCCCGCCCCTCCCCAATTAAAACATACTAGTGTTAATTTGAAGAATTTATACTTTGTGATGCAAGAATAATTTTTTGAATCAGAAATTTTTAATGTTTTACTGCTCAACATGACGCAGAGATGGAACGATTATAATTGATGCTACATCGATTATGTTTTCAAAAAAATTCGAAAGGCATCGATTAATAATCGATTACCTAATCGGTCCGCAAGATTTAGGTATTCTGTGATAGGCCAGAGATACGTGACGTCAGTAACTCAAATTCTTTTGATTAAAAAAAATTACGTCACGTACTTACAGTTTAACCAATTAGAAAATTGAAAATAATTCTCCGATTAATCGGCGAATAATCAATGCTGGTCCGATAATTATAATCGGGGGATGAGAATCGATTATAATCGATTAAAATCGTAATCGTTCCATCTCTGACATAGCATACAATTTATTTTCTTAAAAATCACTATTTTTGAGAAAATGTTCAGAAATTGTATTCGTCACACAAAAATGGTTCAAAATTCAATTCTGAAGATTTTCCTTGTATGAAAACGTGAGAGAAACAGTTTCAGATAAAAGAAAAAACTCTAATTTAGAGAATAACTTTTTAAACAAAATGAAAAATCAAACAGATTACGCCAAGGTGTTTACTTGAAAATTCGCACTTTTTTCTCAATGAAAATTTTAATTTTTTTCATGATTTTTATTGATTTTGCTCACACATTCCCTCCCTCCCAAAAATTAAAAATACCACGAACTTCAAATTGGTAAATTCCAGATAAGTCCATGTAATTTTCCCGTCTTGATTCACTACACAGAAACTTGATGGGGGGGGGGGGGGTGTCACATTAAATTTCAATAAGCGTCAATCATTTTGCCCGAACAAAGCAAGGGTAAAAATTTCAGTGAAAAAAGATCTTCAAAAGCTTGAATATTAGTTTTTTCATAATTTTGAAAATTAAATAACTTTTTGGAGTCAACTTGAGGGACAAAAAAAATCAATTGAAAATTAAACAGAATATACTCTAATTTTTCCGACTCAAAATGAAAATTTCCAAAAAAAGGTATAAGTAATCATTTCAGCAAATTTTCCAACTCAATCCTAAATTTTTGACTGAAAATATAATTTTGCTATTTTTGGCGAAAAGGAAGCTTCCCCATCCTCATCTGTCCCTTGCTTGCTCAGTCCTAATTAATACTAATGTAATTCAATCGACAAATGCTTATAAATTTGGGTTATTGCAAAACATAAAAACCATAAACCAAAAAATGAATATAGGTAACCGCTTATATTTATGTACTTCCCTATTTCAAATAAAAAATTCAGTTTCTTTATTTTTTCCCCTTCATTCCTGACAAAGGCGTCGGAAGCTTTTTTTGGAGAGGGTGCAAAGTAAGTACAAAAAATTGGAATAACAGAAGGATTTTTGGGGGAGGGGGCAAAAAGGAACCTTTTTTTGCACTAATGACTCAAATAATTCTTAATTGTGATTTTGTAAATGCCCGAGCGAAGCTTTGAAAAAATTCCAGTGTTTAATGCCCAAAAAATGTATTTTTTTCATGTTTTAATGATTTGAAAATCTCCAATCTGATGCAATTGAGGGGGAGGGGGGTGCAATGCACCCCTTGCATCGCCGTCACTGATTCCTGACAAATGAAGATAATAATGTGACATTTCAGACCCTTACGTTTGCAGTTCTGAATAAGAGTACAATGACCTTAGGTATCTATTCCTTCAAGACAATTTCTTTCAACGAAAAACCTATTTATCTATGCATAGATTTCATCTCGTTTGATTCCTAATTATCTGACAAAAAAAAAAATCAGGGAACCAAAACTGACGACCTTCCTCTTTCCAACCCAAAATATTTCTTCTTTTAAAAAAATAGTCGATAATCTTACAGTTCAATTTTTAGCAAAGCTGGATAAAGAAGGAACTGTTATTCTTTCTTAAGAGGTAAGAAATTTTTGTTAATTTTTAATTATGCATAAAATGTCCTCAAAAAATTAAGGGTATGAATTAAATTGTTATTTCTTATTATACCTATACGACGAAAAAATAATTCAATTCCACTATATTTCAACAAAAATTCATAAAACCTTCAAGAGAGAATTTCTAAGATTTTTAGAAATTTGTGTAAGGCATTGGTTCATAAAATTTCTTTCCCAATATAGATAGGTATCTACTTTTGCAGTTGAAAATTTAACATCACTGTACAATAGGCCCACCACCAAAATATTCGTTTTCTGCATAGGCATTCAAAATTTCAAATTTACTATACATGAAGACCTAAAGCACATATTAGACAAAGTTTATTGCCAAAGTGGCTGTCATCGAATTATTCATAAACCTAAGGAAATAAGTTATAGGAAGGATGTTTATGTCAGTCAATGACCACAAAACGCCTACTACATCCCAATTATTCGCACTGTCGTCAGAATTTTTGCTTTTTCGCAAAACTTTGAATATTTCCAGAGCTGAAATACTTGGAGTAAAAATCTCTTTCTGGAACTTCAAGCTGGAGTGAGACGATTTAATACCTTCTCAAATCCACACGATCATAACTGACAACCCTGATCCCAGCTTATTTTTAAAACGTAAAAAAATCAATAATAATCACTTACCAGGTCGACTAGCGTGAACAGGAGACGTATCCATGAAATCTAAATGAGGTTTCCAACTGTAGGAGTGGACTAGCGTTTCTTTTATACTATCTTCGAACTGTTTACCGGTAAATTTATTAGGATCTAGGATATTTTCGACAGAAAATGCTAAAGTTCTAGATGATATATCAGGCGGACGATTGGTTTTACAGGTTTCTTCCATGACCGAATCTTCAGTAACCGATCCGGTTGATTGCCTATCCGAAGACGAATTTCCGGCTAGCAATCTTCTTCTGGTAAGATCGACCGGTGATCTGACATCTTCTTCTCTCGTACTACTATTGAATTCTTCTTCTGAACTAACTCTATCATCAGTAACGATGACGTGATTACTAACATCTATCGAATCTTCCGATTCGCACGACAATCTTCTATTTTCTTCGTAAGATTTATCAAATTTATCCGTATGATTCGATTCATCCGAATCCGATTTTGACTGCAGTTTGGATTTATATTCGGTCGACGGAAAGGTACGCACCGCTGCGGTTAGCTTTTGATTGTCACATTCGAAAAATGCTGGTTTACGCACCTCGGTTCTATCGAATTTTAAAAAATTATCCTTAAAATTATTATTAATAATGTGTTGATTGATGTTATTGGGCGAGAAGGTTTTCAAAAATAATTGATTTTGGTCTCCGATTTCGCTGAGCTCTTTATCACGAGGCGCCGGATATTGATACGATACTGAGTCGAACGATGCTCGTCTTTCCGATGGCGATTCTGATTCGTTGCCGGAAGAATTTGGACGGTCTTCGCTTTGCAGAAGTCTTTGCATCATCATCATAGTCATCATTGCCGGATTATCGATTCTTTGAAGGTAAAATTTTCCAATGATAAGAAATCATGAGAACATCTCGTACGAAATCGAAGCGTTTGAAATACTCTCCAAAGGTTCATCCATCGCGAGTGATAAAAATCCCTTCTTCCGCGAAAGTTTTTATATACCGCGAAAAACTTTCAAACAAATCGATAAACCGAAAGTCGTTTAAAAAATCCAACACGTGAAACTTTTAAAAAATCATTTAAAAACTGAAAGAATTAAAACTTAGAACTCGAATTCGTCGCGCAAAACACGATCTTTTTTTTCAAACCGTTCCAACAAAATTGGTAAAAAAAATTTACGTTAAATTGCAAAAAAAAGAGGTGAAAAAAATTGCTTAATCCGGAATTTTCGCAAACATCTGACACATAGATAAATGTACGAGCTTTAAGCATTCGATAGCATTTCGTCACTTTGCACCAACTGACTCGTACACTATCGAAAATTCTTTATCGGTCTGAAGGGACGAAAAGACGCCTCCCATTGGCCATCCCTAAAGCCTACGACGTTGTTGATTGGACGTTAATTTTTGGGGTGTGTGAGCCAAAGACGCGACAAAAACGTTGTTGTTGTTTTTATCGTAGTAACTCATCTGCGGATTGTTTGCCGTATATATTAACTAATTCTCCTTTTAAACGAGACTATTATAAACTTATCCTCCATTTGTTTTGATTTTTTCCTCACATTTCGTTACGCGCAATCAACCCTCTCTGCGTCTTTTCTGCTTCTGCTTTTGCTCTGCTTCTGTTCGTTTTGCACGTTTTTTATTTTATGGATTTTTTTCACTCTTTCCAAAAGCGATAACGCGTCGACAAAAAGGTTGCTAGTTCTTTCTTTTCTTTTCTTTAGTTTTTTTTTTTTTTGGTAAATTTGATGATAAACGATTTATACGCTGTGAAATTTTTTTCGGTGGAATTTTTATTCAGCTGAGCTCTTTTTCACTCTTGAAATGAAATAACCTATCGGTGCTTTCGTTTTTCCAAGCTTTGCACTTTCATTATACAATTTGGTGGATATAGTTTTATTAGGCAAAGGAACATACAGAATTCCTCCAGCAGCGCGCAGAAAAGATCTGATGGTCAGATTGGTGGGGAGGGAGGGGTGAACTTGAAAAGTTCTGAATGAAAACTACAAAAATACCGAATGATACCACATCAACTTGTTTTCAAACTTTTTCACGAGTAGGTGGGTACAACGACACAAAGTGTATAATACCTATTTGAATAATAATTCAATAGCTGTTATAATGTTTATTTTAAAAATTTAGTTTATTGTATAAATTAGTAGATGTATTAAATTCTGGTGCATTAATTTTTAGGTTCAAAATTTTCATTTCGGTAAAAAAAAATATGAGATTAAAATCATAAATTAATAAGAAAAATGTTTAAAGTATGGAAATTAAAAAATAAAACTATTTATGATGCAGCCATTAATCAAAAATTCTAAAAGTTTCTCAAAATTTTTGTTCTTTTACAAAATTTAGAATACGAAATTTCCCAAAATTTTACCCAGTTCTCCGAAGTTTTGCCATATTTTCGAACGAAAAATAATTGAAAAGTTTACCACCCCCTTAAACTCTTATCGTACAGGGTTGACAAATAAATATTGGCATAAATTTTTTTCATAACAATTCGCACAAAAAATGTGACCGTCCGGGAGAAAAGGGACCATCCGTCATAAAAATTTAATACGAGTTTTTTTCAGATTTTGGTGTTTGGAAATCTTTAAAAGTTATAATGAACGGCCTGGACGGCTGGACCCCTCCCTCTTAACATAGTAACATTTAAACATTTACAAAAAATTAATTTTTGTAGGATGGAATTCTTTGCACCCGATCTAGAATTTTATGTCTTTGATCGATTGGACTGAAATTTTTAGAGAAGGTAGGGGAAAGTAAGAGCTAAGAGGATTCTATGGAAAAAATTTCAGCTAAATCGATCAAGTTGTGTGAGCTCTAGGGTTGCTTAAAATTTATAAACAACATTTTATAAATTCATATCCAAACGTTGACCACGTATAATTCGAAAACATAAGCCTTTTCGTGAAAAACTAATAGCTCTAAGCCGAAAAAAAATTAATTCTCTATATAATTTCCGTTAAAAATTTTTTTTTGAAAAATGATTTTTTGCCCGGAATTTCGACTTTTATTCAAGAAAATTGTGTTTCAAATAGGGGTACAATTATTAAAGTCGATTTTCTGGGCAAAAGAAAAGTATTTGTTTAGCATGGGTGAACTAAATGAAAAAAAATAGAATTTAAAAACACAATAAAATGTTTTGTTCTCATAATCACTCCTCGATGTTGTGATCACAACTTAATAAATAGAAATCTCATTTTTCATATCTATTATGTACGTTATCAGAGCCGGCGAGACAGGGGTGCAAAGGGTCCATTTGCACCGGGACCGCATTTCTTGAAGATCATCTAATCAGAGGCCCGAATTTTCTATTTTACATTTTATTTGGAGAAAATATGCTGAAAAAGAATAAAATTAATTTTTTTTCTTTGTTAAAATTGCAATTTTTCAAGATTTTTCTGATAAAAGAGATTAGGCAAAAAGGACAGAATCAAAAAAATTTACGAAAAAGGGTTGAAAAATAAATTTTCAACACGGTGGGAGGGGAAGGGCCCGAAAATGTTTATAGCACCGAGCCCACATTCGCTCTCGCCGATCCTGAATTCCTGAAATAAGGTTGAAGAACAGAACATAATGTGCACATTTTTTGAAAAATGAAGATAAATCCTTTTTTTTAAATGTTTTATCTATATTTTATTAAAAAATGGGCATTATATCCTTAGTTTATTAAGAAACGGACATAATGTCCACATTTTTTTTGAGAAGTGGAGATATTACCTGATTATTGTTTTTTTTTTTTAAATGGACATAATGTCCTTGATTCTTGAAAATGGGCATAATGTCCATGTTTTTGAGAAATTCTAGGAATAATTTCGAAAAGAATGTTACCTAACACGATTTTTTTTAATAAAGATGCTTGAAATTTAAAAAATGTTACTCTTTAGTCGTTAAAAAATAATTTTTAGAACTAACAATAAGTTTTGCTGTTTTGGACGATTACATAAATGGTGGGCGGTGGACGGGGGGGGGGCTGTTATCAACCAACACAATCTCGTTCCATTTGAACCGAACTAATAAAGTTGCTGAATAATTTATGAAAACCTAAATTAAATAAAATTTGTTGTAAGATAAGTCTGTCCAAAAATATTGGATTGGTCTGTATCTTACTAAAAAAAAAAGCTCTGGTTAGCACAAAATTTAAAATTTGTAGAACAAACGTTATCACGTTATCAGAGCACAATTTTTTCATTTTTTAGTTTCTTATGCGTCCTAATCGGATCAAAATCATACAATTGGAAAATCGGCTCAATAGACTTTTTTGCACAGCACATGACAGGGAAAATTCGGATAACTCACCTCTACAAAACTTCACTCCTTAAAACCTGTGGAAGCGGAATTAAGGCCCTCCAAAATGGGTGTCATTTTCTAATAGTGTGGTTTTTTTGAAATGCTGACATAATTTTCAATTCTTTCTTCCGAACTCATATTAATAATTGCAGCCAACTTAATAATAAAAAATTTAAAATTTGTATATCCTTGGGTAAGTAACTGATTTTATATTCTGAAATCATGTTGCAGCTCTCTAGTTTCTGAGAATCGTTCAAAAAATAGAAAATTTGCAAATCAATGTTTTTCAATAACTTAGAAGAAACATTTTTAGAAACATTTTATTTGCCCAAAAATAAAGTACCTATTCTATGAAAAATTTTGTAATGTCAAAAGTTATGGAGGAGAAAATTTGCAGAATTTTCGTTCATCTTTAATTTCAGAAATATCCTCGTACTCTGAAATAGGTATTCGCACCTACTAGCATACGTTTTAACACTTTAAAATTAATTTTAATGATATTATTTACAACGTGATCTGTTTTACCGATTTTTATGCCAACGGTTCTAGCAAGGGAGGTATCTCAACTCAAAGTAAAATTTTGAGCCCAAACAAAAAAAAAAAATCGAAAGTACATCATAACAGGACTTCGTACCCCAAATTTCAGGTGCTGAAGTTCATTTCTCGATTTTTGGCGAATTATTGAAATTTCAAAATTACCTCATCGTCCTAAAACATATGAAAATTTGATTTAATCAACGAAAAAAGCTGAAAATTGGTATATACTCTATTTTCGACCTTCCAAATCGATTGGACGCGGTTTCGAGACGTTTCGGAGCCACCAGAAAATTTTGAAATTTTCCAGCGCTAGAGAAAAGCCCATCAAAATGGCCCATATGCACTTCAGCATCTACATATAATCGCGGATTATCCATATTGATGACCTATTTGATCGATTAAAACACAATTTTCCAAAATAAATTTGCATTTTTGAGCAAGAATTTTTCAATTTTTCAATTTTTTCCAGAAAAAGTTTTTGTTTAAAAATTCGAATTTGAACTCAAAGTTACGAATTTTGGAAAATTGTGTTTTAACCGATCAAATAGGTTACCAATGTGGATAATCCGCGATTATAGGTGCTGAAGTGCATATGGGCCATTTTTATGGACTTTTCTCCAGCGCTGGAAAATTTCAAAATTTTCTGGTAGCTCCGAAACGTCTCAAAACCGTTTCCAATCGATTTGGAAAGTTGAAAATAAGGTATATACCAATTTTCAGCTTTTTTTGTTGATTTGATCAAATTTTTATAAGTTTGCAGGACGATGAGGTAATTTTGAAATTTAAAAAATTCGCCAAAAATCGAGAAATGAACTTCAGCACCTGAAATTTTGGGTACGAAGTCCTGTTATGAAGTACTTTCGATTTTTTTTGTTTGGGCTCAAAATTTTACTTTGAGTTGGGATACCTCCCTTGTAAGGCTACTTTGAACAATTTTTCACATGTAATTTTTGAAACATTTTCCTCACGTTTTCAACAGTTTTTATCAAAAAATTGGTTAAATACTATAAAAAAATTTTTCTGTGATTTCAATTATTTTGACTTTTTTTTAAAATTTCAATCAAATTGTAAATTTTTATGCAACTCCACCAACAAAATATCACAATTAAAAAAATTACATGCGAAATTTGATTACGAAAAAAATTTACAGTACAGTTTACATAGGGCCTATCTTGCATATGAAGTCAACAGATCAATTCTCCGGACACACCCAACACTCGCTAGTCTTACTGAAAATCACCCCCTCCCCCACTTTCTCGCTCTATCAAATATTAATATGAAATCAAAATCTTGAACCCAAAACCCCCACGAAGTGGTCCCTTTAAATTAAAAACATGGAAAAAAACTGAAAAGAAAACACAGCCTGCGCCTTATCCATTGTAAAGTAATTAACGAAACGTATTTGTACAAAGTATTGATTTAATTACATTATTCGTCGATAAGCTAAACAAGCAAGAACGGTCCCGTCCGCGGTGGCCGGTAATATCACACAGTTTAAACGTAACAAGCAAGTAAAGGTTTGTATAGCTAATTCAACGATTCTGCGAACAGCATTAATACATCGGAGGATTAACGAAAACCGCAGTAAGTCGACCAGCGTTCGAAATTCGAGGGGAGGGCTGGCCCCATTTGTTAACGTAGCCGCTGTGCGCCATGTGTTGACATAAGGCAAACTTTCCCTTTTACTTTTTTCCTCGAGTTCGCGTTCATTACCGCGCGCGGTTGTTTGATAAGTACAATAATATATCAGGCATTGAAGAATACAAATCAATTTATTATCATTAGACGTAGGTAAGTTGAAATTTTCAAACATTTTCGTGCCGATTTAGATAATGGATGGTGAAAATATCAATTTATCAAAATCAGTGATTAGAATGGTTTTTTAGGGTACATTTGAAATATTTTAAAAATTCAAATTTCAAAATTATAGTACATATACGCCGATATGGCATTAAAAATCAAAACCTTTAAAACTCAAAAAATCAATTTTTTCGGTGAAGGGGGAAGGGGCTATAAAAACCGAAAAATTTGAATTTACACATAAAATTAAAATGATCCTCAAATTTGAGGAAAAAATCGAAGCACATATTGTAAGATTTGTATAAATAAGATCTCAATCATAATTCCACTACAGGATTGCGAATCACTCCAAAAAATAAGATACTTTTTGTGACATGATGATAAATGAAAAATAAAAATGGCCTGTTTATATCAAACCGGATGGGATTCGTGGCATTAGAACAGTGCGTAAACGAAGGCGCAGTACACTTTGAACAAGATTTTAAAATTTTAGCCAATGCACCTATCTTTTTCTCGTGAAACTCTACGTGAATAGCATGAACAATTTTGGAAACCCGCAAGGAATGGTCGGTTGTCATATTATTCAGTTGAGCATCTTCGTTGAAAGCATCATTCATACCTAAAGTTCGAAGAGCTTCGTACAAATTTCCTGTACAATCCAAATTCAAGGATGGTAAATTTATGTCCACGGATGCGGATACCACGTCAGTGATTATTTGCTGCAAAATTTTAAAATCCAGCGATGAAATCACATCATCTAATGATTTTTCCGCTTTGGGTAAAATAATATAAATAGACTCGTGCTTTTCTTCAAATGGTATTTCAAGAGCTTCGATGTGTAAATCTGGTAAATCTACGTATGGTAGTTTTTCGTCTGTTTGGTATTGCATCATTTGGACGTTTATATCTCCACGATTGGTATGAAATTTCGCCCTTGAAATTGAAAAAAAAACCAGAGTTTTTGTCCTATTGTGATTTGGTAGGAAAAAGGTAAGTTACTCACGATTTAGTCGATTGGTGACGAAATCCTTTTTTCCAAATTAAGTTTAAATTTATACAGGATGCGAAAACCATATGAGTCGAGGATTTCAAAGGTTCATCGAGGCATTGGGAAATTGTACCATTTGTAATACGTGAAACACAACTGATGAAAAAATTATTGGATCAATGATTTAAAATGCTAGGTACCTATTGGGCTAATTACCTATATGATTAAATTTAAACGTAATATGCATCAGACACGAAAATAAAAAATGGTGTGAACGACTGAATCGTTTTCAGGGTGTCCACTATATTTCAGAAATGATTTTCCCTTACCTTTCCAGGTTTTCCGGACTAATTTTTCGAATTTTTCCAGACCTTTTAAATATGATACTCGCAAACCAAGGGAGAGGAGGGGGGATAATTTTTCACGCGATGTTCTTACATTTCGAAATTTTTCATAAGAATGATATAAAATGCGTGGGGTCAAACGATTTTTTTTTTAAATCACTAGATAATTTTTACAAAATCTTTAGATGCTCCTCTTCGGACCAAAAAAAATCTTCAACAATTCTGAAAATTTTTGAAACCACCCAACTTCCACTCATCAAAAAAATTGAAAATTTGAATTCATTACCTACAAAAAAAATTTCAAATAGAAAGGAAAAACTAAATATTCCAACACAAAATTAAGTTTTGAAAAATGAAACAAATTATACCAGGATGTCTACCAAACCAAGCGAATGAAATTTCTTCACTACCACCACCACCACCGCCACCACCTCCATCCCCCCTCCCCCCCCAATGAAAAACACGTGCCTCAAATTTATAAATTCACCCAATCCCCTGCAATTTTTTAGTTTGTACCAATTAATAAAAAAATCAATGAGGAGGTAAAATGTAAATTATTTTATAGAAATATATAAAGGTGTTGTGAGGGCGAAAATTGTTGCAAAAAAAGATCTTCAAAAGATAAAAATTCACCGTTTTTCCCTCATTCATGTTTTCCAAAACATGACCAATAATTTCGAATTCTGTTTCAGTCCTTCCCCCTTTTTTTCAACATCGTGGTCAAGGCATCACAGCTTATTGAAAACTAAGTTAACAAAAAACTTAAGATTTTAAATGAATCCTATAGAAAGGAAGAGTATAAATTGCCCCGAGCAGGAGATTTTTTTGAATAATTCATCATTTATTGGACAAAGACATGCATTTTGAGTATTAATTTTATGGTACATTATGGTCAACAAAAAAAGACGAATAAAAAAATTAAAGTAACAATTTGGCCCGAGCGGAGCGAGGGTAAAATTAAAAAAAAAATTAGAATAAAATAAGCAGTGAAACTTTTTGAATGATTTATCCTTTTTTGGATTTTCGAAAAATTCCAGAGAAAATTCCAATATTCCCCGACTTTTCCAGACTACTGAAATTCCCTGACTTTTCCCGGTTTTCCAGGTTTTCCAGAGAATAGACACCCTGGTTTCTGTTTGACTCAAACGAGTCTTGAATTACCATGCAACTTGATTTTTTCTCAAATTTCTCTTTTCTTAGAATATTTTCTCAATCTATTGTAAATTTTTATATCAACATTGTTTTCAACTCTTCAAGTTTTTCCTCAATTTTTTTTTTCAAGTTTCAATAATTTTATTCTAATAAAAAAATGTTTCAATTTTTTTTCATCTTCGTATTTTGTTTTTTCGACCATGTTTTTCAACTAAAATTTTTTGAGCAAATAATTTTCAGAAAATATTGGGTGGAAAATTTTATTGAAAAACTTGAGATAAGAATTTTTAAGAAAATTTCGAGTTTTTAACAAATTTTAAGATCAAAATGGAATTTTAAAGTTGACAGTTGAGAAAAAAGTTCTGTAAATGTAAAAACTTTGGAGCTAAAAAAATTTTGGAGCTAAACAAATTTTAAATAAAAAATTGAGTGGAGAAAACATTTTATTAAAGTTGAGAAATGATAATTTTGAGAAAAAATCTTCAAGAGTACCTAAAAAACTAGAGAAAAAATTTTACAGTTGAAAAATATGTAGGTACCTTGGGAGAAAATAGTAGGGCTGAAAGAATCTTAAAGAAAAAATTCCAGAGTTGAGAAAAATTTCATTGGAGTCGAAAATTTTTTGAAAATAATATAAACTTGAAAAAAAAATCGAGTTACATGGTAACTGAAGACTTGCATGGGTCAAACAGGCAACATTCAGTACTTCGTACCATTTTTTATTTTCATGCCTAATGCATCATATTCTGTGTTAATTTAGTCCAGGGTACCTATACCTAAATTGAATTTAGTAGACTATAAGATATTATGATCATCGTGGTGCCACTTACTCGTTTATCATATATGTGGCATTTTCGGGTTCACTTTCAAAATCGACGGTTGAAATTTCATATCCACTGGTAGTTTCAATGTGAGATAGGTAAGATGGCATTAAATTGGTATCACTTTGTATGAATAGCTGATTTTGTATGTCAATAGAACGAGTATTTTTACCTTTCGTTTCCATAACGACTCTAATGGCGAGAAGCATTTCACTCAATACATCCAATAATTCTTGACTGTTGAAAATATACAGATACATACAATTGTATTGCGAAGATTTTTTAAATTTAATAAATTAAAAGCAAAATTACTGAGAAAGGTTTGTCATAAACTTCAAAAAGTAAAAAAAATATTTTCGTAAATTTAAAACCCATACTTGATGGTTTGATGGCGGAGGGGAAGGGAAAGAAAAGAAATGGGACACCTTTCTGAGTCAAAGAAAACACCTGACGTGACCTCGATGATCAAAAGAACACCAACTTCAAAGAAATTGGATTTGAAATTAAGTACGAATATTCACTGAATAGGTATGGCATAAGAAAAGATGAAAAAGCTAAAATCCAAACTCAAAATTTTGATTTTTTGAATCCATTAGTCGCATAATTATTTTGTATAGTAAACTTTCATCAAAACTAAAAATGAAGAAAAATCACCTTTCAATGTCTGGAGGTAAATTCATAATTTCAGCTACTTCTCTACGTGTTTTACCAGTGGCTCCGAAGTACACCAATGCCAAGGTTGTGTACAGAGAAACAGGTGAAAATATTACATTTTCCTCGGGATCATGTGAAACTAATGAACTCATAATCGAGCATGTGAATTTCATCGAAGCATAGGTTATTTTATCCTGTATAAAATATCAAATTAGCCAGCTTTAGGAAAAAATTTGGAAAGATTCGGTGATTACCTGCAAAGCAGAGATTTTTTCAGCTTCACGTTGATCCGACATGAGCAGTTGTAACGAAGCAATGTATTTATCACTGTTTCACTCGTCCACTCGACAGAAACTAAGTACACGTCAATTTGTAGAATACACGTATCAACAGTTATTTACATATGTAGTACATAGTACACAGAGAAGGTGGTGAAAAATTAGTAATTGTTATCGCTTATTGCATTGAAGCATTACTGATTACTGATAACACCAAGCCGGAATTGTAATTACACTGGTCCGGTTTTAGAATTTTATCAGCACAGTAGCGATTTTTTTTGTTTTATCGACGTTAAATTTATTTCGGGTTCCGATGAGACCTAATACGAATCAAGAATCACACTTTCTCAAATATTTATACGTTTGAATGAGAGAAACATTTTGAGAGCAGAGTTATTTTTATAGATTAAACTTTAAAATTAATTCGCAAGATAATTAAAAAATGGCACAAGTTTTACATTGGAGCAAAAGTTTTGAAATCACAGATAGGTACCGTGACATGGGGTTACTTTGCCCCACTGTCGAAACGGTCTCATTTTTCGTATTAGGCTAAATAAAAGGGCCAAAGTAACCCCATATTACGGTATGCTAAGTTAACAAGTTCTTCGCTAAAAATTTTCAAAATATCATTAAATATATTTATGAACTTTTAATTTTTATCAGAATTTAAAAAACTCATGAAAAAGCCTTGATATTAATAATTAGACTTGACATTTCCACAACTATTTGATATTTTAAGAGATACGTACGATTATACATGTAACGTCATCCAAAATTTTCCCCCAAGTTTAGTTTTTTCAAGCTCGACAAAATGTCACTATGTTAGTTAGTATCCAAAATTTCATCCCCTATTTATAGATTACCTTCCCCTATTATAACATATCCATGTTAAAATTTACCCCTCCCTCCCTCCCTCCCCAAATCACAGTCTCACGGAGCAGGAATAATAATTATTTGCAAAGGAATGCTTCGTCAATTCATCAACTAATGTTCCGTCAACTTTAAAAATAAAGTAATCAGGGAAAAACTGAAAATAACAACTTTACACAAGAGGAGAGAAGAGAACAACTAAAAATTGAACACAATCCCGTTCATATTGAAAATTTTTCCAATTTTTCTGATTTATATGTACCCAATTTAATTCGAAATTTTTGGTCCAAAAAGTCACATTTTTCAAAAAAAAATCCAATTTTCAATTTTTATTAAAATTTTCAACTTCAGTGTGATTTTTTCAGAATTTCATTTTACATATGTATCTAATTAGCTTGAAAGAGAAAGTAATTTTTTTTCGCATGAATGTCATTCTTGATTTTTAAGAAAAAGGATACTACTTTTTTACAAGTTTCAAGATGCTTTTTTTCTGGTCACAAAACACTAAAATCAATTTTTTCGGGACTTTCCAGACTTTTCATACCAGTTTTTCGAAGTTTTCCAGACTTTTTACATATGATATCCACGGAACATGAAAGAGAAAGTAATTTTTTCGCATGATGTCTAGTGATTTTTTAAAAAAAGATTACTACTTTTTTACAAGATTTCTAGATGCTTTTTTTCTGGTCACAAAAACGACTAAAATTCAATTT
The DNA here is from genome assembly GCA_033439095.1 of Pseudococcus viburni. Taxonomy (NCBI): domain Eukaryota; kingdom Metazoa; phylum Arthropoda; class Insecta; order Hemiptera; family Pseudococcidae; genus Pseudococcus; species Pseudococcus viburni. The sequence continues at coordinate 336,343 of JAVBJF010000365.1, read as the reverse complement.
TGAAAATTTCTGAACCTACCTTCTTCTCCTCACAAAAATCTGAGAAATTGAATTAATCACAGAAAAAATTTCAAATAAAAAGGAAATACTCTGTTTTCAAGCAAAATTATGAAGTTTTGAACAATTAAACGAATCATGTCAGGGTGTCGATCATGCAAATGAAAATTTGGATTCACCCGGGCTGAAAATTTAAAATTTCTTCATAATTCATCACCCTTTCTCTTTTCCCAAAGAACCATGTGCCTTAGATTCATAAATCTCACTAAGCCTCTGCAATTGTTTCAAATTATCCCAGTAAATAAAATATCAATCGTTTTTTTGAGATATATCAGGGCGGGGCGTTGAGGCCGAATGAAGCAAGGACAAAACTTTTTGCGAAAAAAGAGCTTCAAAAGATAAAAAAATCATATTTTTTCTTCGTTGGGGTTTTCCAAAACGTGACCAATAATTTCGAATTCTCTTCTATTCTCTCCGTGTTTTTATCAACATCCTGGTCAAGGGCATCATGGCATTTCTTTTTAATCACAGCTTATTGAAAAGTAGGTACCTTTCTGAAAAAAATTCTGGGTTTAAATGAATTCTGTAGGAATAACTCCGAGCGTAGCGAGAGAAAATTTTTCTTGAAAAATTTATCATTTGATAGACGACGCGACGTGCATTTAAAAGTAAATTTTTTGCACATTAAGGTCAACAAAAAATTACGAATACAAAAATCAGCCAAGAAACATAATAATTTAGCTCAAGCGAAGCAAGGGTGTAATTTCTGAAACATTTTTGGTAGAATAAGCAAATGAAACACTTTTCCAAATGATTAATCCTTCTTTTGGATTTTCAAAAATTTCCAGGAAAAATTACAAAATTCCTTGACATTTCCAGACTATCTAATTCTAAATTCCTAGACTTTTCCAAATTTTCCAAAAAGTGGACACCCTGCTGATTTTTTGACTTGAATAAATACATGCCTTTTGCAATGTTTAAACTCAAAAAACAAAATTTGTTTAATACCAAATCTAAAATAAGATTCGCTGTTCAAAATGTATTTTTACAAATTTTTCGACTAAAACGTATTTTTTTGACAAAAAAAGAATTTTTCAGCCAAGGGAGCCACTCCTCCGTTCAGTGTAGCCCAAAGCTGTTTTTTTTATTCCCCCTATACATTAATTATTCAATTATTACTCGGAAAAATAGCTCATTGTCATTTTAGAAAATAAAAAAGAATGGAAATTCATTTCTTAGATGGTAGTGTATGTACGAAAAAAAAAATCCTTTGATATTACCCATAAATAACTTACGTTAGGTGCTCCGTTTTCATCTTCTGTTATTCATCCTATGTATTTATTGAATAATTTTCACTTACCTGAAACAAAAAAAAAATTATCAATAATAATATATGGATGATCATTTTATAGTTAATCATCTTATATTATAATCATGTTAAAATATTAAAAATCAAGTGACTAAAACCTTAAAAAAGAAAAATATATGTAACTACTGCCTTCCAAATACTTATTAAATTCAAATCAAATTCCGCCAAAATTCAAAATCTATTCAATTATGGTGTCCACTGGTTCCCGGACATTTACCCGAAGCCGTTTTCCCGACACCCATTTTCCCGACAGGACATTTTCCCGACACCCATTTACCCGACAGGACATTTTACCGACAAAACATTTTACCGACACCCATGTATCCGAAACCCAATTTTTCGAATGCTATTAATTTTTTCCCGAATGTTATTAATTTCAACTACTTCGTCTTGTATCAGTGTTTATTTATAAATTAATGTTGTACGACAGAGTACGGAGGAAGTCGATGACGTTATCATCTCATTTGTAAGTTTCGGTTTTCCAGCTTCTCTGAAAATATTTAGTCATAGAAATTTTTTTAAATTCCTTATTATAAAAAATTGGTTCTCAAAGATCCCTTTTCTTCCTTTCAATATAAAAAATGAATGACACAACTACTGAATCTAAAAAATTGAAAAAATCTTGAAAATTGAAAAATTTTTAACAATTGGTATTTCTAAACAGAAAATATTTGTTCAGAAATTTTCAATTTTTTCAGATCAGAGATGAAGAGACTAGTAAACTGGGCAAAAAAAATAAAAATTTACTCAAGATTTAAAAAAAATATCAGGTCTTCTTTTTAGAGAAAATTTTTAACATTCTCTCTTCAATTTCTCCTAAGAAAGAGGAACAGCTACAATTTTTTCACAGCTCATTTCTGCTGAATGATCTTGTTACTGAAGATTGAAATAAAAAATTCAAAGTTTGAAAGAGGGGCATCGATGAAGATCGGTTTTTCGAAGAAGTATACTATTCTTAAAAAAAATTCGCGAGGGAACGAAAAAAAATTGAAAAGAGAGCCAACAATACAAACAAAAGTCACCCTTACAGGAGAATATTCTTCTATACATTTCAATTCCGTGCTATGGAAATTTTTTTCAGTTGGGAGACAGTTGTCCGTTATGTAGGTGACTAGGTGTCGGGGAAATGGGTGTCGAAGAAATGGATGTCGGGGAAATGGGCGTCGGGAAAACGTCATTTCGGAAAAATAGGTCGGGAAATTGGGTTTCGGGTACATGGGTGTCGGTAAAATGTTTTGTCGGTAAAATGTCCTGTCGGGTAAATGGGTGTCGGGAAAATGTCCTGTCGGGAAAATGGGTGTCGGGAAAACGGCTTCGGGTAAATGTCCGGGATTCAGAAATGATTTTTCCAGACCTTTTAAATATGATATTCGTTAACGGGAGGGGGGGGGGGTAATTTTTTACATGATGTACTTACATCCCGAAATTTCTCATAAGAATGATATAAAATGCATGCGGTCAAACGATTTATTTTTTCGAATTCACTAGATACTTTTTACGAGATTTTTAGATGCTCCTCTTCGAGCCAAAAAATATTCAAATTCAATTCTGAAAATTTTTGAGCCCACCTGACTCCCCCTCACCACAAAAATTTGAAAATTTGAATTGATTACCTACAGAAAAAATGTCAAATTAAAAAGGAAAAACCAAGTATTCCAACGCAAAATTAAGTTTGAAAAATGAAAAAAATAATGCCAGGATGTCTACCAAATCAAGCAAATGAAAATTCGGATTTTCCGAGCTAAAAATTCAAAAATTTCTTCACATTTTATCCCCCTCCCCCCTCTGATGAAAAACACATGCCTCAAATTTATAAATTCACGTAATCCCCTGCCATTTTTTAGAACTTAAGTACCAATAAATAAAAAAGTCAATGAGGAGGTACAATATAAATTATTTTATGGAAACATAGAAATGTGTGTGTGAAAAAATATCTTCAAAAGATGAAAATTCACCACTTTTATGAACATTACGGTCAACAAAAATTACGAATAAAAAATCAGATAAAAGACGTAATAATCCGGCCCGAGCGGAGCGAGGGCGAAATTTTTTGAAAAATTTAAAATAAAATAAGCAAAGGAATAATTCATCTTTTTTTTTTGAATTTTCGAAAAATTCCAGAGAAAATTCCAAAATTCCCTGACTTTTCCCTCACTTTTCCAGAGAATGGACACCATGTCAATATCGTACACCGTACCCTTCTACACTTCCCATTCACCACAACTCTCTCCTCCTTGTACCCATCCTCCAGTGAATAATAAACGAAAGTCTTTCAAAAAATAATTTAAAAAATACTATCTACTGTTTGATATCACAAATGCATTAGACATTCGAAGTAATCTCTTAAAAAATACTACATACAAGTACCCAAGTGATTTTAAAAGAAATCATTATCGAATGCATGGTATATGTACGTATTTTCACCTGCATTGTCAAAATTTTATAAAATTGACAGCCACTTCTCGTACGTAACACTTTTGTACAATTGTAAGCGTACATTTGACATCTGAATTGCTTCTTTAAAAAAAGAAAAAAAAAACTATGTAAAACACTGAAAACGTGGAAGCGTATAAGCATAATAAAACTGCTCTCAACACATCTCGAAAATTATACCTATACATGGCAAAGAAATCACAAACGATCAATTAACCCAATTAAGCGAAGCAAGAATATATTAAAACCTTCACCGATGTTAAATCCCAATCAAATACTGTGAAGCGGGATACCCGTGCTCTACATATGAAAAACTCATACTGGCATGGCGCGAGAAAGCACTTCATTAATACAAATTTACTTGTAGCCTATAGCTTATATTATAATATTGATAATTTTACGACTTTCGACGTTAGATGGGTATACGAAAACGACGCGACGATGCTGAATAACTTCGTATTTGGCGGCCTTTTATATAACTTAGGTACATGGGTAATGGGTATAGGCGGAGAAAAAGAGGTAGAGCAGCTAAACATACTATAAAAGAGAATGAAAATTCGACAAACGATTCAAAAACCGCGTACACTCGTGTCTCGTGTGCTCGAAATACCCAAACAGATAAGGCTTTATCAGAGCAAGCTTCATAATCACTGTTTCTGGCATATTGGGCCGGCATAGAAAAGTAGCCTAGTGCGAAAATGTTAATTTACGCCTTTAAAGAGACGCTGCGGTTGGTGTAGATATTCGATACACATTGTGCTCCTCTATATACGTAACGTATATCGGCATTTACATTAATGAGTCACACTTAAATCTTGTCGAAGAGATGATTTGGTATAAACATTTGCGATAATACATTGTTCTGCCCCAACTGGGTACGTTCTAAACAACGTAGAAAATTATTAAAGAAAGCCGAGTTAGTGTACCCGTAGGAATAGTATGGATTTCGTTTTAACTCGCGTGTCACATTAGAAACGATACTTTGTAAAACACCCCAACGTAATTATAACGATGTAAAGCGTAAAAAGTTTACCCCTAACTGTAAAATCATCTCCCGAGGGAGCTGCGAGTCATATAGTGAATTTTTTACAGCACCGTTAAACGACCAACATTTAATAATTCAAAACCAGTTAATTTTCACGCGAAAATTGAGCTCATTTTTACGTACATTTTTTAATTCGCAATATTTTTAATGTCGCTGGGGAAATGAAAACGAATTTTTTCCTCGCTTATAATGAAGGTAACATTATAGCGCGGTTGCGTCGACTCGAATCGCGGTGGCCTTTTTTCTTACCCCTCCCCGCCCCACTCCTTTCAATGAGTTAGTCTCGCCTGAAAATCATTCTCGGAGGTGTGATTGTGGTTGCGGTTTCGTTACACGGGTAAATGTGCCTAGTTTATTTTTACAAGGTATATGAAATATTGACGGATCCGGTGATCGGAGACGTACCCTGGTCTAAGATTTTTCCAAAATCAAAATTATCTAAGGCTAGAATGAGCAGAGTAGAAAGCAGAGAGATCAATTGCCCCATCAAAAAATGCAAAATTTCTTCTTTAGGCGGAAAAATTACGTTTGAGAAAGAAAATTAAAAAAAATGCTTTCTTTTTAAAAATTTACAAAATTTAGGATTTTGAGAATCGAAAAATCCAAGAAAATTGCATTTGAATAGAAAAAAATAGGAAAAAATTCTCACTTAATTTATGGAAAACTAATCATCAGACCCGCGCAAGGAGGGGGAGGGGATTTCCCCTCGGGCCCGAGTTTTTTTGGAGGCTCACAAGGGCTAAACATTTTTTTGTCTTCACTGTGAGGGCCCTCAATCAAAAATTTGGCTTGACCACGGCGAATCGTTGTTCGACCTTTTTTTTGCCCTTACATTTTTTTCCATTGGATTCCAATTTTCTCTGAACGGCCCCTGCACTTGAAGACCTTTGTCGTAAAAATTTTCTCTGAAAATTCATTTCAAAAAATATAGTGAAAAGAGAATATTTTTTCAAATCAAGAATTGAGTAAATATGAACATTTTTTTTTTTGGAAAACGACCGTCGACCGTAATCATCAAAATTTACAAAAAAGTGTTTATTTCATAATTTCTGATAGTAAATTTTACGAGAAAAATGATATTGACATTCATATTTCAAAAAAAAAAAAATCTTGGCCCTTTTTTTCGAGTATTAAAAATCAGGGTTTTAAAGTTTAAATGAGTTACTGATATTTAATTTCATTCTCATGTAAAATTTCATTTCTATAGCTGTTTTTCAAAAAAAAAACTCGTGATATGTTTTTGAATTTGACAAAAAAAATTGATATTTGAAAAAATCACTATGTCTATCAAAATTCAGAAATTTAAATTTCTCAGCCTTTTCTCGAATTTATTTTCGACTTTTTGAAAATTCATATTAATGTGAATTGGGAAGCAGATCTGCTTCCCCCACTCGCGAAAAAAAAGTTTGAAAAGAAAATCACACAGTACAGATGGGAGTGTTCGGGGGGGGGGGGGGGGTACGAAAAATTAAAATTAAGGAATTAAAATTTAAAATATTCTATCTTATGTAAATTTATAGGTATTTATTGACACCTGTAACTGCTTTCCATCCCTTCTCCACAGAAAATCGGGAAAACTTTGGTATTTTTCTCAATAAAAATTCTTAGTTTTGTATTTCTGTTTTTCTGCAAATTTTCGGGCAAAACTTTTGATGTTTTGAAAATTGAAAATCTCGGCTTCTTTAACCTATTACAGATAGACACCTTGAGATGAGACAACATTTATGACATTTTTAAATATTTCCTTATACTTTACAAAACATAGAAGAGAGATATTTGATATATTATACGTATATGTGAGCCTGGATATAGAAACCACCCTTAGGTGTAAAAAATTGGATTTCCCATAACATTTTGAACAGTTTTTACTTTTTTTGTTCAGATTTTTAATAGGACGATTTTCAATATCAAGAAAATCATCAGTTACATTGCATTTGTTTTTTTCTTTTGTACTTGGTACCTACAACTTTAGAGTTAGTACTGAAATCAAAAAATAGAAATTCGTGTTTTTTGAGATGTTTTCGTGCTGCTTTTTTGATTTAAAAAAAATCTTAATTGATGGTCACCCAAAAAAACCTAAAAATGTATGAAAATCATATTAAAATGTCGTGTTCTTCGGAACTTTTCAACGAATTTTCGTACGTTTTCGTGCCAGTATGAACCCTTAACTTTAAAAAAAAAAAAAAACTGGCATACCGAGAATTTTAAAATTTAAAAAAAAATTATTTCAATACTCCGTTTGTAAAAAGTATTTAGAAAAGTTCTTTTACTTACTTGTATTTTTTTCGTGTTTCAATTTTTAAAACGAGCAACTTTGATTAGAATTACAGAAATTAGCCCTCCTCCTTTCTAAACATCGGAGAATATGTAAAATCGCTGAAATCTGAGCTTTACAAATTAGGCCACGAGTAAACAGGCAATTCTAAGAGGCGCTTGGCAGACTCTAAATAAATACCCAAATTATGCCCGTCTTCATTTCTTCGAATTCCACATTTCATCAAACAATTAGGTAAAAACCATAAACTATACGTACATAAGTCATCTGTACTTTGTTCTAATGTAAAAAAAACACAATTTATACGATACCCAAATTTCTCGAGACTGGCACGAGTGCTCTTTTTTAACAAGCTACAACGCATTAACATTTTAACGTAATTTCTTCGCATCGGGTGGTAATTATGAGAACACGAACCGCTAAGAAAATTAAATTTTCTCGAATATTTATTTAATGAATGACAAAGCCTCGTGTATATTAGCCAAATCAACAAACCGCTTATAAAACGTTTCATTTAAAATAATAATAATAATGAAATGAAGCGGGGAAACTGTTTTTTTTTTTCAAAAATTTGATGTTTTTTCTGAATTCTCTTTACGTTGTATTTAAAGTCGATAACAGATATATTTACTTATGTTTTACGAACGTGTACCTAACCCAAAGTAATTTTCAAGATCAAAGAAATACCTACATCTAAATTGACTCGAGTTATAAAAAAATTTAATGTTTTAATTAATACAATTAATTCGTTGAAAAGATTTTTAATGACTTTTTAGCAAATATTTCGTTATACATATTTTTCTGCAGAATCACAACACGTGCCCTGGATGGTCAATTAGAAGAAAAATATCACTTAAAAGTGAACAGAAGACCCTTAATTATGAAAATTCGATTAATTAGACCCACCTATTACGCGTTTAAATAATTAATGAATGACTAAAAAGGTGTATCTACCGTATAGATAGAGATAAAGGTACCTGGTACCTAATACGTTTCTCGAGTACGAATATAAATCGAGACCCATTTTAAACTAACAATAACAAATACTTGGGTAAAAGTGAACAATACCCGCGAAACATAAAATATATGGTATGTATAGCTCTAAAAGGAGGTGGACCCGATCAAAAATACAACCAAAGTTTTCTTAGGTGAAAATGGTCTAGGACCATGCCCTGAACAACATTTGAAACCCCGGCTCTCAAAATGTTTTTGCTTGCCACTTCTCAGATTTAAATTTTGGATTAAAATGAGGATAGTAACTTTGATCTACACCACAGTACCTGCAGATGAAATGCACCGATTTCATGATTTTATCGGGTAAATCTTTGTTTTCAACGTCCCATCGCTAATTTCTCATTTCCACCACTCTCCAAGTCCAAACAACTTCTATCCCCCATGAAAGTGTACAGTAGGAAAATTGATTTTTTATGGCAAAAAAACGTGACTTAGTATGATCAATATTGACGAAGAACAATAACAAAAATTTTCATCGCTGAGTCTATACAAAGGTGGGGGACAACCCCCCCCCCCCCATTTTTATAATCAAACAATTTTCACGATATGGACGTCGATATATGAATTGAGGTTGCTGAACACGAATATTACGTTATTTTTGAGTTCTACCGGGTACATTACTCTTCTCATCCCGGACGATACTGATCAGCTAATTGTAGATCTGCTATTTCAATTTGAAAAAAAAATTCGGACGTTGTCGTAGATAATGTAGACCTAGTGGCGCTTATTGTTGCACTGATTTCTGCAAAGGAGGGGACAGTGCTTTGGAAGCCTGGGAAAGTACGATCTCAAAATTATTTTTATTCTACCTGCCAAATTCAGGAACAATTCCCTGGAATCCGGAGTTATGTCCTTTTTTTTCTCATAAGCGTTGTCTGGTTGTGATTCGACTTCATTCGTCCACGATAAAAAAACGACTTTTTTCAATTTATTCAAAAACTCTGAAGATAATAATAGCCTGGGAGGGATATGTTTTTTATTCCAACAAACTCCTATAAGAAATTTTTTTGCGGGATTCTGTAGTGAAATAGGTCCTTATCAACATACTAAAGAGTCTACCTCCAAATCACGCTTGCGTTGCGCGTGCGGGCGTGAAATATGTACCGCCGAGGTGTTTTTTGCTATTATCTCACGAAATTTTGTGTTTTTCGACAAAGTAGTTATTACAAAAAATATTCCTCATCAAATTTGCAATCGAAATGGTCATCATGATTTTTTTCATAAAACTCGTTTTTACCCCATAAAACTATGATTTTTATGAGGTAATATTTCACGCGCCGCCACAATCGATCATTTAGGCTGCTTCAACTGTATCGTATAGTCGGGGAGCCAAATCTACCGAAAATGGGCCGAAATAATTGAAAAGGCTGAGATCTCTCCCAACAGTTGTTGTATGAACCCCTATTTCGAAAACTACCAGTCTGCCGATCCGCAGCTGCTGCTTTTAAGCACAGCAAAAACTCGAAAGTTCACAATTTTTTGTACTTTGGCTGAAAACATTTATGATCGAAATAGGTGTCAAATTACAGGATATTTTGTTCTGAATCCGAATATGTAGGTCTGCCGACTCCTAAGTGCTGCCGAAGGGTTGGTAGACTGGGTTAAAAGGGGAGAAAACTTTACTTGGCTTGAAAGGGGTTATAAATGGTTCTAAGCATTACTCAAAAATAAGGATGACTTTTCAACTTCAAAATTTCACAAAATTTCGTATTATAGAGGGACGAGGCGCAGGGGAGTATTAACAAACCTATGCATATGAACATTAGGGTGGAGCGCGAAAAAAAAAACATACCTCGGATTTCGACCAAAATCGGTAGGGTTGTTGGGTCACCATCGGAGACTACCCAAAAAAAAATTTGAGCCCCTAGGTGGGGGTGGAGGGGAGCTGGGGGTTCCCAAAGGGCACCTCCTTTTGAAAAAAACGTGGTTTTTTGTGTTTTTAGTTACTTAAAGTGGCTGGAGAATTATGGAACAGCACTAAAAAGGTGCGATTTGAGTTTCTACATCTCCCTGAACCATTGCCATCCTTCTCGGATCAAAACTCAAACTGCTACCAGGGGGTCGAAAAGTTGTAGTTATGAAATCAAACTTGACTTTGAATATAACAATTCCCAATTGGCTACACTGATTGAGGAAATTTTGAAAATTTTCTTCAAAAATTTATTCCAAAAAAAAAGTGAAATTATCCGGCGCAAAAATAAAGAATAATTCAAAGCCAGCAAAAATTTCGCAATATTGAAATTTCGCGATCTAAAATGTTCCATAATTCTCAAGCCACTTTAAGTAGCTAAAAAACACAAAAAACCAAGTTTTTTTTCAAAAGTAGGTGCCCTTTGGGAACCATTAGCTCCCCTCCACCACCACCTAGGGGGCTCAAAATTTTTTTGAGTAGTCTCCGATGGTGATCCAACAACCCTACCGAGTTTGGTCAAAATCTGAGATATGTTTTTTTTTTCGCGCTCCACCCTAATGAACATGTGATATGGATGAATCATCAAAATATACGTTTTCTGGGTTGTAGAACTCGATTCTGACAAATATATCAAGGATAGAATCACAAATCCTCATTTAAGAAATCAAAATTTCGCGAAAAAATATTGTCATAATCGAGTTCTACGGCCCAGAAAACGTATATTTTGATGATGCACCCATAACACATGTTTATATGCATGAGTTTGTTGATACTCCTCTACGTCTCGCCCCTCGAAAATACAAAAATTTTGTGAAATTTTGAAGTTGAAAAGTTATCCTTATTTTTGAGTAATGCTTAGAACAATTTAAACCCCTTTCAAACCAAGTACACATATACGACTTTTATTCCAATTTTACCAAAAATCTGTGAATTTTTCCAGTTTTCTCCACTTTTAACTCAGTCTGCCAACCCTTCGGCAGCACTTAGGAGTCGGCAGACCTACATATTCGGATTCAGAGCAAAATATCTTGTAATTTGACACTTATTTCGATCATAAATGTTTTCAGCCAAAGTACATAAAAATTGTGAACTTTCGAGTTTTTGCTGTGCTTAAAAGCAGCAGCTGCGGATCGGCAGACTGGTAGTTTTCGAAATAGGGGTTCATACAACAACTGTTGGAAGAGGTCTCAGCCTTTTCAATTATTTCGGCCCATTTTCGGTAGATTTGGCTCCCCGACTATACGATACAGTTGCAGCAGCCTAAATGATCGATTGTGACGGCGCGTGAAATATTACCTCATAAAAATCATAGTTTTATGGGGTAAAAACGAGTTTTATGAAAAAAATCATAATGACCATTTCGATTGAAAATTTGATGAGGAATATTTTTTGTAATAACTACTTTGTCGAAAAACACAAAATTTCGTGAGATAATAGCAAAAAACACCTCGGCGGTACATATTTCACGCCCGCACGCGCAACGCAAGCGTGATTTGGAGGTAGACTCTTTAGTATGTTGATAAGGACCTCTTTCACTACAGAATCCCGCAAAAAAATTTCTTATAGGAGTTAGTTGGAATAAACCACCTTTTTTTACATATCCCTCCCAGACTATAATCGTAAAATGGATTTAGAATTTCTACATAAAAATTTAACCCACAGAAAAAATAATTTAAAAAATAATCGCATTTTCGACTGATTTATAATTGAATATTTCACTTTAACAAAATTCTTCATTGTTGAATTTCAAATATAACATAATGGTGAAAAAGCAATGATGGAAAACTGAAACTGAAACTGAAAAAAACTGGAACTAAAAGTGTTTTTGGGACTGAAACTGGAACTGGAACTAAAATGATGAGAACTGAAATCTGGTACTAGAATCTGAAATGAATATCAGTTCCATATCAGTACCAACAGCCGCAGTTTTTATTTGCTGTTTTGAAGTCGAAACCGAACAATTTTGCAAAACTAAATTTTTTATTTGAAAAAAATGGAAATTCTTTGTAATTTTTTAAAAATTTGACTTGGAAGAATCAAAATTTACTGAACCACATTTCATTGAAAATATTCATTGAAAAATCCCAAATCCTAAAAAAATTGTAAAATAAAAAATTTACATCAAAATTAAAAATGAAGAATTGTCATGAATTCTAAAATTTTATCCAATTAAAACATCTCCCACCAGATGAATGTCAAAGCATGCTACACTCAAAAAAATATATATTAATAAATTTTATTTTAAGAAATAATAACGGGGCATCATTCAAAAAGTGGGAAAAATTTAATCTAAAAATAATAATATTTATCAAGATTTTGGTAAAATTTATCATTCAATAATAAATTTTACCAAATACTTGATTGAATGATGAATTTTTAAAAATATCTTGATAAATATTATTATTTTGTACATTAAATTTTGTCAACTTTTTGAATGGTGCCCCGTTATTATTTTTTAAAATAAAATTTACTAATTTTTTTAATATTTTCTATTATTATTTTTTTGCGTGTAATTTTTCTCTTTTCAACACATTTTTATCTTCCACTTAATATGAATCCTGAACCTAATTTCTTTCTCTCTCTCTAGATGTCTCTAGCTTCGTTTTATAAATATGACGATACCAGAAAAATTCTCCATCAAAATTGATCAAAAACCTCAAAAAAATTGTAGGATTAAAAATTCTTATTGAGAACTCTCGTAAAATATGGGAAAATGTAAAAATATTCATTATATGGAGTTATATATAAAAAAAAAAAAAAAAAAACACAGCATTTGAAAAATGGTAAGAAATATTAAATAATGTTCAATTTATTTCTATTGAAAAATGCAATCACAAAAAAATTGGTCAAGTCCTTTTCGACTGAACATTTCTGCTCAAAACAACTGCAAATATAAAAAATGGGTAAGACTGAAAATTTTTCGGAAAAATGGTGTTAAATAGCTTCAATTGAATATTTTTGCAGATATAATTGTAAATCCTAAAAATTTGCAAAAAATATGAAAATTGCCTTAGTGATAAAATGAAGAAAATTACTGTATCATCATCAGTTGATAAGTTCTGTCGTAAGTTCGGAAAATTCATAATACCTATTGAAAAGTTTTTAAAAATGATGTAATGGCGTAGCCAAGGATGAGGGACCCCTGCCCCCCTTCCCCCGCCTATGAGGCCAAGAATTTAAGTGAAAAAATGCCTTCTTGGAGCACTAAAAGTCAAATTTTCTCAAAGCTTCGCTCGGGCATGAACGAAATTACATTAGAGATACTTAACTACGCGAAAAAAAGCTCCCTTCTGGAATTCCAAGTCTCCGTACCCACTTCGCATCCTACCAAAAAAAAGCTTCCGATGCTACCTACTGTTTGAATTTGTAGGGTATTATTTTTGGTTTTCAAGTTCCAGGTTATACCACTGAAACGATGACAAATCTTCTAGAGCCGGATCAATTCGGGGGGGGGGAGTAAGGGAAGCTTGTTTTTCTTGGGTTGAGCTGAAAAATGTTCGAAACAGATGACTTGATGATCCTTTTTTTCCTGAAAAATTTTTGGTTTCAGCTTGAAATTTGTAAAAAAGGGAAAATAAAAAGTGCAATTTTAGCCGGAAATTTTGCATTTTTTGGTCCCTCAAAATTTTAAAAATTGAAATCTGGAACTGAAAACTGGAACTAAAAAATTTTTGAACTGAAAATGAAAGTGAAACTGGAACTGATATCCTTTCAGTTTTCCATCACTGTGGGAAAGCACCAGATTAGGCGCGGTCGAGTTTTCATAATATTGTTCAAGGCAGATTCTAGACAATTTTCATTAAAAAAAACCTTTAGTTGTATTTTTGACCGGACCATGTCCTCATATCGACTGTACTAGTACTTAGCTAGCCTAAAAATGTAGGTGGTATATTTATGGAAAAAAATCTCATCACTCTCATTCTAATATCCACTCCGTTTTACAAAATTGGTTATTCGAGCCAATAACCTAAAGATCGTTCTCATTTCAGTCTCGAGCGTGATCTTTAATTAGTTATTTATTATACACGGCGGTGTATAAAAATCGATGCGCATATACGAAAACGTTGTTGAACGCGTCGGGACCGAAGAGAGGAGAAGGACAGACGCAAATCATTAATCAGAATGTGTCAAGCAATGAACAAAATATATACGGATGCAGATGAGCTCATTAGTGGCCCGAACAGTAATCCAATTAGTGGTGTTGATGGCGGTCTCGTATCACTTCTGAGCTCCTCGGTGTTACTTGGTTTTGGTACCTTACCCACACGATGTGCCCGTCACATTTTGGTAAATCTTTTTTCAAATTTAGCTCAACATGTCGGCACACATTGCGGTCGATGCTCGTAAACGTTTAATTTATCAAAAGGGATGAAAATTCACAAACGTATTCGGCGGAAACGCAGTCGAATTAATTGCGTATATTGATCGGAATCAATATACACCGCAAACACGTCAAAATACGTACCCTGTATCGCCACTTTTCTCACACATATACCAATTATTATGGCAATATCGAGGTAGATAAAATACTTGCACCACCTACGAGCTACGACCCCGTACAATACAAATAAAGAACCGAGCAGCGCGGTAAAAAAGGTATCATAAACTCGTACAATTTTCCAACTTGCCACGTCGAAGGCGAACCCGAAAACCCGAGAGATCGCGAGTGAAAAGTTTATTACGAAATAACGCCATCACTTATTGAACACCCTACGCGTCTTTTTCACTAATTGGATCGTTTTGAAACTATTTTCCACCTTAAGCTGTCATTTACGGTAATAGAGACATTTGAAAGAAGAAAAGTATATACGGATAGCCCATTATTTTTGGCATTTAGAGTCGGCTTCCATCCAAAAGAATTATTCTTACAGTTAATATTTTTACACTTTCCTAATTACTCGCCGTATAAATTACCGGCGAATATGAGAAATGACTTTTCCCTCAAGTTCGCCCCATTTGTTCGTTCGCCCAGGCTCGGCCAGTCCTATAAACAGCACATCCGTTTTATCTGCGTACACCATAAATTGCTGTTATTCTTTTTGTAAACTTGCCTCAGTTCGCGAGAGTAATATTTTACGAATAGCCGAATTTTCAGCATCGGTTTACATACGCGAATATAGGCAAATTATCGAGGACGATAACCTTCTTCGACGCTGACATCGTCTCTTTTTTGCTGCATTTATTTCACGTAATTATAAAAGTGTGTTTTATTTTCGTATGAGCGCGTTATTTGATGATTGATTTCGGTAGAGCTATGTAGGTGGTTTGAATTCCGGCGTAGGAGAGCATGAGCATTGGAGGGGATGGAAAACTGATTTAACGTTTAAAACGGGCAGGCGATTGCAAAGAATGAGTTATTACATAATTTAAAAATTGTTGTGAATGCAGTTTCATGGTGTCCACTATATTTCAGAAATGATTTTCCCTGACTTTTCCAGGTTTTCCAGACCAATTTTTCGAATTTTTCCAGACCTTATGAATATGATATTCGTAAACCAGGAGGGGGGGGTAATTTTTTCGCGTGATATACTTACATCCCGAAATTTTGTATAAAAATGATATAAAATGCATAGGATCTTACGATTTTTTTTTCAAAATCACTATGATACTTTTTACGAGATCTTTAGATGCCCTTCTTCGGGTCAAAAAAATATTCAAATTCAATTCTGAAAATTTTTCCGCCCATCCAACTCCCCCTCGCCACAAAAATTTGAAAATTTGAATTTATTACCTACAGAAAAAAATTTAAATAAAAAGGAAAAACCAAGTATTCCCACGCAAAATTAAGTTTTGAAAAATGAAAAAAATTATGCCAGGGTGTTTACCAAATTGAGCGAATAAAAATTCGGATTTTTCCGGGCTAAAAATTCAAAATTTTCTTCACATTTCATTCCCCCTTCCCCTCCAAAATGAAAAACACTTGTCTCAAATTTATAAATTCATGCAATCCCTTACAATTCTTTAGTTTGTACCAATAAATGAAAAAGTGAATGAGAAGGTAAAATATAAATCATTTTATGAAAATATATAAATGTGTTGAGCCCGAGCGAAACGAGGGCGATAATTTTTGCGAAAAAAGATCCTCAAAAGATGAAAATTCACCACTTTTCCCTCATTCATGTTTTCCAAAACATGGCCAATAATTTCGATTTTTGTCCCATTCCCTCCCTTTTTTTTCAACATCGTGGTCAAGGGCATCATGACATTTCTTTCTCATTACAGCTCATTAAAAAGTAAGTTTCCAAAAAACTTAAGATTAAAAATAAATTCTGTAGAAAGAAAGAGTGTAAATTACCCCGAGTGTAGCGAGGGAATTTTTTTTGGATAATTCATAATTCAATGGACAAAGACATGCATTTTAAATATCAATTTTATTGTACACTACGACCGACAAAAAATGATGAATAAGACAATAATTGGAGAAAAGATGTAACAATTTGGCCCGAGCGGAGCGAGGACGAAATTTTTTGAAAAATTTATAATAAAATAAGCAAAAAAAACATTTTTTTAAATTATTTATATTTTTTCGGGATTTTCGAAAAATTTCAGAGAAAATTCCAAAATTCCCTGACTTTTTCCTGACTTTTCCAGACCACCAAACTTCCCAGACTTTCCCCGGTTTTCCCGGTTTTCCAGAGAACGGACACCATGAGTTTATTCAGAATTAGAAAAAATATAAATTTTCCTTCACTTTTTCAAATTAATACCGTTTGGTATGCTTTCATATTTCACTGAAAAATTTACAAAAATTGAAATATTATGACTTACTTCTTGAATAATTATAAAAATTGAGTAACTTATCCAGGGATGAGGCGATCATTAATTTTCTTCTACATGAATCTACAAAGAGTAGCTCAACAGACCTCCTTTGGAGTTGATTAAACATTTTTAGCTCAAAAAACTTTCGAAAAAAACCAAAAGTCAGGCATAAAAAAAATGGAAAATTTTATATTAACAAATATAAACATACATACTTAATCACATTTTGTCTGAAAAAAAAACGTGAAAAAATTTGGTGTGAAATTTTTGCTCTCACTCTCCATCCTAAAGGTCACAGAAGTATCGATTTCAGATTAGAGATCAAAATAATATTATAAAAAAATGGATTCTGGGGTCAAAAAACATACATTTCGATACCTCAATTAGAGATTTTTCAATTTTGTCACCTTACAGTCACCTATGGAGAACCACTTTTGAATTTATTTTTCGGAGAAAATATCCCTTAAATAAACTCGTGAGTCTCGTGAGATCAAAAACCATGGATTTTGATACTTACCCTATTCGATATTGCCGGGACTTTTTTTCAACTCAATCCCCTCCTCCTCACCCCAGTGTGACCAGATATGGGTCTGTAGTCAAAATAACCCGAGAATTAGATTTAGGGGCTTCGAAGTTCTAATACCCCTGAAGTTCAATTTTTAATTTTTTTTCGTAAAGATTTTTGGAAGGGAGAAGATGAGTACTATGTAGTACCTATAAAAATGTCGAATGAAAATCGTAAAAATAAGTAATGAAAATTTCAAAAATACAAAATAAACTTTGATACTTTTGAACTTTTCTCATTGAGATAAATGTACAAAGTATGTATATGAATAATTTTTCCTACGTGATCGATGATTTCTGAAAGGCTGAGATCAGAAATGGAGCCAGAATTTTCACAAGGAAGGGACAAAACCCCAACTATGTTTTCTTTCGAAAACATCCATTTCTTTGTCCAAAAAATAAGGGTGGAAAACGCCTATTTTTCCAATATTTACAGTATTTTTGGAAGTGATGGAAATACGAAACTGAAAATATCGTTTTTGAATCCTTCCGACGCAAAGAAATGTTTAGTATCGACATTCGACAATAATAATCAATAACATCGCCTTTAAAGTACTTTTTCGATTTTTTAAATGCAGTAATCAATAACCTCCCTTATAATTAACGTTAGGGGTTGAAATCCTTACGGTGACTTTTTTTGGAATACCCTACCAGCATGTTTAAAAAATTACTCTTCATTGGTATAATTTTGGGGACGTTCAGCTTCGTATTTCCACCATTTCCAAAAATACTGTAAATATTGGAAAAATAGGCGTTTTCCATCCTTAAATTTTAGACAAAGAAGTGGATGTTTTCGAGAAAAAAAACGAACCTGTCTGATAGGAAATTGCACGTAGAACATGATTGTTCATAACCATTTTTCCATTTTGAGGCTTATTTGAGAAGATATTCATAAAAGTTTCAACTTTTTCCAAAAATTCTGTAAATTGTTGAAAAATAGGTGTTTTTTACCCTTAATTTTTCGTCAATGAAGTGAGTGTTTTTGAAAAAACAAAAAAACTTCTTATAGGAAATTACACGTAGAACAAGATTGTTCATAACTATTTTTCAATTTTGAGCCTTATTTGAGGAGATATTCACAAAAACCCGATTTTCAGTAGACATTTACTCCTTCCTTGGGGAAGCGGAGGGTTATGGGGTGTCCATTTTAGTATAGTGTGTAATGGACCATTACGAACGTAAAACGCGAGAAAAAAATCAGGATTTAATTTTTGGGGGTCAACTCCTAAAATGACTGGACTACAGGTCAATATAGAAAATACTGTTTCAATTTAATGGGTAATTTTTATAGTATTTTTCGCGCTGATCACGAGAAAAATAGTGAAAAAATCCTGCACTTCAAAATTATTCACAATTTGAATTTTTTGTTCAACATTTTTTTTTTTACATTTTTTGATAACTTTTGACATTTGAAGAGCGTTCAAATTCTGTTGAAAAATTGGAGACATCAAAAATGTTTTTTTAATAATATGAAGAAAAATTGTTTCAAACGAAAACCTATTTTCAAGTCCAACCCAAGTAATTAATTATGGTAAGTACCTATTTTGTTTTTTCGCAATTTTTCCAAACACCAAATACTTCGAATCACTCTCACAATTCGTTAAATAATGTATTCCATCGAAAAGAGTATTACGAACCGAACCGCTAAAAAAATTAATTTTATCACCGAAATAAATCTCGCAGCTTTGGAACGTCTGCATGCGTCATCGGGACCTCGAAGCAACGGCGACATTTCTTGCCGCATGTCGCGTGAGAATCCAAACAAACGGTTAAAATTTCTCCGCGCATAAACTTTCATTTAAATGCGAACGAGTAATTAAAATCGACACCGAAGTCGATCACCGATGGAACAAGTTCAAATTCACGATTCATTACCAAGATCATGGGCAGATTCGAGTACTGGGTTGTGGTTACGGCATTCTTAATTAGGGCATTGTTACCGACGGTGCGTGGATCTTCATTACCATACGGGATCGTGCGTCGTGTTCGTGAAGTGTGTGTTGTGTACACAGTTTCGCGCCTTCTATTATGATTCAATTATGATTCGGAAATTTTCGCCTTCGCGTTCAACTAAGACTATTTTTATTCAACTATTTTACCTGTTTTATAATCTCAAGTTGACCAGCAGCATACAACTGCAAGGTGTTTCTGATCTCATACACAATTTCGAAGCCATGGATCCCGAAGTACTCAATTTGCTGACTTTCAGCAATAAACCGGCGTATAGGAATAAAGAAGATGCTTCGGAGATCGACATCATGGACGTGGATACGAGCGATATTTTAAACTGTTTCAGTACTTTGTCGTACGCTTGTTTTCAAAAAAAAATATTAATTTATTTGGATTCGTTGAATAGAGTGGATAGGATTAATTTGTTCGGCGGATATTTATCCTTTGTAAGGGTATCCCAAGGACTCACGCAGCCTGTCACCCCCATCACCGAACAGTTTCTCGCGTCCAGACATATAAACGATGAAAATACGCTTAGTAATTTATTAAAAGACGTATTCGAAGATTTCGTCGCCACTCACGTTCTCAGGATAACTGTTCCGGTCATAAATACGAGATTGGATGCCAGAAGTTCCAGTGCTAGAGGGCATTGTTACGATTTTAATTTGGTCAATGCTAATAAGGATGAAAATGGTACCGCAGGTAAGATATCTTCAGAATTTATCCATTAAAAATCATTTTCAGGATATTAACTGTAATTTTCTCACTTTATCCTTCATTTTAAAAAAAATTAAGGATTTAAAATTGATGAGAAGGTAAAAAAAAAATGATGAAAGAATTTCGGAGAAATCTGGAAATCACACAATTTTATTTAGAAATTGACTACGAACTCGTATATCCTCTAGAGTGTGTCTTAAATCGAATTTTTAAATTCAAGAAGTCCTGCTTTCTATGGTAGTTCATTTTCTTCTAACAAGGGAGGTATGGCATCCCAACTCAAAGTAAAATTTTAAGCCGAAACAAAAATGAATCGAGAGTACATCACATAAGAACCCCACATCCAAAATTTCACGGGCTGAAGTTCATTTCTCGAATTTCAGTGAATTTTTGAACTTTCAAAATTACTTCATCACCCTGAAAAATATAAAAATTTGATCCAATAAACGAAAAAAGCTGAAATTTGGTATTTACCCTATTTTTGACCTCCCGAATCCATTGAACGCGGTTTCGAGACGTTTCAAAGCCCCAAAAAATTTTGCAATTTTCCAGCGCTGAAGAAAAGCCCATAAAAATGGTCCATATGAACTTCAACACCTATAATCGGGGATTACCCATATCGGTGACCTATTTGATCGATTAAAGCACAATTTTCCGAAGTTGAAAACTTTGAGTTGAATCCATATTTTTTGACAGAAAATTTTCCTGGAAAAAATTTTAAAATATACCCACAGCACATCGCTCGCACGCATTGAGGTAAAAAGCTGAAAGTTGATAGATACCCAATTTTCGACTTCCTAAATCAATTGGATGCGCTTTCGAGACGTTTCAGAGCCTCCAAAAAAAATTGGAATTTTCCAGCGCTGGAGAAAAGTTTATAATAATGGTCCCTATGAACTTCAGCATCTAAAGTACCATTTTCCGAAATTGGTAACATTAAGTTCAAATCCATATTTTTTGGCAGAAAATTAATAATTGCATTCTACGAACTTTCAGCTTTTTAACTCAAAATTTTTTCCAGTTAAATCTTCTATCAAAAAATATGAGTTTGAACTCATAGTTACCAACTTTGGAAAGTTGTGCTTTAATCAATCAAATACATATGTCGCCAATATGGGTAATCCGCGATTATAGGTGCTAAATTTCATATGGATCATTTTTATGGACTCTTTTCCAGCGCTGGAAACTTCTAAAATTTTCAGAAGTCTCCGAAACGTCTCGAAAGTCGAAACTGCTTCCAATCGATTTTTAAGGTCTAAAATCAGCGTTTTTTGTTGATAAGATCAAATTTTTATATTTTGCAGGACGATGAGGTTATTTTAAAATTTCAAAAATTTGCTAAAATTCGAGAAATGAACTTCAGAACCTGAAATTTTGGATATGGGGTTCTTATATACCTATGATGTATGTACTTTCGATTTATTTTTGTTTCGGCTGAAAAGGAGCCATACGCTCAGACAGTAGCGTCGGAAGCTTTTTTTGGGGAGGGTGCAAAGTAAGTACAAAAACTTGGAATAACAGAAGGATTTTCGGGGAAGGGGGCAAAAAGGAACCTTTTTTCGCACCTTTCGCACTAATGCCTTAAATAATTCACATAATTGTGATTTTGTCCATGCCCGAGCGAAGCGAAGCTTTGAAAAAATTGAGTGTTTAATGCCCAAAAATAACTTTTTTTCATGTTTTAATGCTTCGAAAATCCCTATCTGATGGCAATTTGGGGGGGGGGGGTGCAAATGCTACTTTGCACCCCTGTCCGAATTTTTGGGGGTGCAATGCACCCCTTGTACCCCACCTTCCGACGCCACTGCATACGCTGAGAACCCCTTTTCTCATGGGATTTAATTCAACATGTACATAATAACAAAAACAAAAAAATGGAAAGGAAACAATGGAAATTTTCTGTACCTATAACTCAATAATTTTGAATTTTATAGATGAAATTTATATCCAAAGAATCATACTAGGGAGTTCAGAGGCCTCCAAATTAGGCCCTAGGAATTTCTCCTAGAATGACTGCTCAGGTTCAAAGTTCAACCTTAGAAATAAAAAAAATAAAAACTTTGTCACACTTTCAGATTTTTAAATAATACATATTTGGATGTTTCCCTCTCCCCTTTTTCATTTTTAGCATGTAACCTCTATTGTGTAAATCCCATTAGAGAAATAGGTCCCAGCGCATACTAAAATTTTGGGAGCTCATTTTTAGAGAAAAATCAACCACTCAACACTGTGTGATGAGAAGCACCCTAATATTTTAACATGGATATGTTTTTTCTGCTGGGGGTAAATCCAAAATTGCGTAAGACAGGGTGTCAAACAAAATTTCAAAACCCCAAAACAGGACAAACAGGACCTTCAACAGGACCTTTAAAAAATCGGTTCTGATCGATTTTGTACCCCCCCCCAAAATCCTATTCTGGAAAAAAAAAATTGAAACGAATTTTTTCAATAATTGTTAGAAATGAGCAAAAAATTTATTTTAAAAATTCAAGGACAAGGAAGATAGAATAAAAACAAATCTTATCCTGTATATAAAAAACAAGAACGAACATTGGATAGTAATACTAAAAAAAAAGTTCCAAAAAAATTAGCTATTTTTTAATTTTTTTAAATTTTTTTTCAATTACGATCATTTATTGAAATTTTTTTGCTATTTTGGCGGGTGGAATTTCAAAATTGTTACAAAACAGGACTTTTCACTGAAAAAGCCCCAAAACAGTACAAAAACAGGACAAACAGGACCACTCAGCCCAAAACAGTACAAACAGGACGAACAGGAGTTGTTAGACACTCTGGTAAGACCATATTTTGGTAGACGCTATTTTGAGAGACGCTATTTTGCGCGACGCCGACTTTTTAAAAACTTATAAATTTTTATATTTTCTTTTTTAAGATAATATCAGAAAGTTATGGATATGTTTTTTTGGGTTGATTTTCTGATATTAAGTTAATTTTGAAAATATAAAAATTTTTAATCGCTATTTTGGTCGACACTATTTTTCGGATAAATTTTTATATTTTCGAAATTAACTTAAAAAAAGTAAACTTTTTTATGAAAGGAAATGTTGATAACATGGATATGTTTTTTTCTAGTAAAAATTGGTGGAGGAAGAATATATGATTTATATTTTTGACTTTCTGATATTAAGTTAATTTAGAAAATATAAAAATTTGTAAAATAGAAATATTTTGTGGTGGGGAGAGGGGGGAAGTAATACCAAAATTGAACGAGAGTTAATTTCGAAAGTAAATTTATGTTTTTAAAAGTCGGGGATATTTCTGATCTGATAATAAGGTAATTTCGGAAATATAATTTTTTTTTTTAAGTTAGATGGATAAGGGTCAAAAATACCAATCATAAAGTTTCCTCCACCAATGTTGACAGAAAAAAACATATCCATGTTAACAACATTTCCTTTCAGAGGAAAAATTACTTCATTTTTTCACTATTTTTTAAAGTTTAAATAAGCAGGACTGTAGGTACCTTTTTTCCTAGATTTTCTGAAGGGAAGATCTCAAATTGGCATTGTAGGGAGAGAAAGGACTATAAATTGAAAATTTTTGATTTAAATGGTAATTTTCAATTTTTCAACTCAAAATGCAAAATTTTCTATCAAATCATTCGATGATCATTGAACTGATTTTTCAAAAACCATCTTACTCAATCATTGATGTTGTAGTGGCAAAAAACTGAACAAATCAAGAAAAATCAAAAACGATTGGAAACGCTTACCCTTTACATCATAATAATGATAAATGCTAAAAATTCAAGTAGGCTAACAATGAAATTCAGAACAAATTCTTCAAAAGGATCAATATTAAATTTTCCAACAATTGTGATACCTAATTACCTATTTTGTTGACATTGGGCAACTTGACGTTGATGAAACAACAATCTAAAAGCATTTAAAAATCTTTATGGCATCTAACAAATGAAAATTTTTTCAAAAAAAATCATTGTGTCTGTTTTCAATTTTTCAACTTTTCATGTTATTGATGAACCAAAATTGGCTTATTGGAGGGGCTCAAAAATCTAAAAATTTTAACCCGGTTTTTATCCTTTAAGAGAAAAAGCGGTTGATATGGTCGAGATGAGGGGTTGAAAAATCGATTTTGCGAGCGTTCCAACTCAGTCGAGAAACAGAGATACCATTTTCCCCAATTTTTCCCTTTTCAAAAAAAAAAAATCCTAAAACCAGGTTATCATTTCCAAAAAAATTTCGAACT
Source organism: Pseudococcus viburni (assembly GCA_033439095.1). NCBI lineage: Eukaryota > Metazoa > Arthropoda > Insecta > Hemiptera > Pseudococcidae > Pseudococcus > Pseudococcus viburni. The sequence continues at coordinate 312,081 of JAVBJF010000365.1, read as the reverse complement.
GAAACCTAATTTTTCCCATTAAAAATTCAATTTACCATTGTTTAAGTGGAAAGAGGCAAGCTGTCCTCTACATGTATCCCCATTCAACCTAGCCCTAGCTAGAATAAATTAACAGCAACACATAAGATACTAAAATCCAATAACACCGAATTAATTCACTTTTTTCCTCACCAGGCACAGAAAAAGCCAAAGACCCAACATGTTACAGGGGAGATCAAAGTATGATGACCCTGAGCTCCGCTTTGGTCATGAAAATGCTCATGCTTCTTCCAACGTTACTAAAATTAATCGCTGCAAAGGCTATTTTTGGACTGGTAATGGGTTTGGTATCGTTAATCCTATCAAAAATGGCCATAGTACCTCTCCTCTTATCTTACGCCAATAAACCAGCAACAGTTCATTCCAACGCTAACATTGCTCCAACGACAGGATCATACAGACAAGGTATGTAGATAATTACACCTACCTTTCATTTTTCAATTCATAATTCAAACCTCGATCAACGAATAATTTCATTTTATCTCGCCAGGAGTGAATCCAACCAGCTTTTCACTCACGACCGACAGCTACAATACGTATTTTCAACAAGAGGAGCAACCAGGAAGACTAACCACAGCCGTCGCAGGATCTATCGACAACGAAATCGGCCCCGTTGACTACGGTCCCACGGCCATCAGCAGCGATAACGTCTGGTCCGAAAGTAAATTCATCAACAATAAGAATTACAATGTTCCAGCCAAAGACGTCAACTACGTGCCCCGAAAAGAACGATACAGGTCTATAAGTCGTCGCCATATTAGTAAATCTAAACGTGCTCCTTATCCCGAAGTTGTATCTAATAACGATAGGTATTTACTGACTACTATGGTTCCTCGAACTGAACGAATGGAAAAAGAGCTCGAACTTCCTGTCAGAATGAAACGATGGATAGAGACCCCTCCGCTCCAACGAGAAGATAAGAAATCAGTTTGATATGCCTGCTTATCCTTTCTCATTCCTCTCAATTCTGCGTAAACAAGTATTACTTTGTGTTTTTTATTTTATTCCATTAAGTATATTTATTATTATCAGAGGCGTCGTCAAGGGGGGCCCGGGGGTGCCTGCCCCCCCCGAAAAAATTCTAGCCCCCGCTTGCCCCCCAAAAAAAACTTATGTTGTATTTATATATTTACATTACACTTACATCAGATAGGACTTTCAAAGTATTAAAACATGAAAAAATGTCTTTCTAGGGAATTAAAAATCCAATTTTTTCAAAGCTTCGCTCGGGCATGAACAAAATTACAATTCTATGATCTATCTGAGACAAAAGGGCAGAAGAAAGCTCCCTTTTTACCCTCTCCTCATTTTTAGCAGGTGAAAAAATTCAGTCCCCACTCCCCCTCCCCTCCATCTTTTCCATTTCGAAAAAGCAAAAAAAGTTGTCCAACACACGGCCCCTTTTGTGCCCCCCCCCAATTTTCGATTCTGACGACGCCATTGATTATTATTATTCCTCGTGGTAATGGTGCCTGACGATACTCTTGTACATATAAATACCTACATTATTTATTCTCCCCTCCCTCTTTTTTTCCATTCCCGCAATCTTTGACGAGTCAATTCTGAAATACTATAAAAATATACCTAGTCACGAGGAAAACGAATGTACAGATTAATTATATCTAGGTACCTATTTTTAAAATGGCATTGTTATTGTTTTTCAAAACGTGTTTCAATACGTTCCTATAATGTACTTCTAATCATAAATATCTAAATATTCAATGTAAAAATTTTAAAATAAAAACGAATCAATTCCTGCATGAATTTATTTCATATGTAGGTATAGGTACCTATCATGCTTTGATCAGCACAATTTTCGACTGATGCATTTGAAAAGAACCCCATGCAAGAGTACAGTTACCTCTTATAAAAAAGAATATCGATCGTAAGAGAAAGAACAAAAAAAAATTGCATACCCGAAAATTATTAAAATTTAAATCTCATATTGCCGAACACGCCCTAAAGAGCAATTCTCAAAGCGTTTTTTGCTTTTGTGAAATAACCTCAAACGTTTTAGCTATTAATAAATAAAAGCAACGAAATGTTATTATGAATGTGCAAGGGCTACAGCTCGTTAGTTTAAATGTTAACATTCCAGTCAAAATGGCAAAAAAGGCAATTTAAAGACTCATGAAATATTTAACAGCGAATACAGAGTTAGCGAGTAACTGCACGTGGATGTCATTTCGCCGCTGCCAACAACTGATAGCGTGCGCGATTTTCAACCCCTCCCTCAGTCTTACCCCGACGCGACGAAAACCGAGCAAACATTTAAACCAAAATGAAAAGCTAAATTCTTTATAATTTTTGCATCCTTTTATCTTCACGCGTTTGAGGTAAATTTTACGTAAAAGGTCGTACGTCGTCACGACGTTTAATTTAATTTCCCTATAGGTACCTAGGTACATACCAGAGCTCTGCACGATACGATATTCCATCGCTTAAATATCGTATCGTATCGTATTAAAGAAAAAAAAACGATTACGATGTCATATCGTATCGGATTGAAGAGGAAAAAACGATTCCGATATCATATCGTATCGGGTTGAAGAGAACTAAACGATTCCGATATGTTATCGTATCGTATTAAAAATGAATAAACGATTTTGATATCGTATCACATCGTATTAAAAACGATTAAACGATTCCGAAATCGTATTTATCGTATTAAAAAAATTATCGTCCGTGCAATTTACTTAGGCGGCTGACCTTGAAGCATTTTTGTGCCTGTTGGCCAACGAGCGTATATTTACGCAGTGCAAAATTTTTATAAAATGTCTGTCATTGGCTGTCGCGACGCAACCTGTGCGGGGTCACCGGAGTTCAGCCGATGTTCAGCCGCCTAAGCAGTGTTGCCAGATGAAAAAATGACAAAAATCCTCAAATTTCAATTTTTTTTTTTTTACGGCATGCCACGTATGTTTTCTTTCAAATTCGTTAGTTCAATTTTTATTACTTGGACGACAATAAATACCTTATATGTTCAAAAAACGGATTTTTTAAAGGAAAATAATGTATCAATTTCGTCATTTATGCCTATGAATCTAAAATTTACCATTATTTTAAAAATCCTCAAAAAAATACCTGAAATGCAAAAATCCTTTAAAAAATCCTCAAATTTTTCAGTTGACTCTAAAAATCCCTAAATCTAAGGATAAATCCTCAACTCTGGCAACACTGCCTAAGTAAATTGCACGTATTATAAACGATTCCGATGCATAAATGTAATTGGAAAATGAGGGGCGGGAGGTGCTAATGAGTGATGGTAAATATAAATAATGGTGTGGATTACAAATTTGACTAATGTTTTGATGTCACAATGTTGTTGCATTGTGTATCTGCAATGTCCAAAATACAATCTGCGTAGCCCTGCATTGCTTTCCACGAATATGTAGGTATTGTCCACCCAATATAATTTGAGATATCCCGCAGTGGTCATTATAAAAAATGAGGAGGCCATAATTCTGAAACTTTACGTACGTTTTTTTATGATGCTGAATCCATTTTTTTGCCCATTTCACCCTAAAACCATGGGATGGTGGATAGGGGGGGGGGGTAAAGGCAAAATTTTAAAATTTAAAATTTATCGTTTAGGGTGTCGAAATCTAAGTATGTTGAACTACCAGATCCGTATCTGAATACCATTTATTACAAAACCCAAAAAGGGGTTGAAAGGGTAGGAGACAAACTCCAAATTTAAAAACATTTCAATTTCTGGAAAATTCACAGATTTTTGAAAAAATTGCGGAAAAATTTTATAATTTGAATACATTTTAAAAAATCGCAAAAATGAAAGATGGAAATAATTGAGAAAATTTAAAGTTGAAATCTCATTTGCAGAAAATTCATTTAAGCGCTAGTTTTAAATTGGCAAAAAGTTGACCAATTTTTTTTACAAATAAATGGCTACCTCAGTGATTGCGATAAATGAAATTGTTGGTGGTTAAAATGATAAGTGAAGATCTCAGTTCCTCAAAAATTACGTACAATACCTCACTTTGCAAAAAATTACTCGACGATAACTATGTTTAAAAAAAGTTTTGAAGTAAGTCATTTTTATTTTTTCAATTTAAAAATACTTTGGTAACTAGATTAAAAAATTAATTTACAAATAAATTGATGTTTCATAGGAATTGTCGCCTAGCGAAAGACATGTATTGAGGCTTTTAGATTTGACGGTACCGTATCAAAGTAGTAGTGATACAGAGGAAAAGAATGTCGAGGAAACAAATGTTGAAGAACCGAATGTCGAAGAAAAGAATGTCGAAGAAGAGAATGTCGAGAAAACGAATGTCTTGGACTTATCAAAACATAAACCTGAAAATGAGATGATTATGAATTTGGAGAATATTAAAAAAACGATGTATCCATCGAAAACAGAAGTGAGCTTCGCTTTCCGAACAATAGGCCAATTTCTGGAGTACAGAGGTACAGAAACTGATTTACTTCTTTTTAACCAATTGAAGCAATCTGTAGAGAACAATACTCAGAGAAAAATTACGGATTTTTTTTTAAACGAAATTGGAAAAAAATGAAAAATGAATTTCGATGTTTTTATTACCTAGTTTGTTATTTAATTTAATAAAGTGCAATGTTTTCATTTTCTTATTTTATTATAGATTTCGACATCACACATAATAAATTTGAAAAGGAAATGAATATTTTAAAAAAGGTTGAAAAATCACCGAAATCTGCCGCCCTAGGCCCTAGGCAGCTGCCTATAGTGCCTAAGCGTTCATCCGGCCCTACCACTCCCCCCTCAGGCTGTTTAATGAACTTCAGAAACGTTCCTAATTTGGTCAATATTTAGTAAATATATGGCTACTGAAAATTCCTGTACGCAACGTTTTTTGCCTATACTTGATGAATTAGGCGGACGTTCCAACTTACCTGTACCTTTCAGTGTTTTTACTTAATTATTTCAATTATGTCGAAAGTGAACGTTAAAGAAAATTTATCTAGTGGTAAGTGGGTGCGCGAAGTGTTTCGGAAAAGAAAAAAACAAAGTGAAATATGGTCGTATTTTTATCGCGTTCGAGATACTGCGACAAAGGAATTGGTACCTCTCGCATTCTGTGAACACTGCCATGACAGCATAAAATTTCCGACGGGATGCAGCAGTTCCAATTTGAAAGGTCATAAATGCTATCGTGACGAGGTCAATCAACCTTCAACTTCAAGTTCAGCCAAAAAAATTAAGCCGAATGAAGGCATTAGGCAAGATGTACTGGATGGCTGTGTGAGTTTTGTCGGAGAGGATATGCGATCATTTCACATTGTAAAAGGGACTGGGTTTAAAAAATTAGTCACCTCCTGTGTGCGAGCTGGTGCTGCAATGAAAACCTGCGATTTCGATGTCGATGACATTATACCGCATCCGACCTCCGTTAGCCGAAGATTAAAAGAAAAGCACGAATCGAATTTGAATAATTTAGTTGAAGAACTCCGGCCGAGAGTGGACAATGGTAAATATTTTTTTAAATTTGGATATGTAATACATCAAGATTTCTTTTAATTTTTAAATTTTTTTTGGATGAAAATTGACAGGTCAGTGCTCCGCTTCGTTAGACTTGTGGACGGATAAACATAGTAACAAGAATTTCCTAACGTTCAATGTTAATTACCTCGATGCGGAGTGGAAGCTGCAATGGTAAGGATTGCAACTTCATATTCAAAAAAAGTTCGAATTGTGTCAATTTTTTTCATTCAATGAATTTTCATACCATTTTTTTTTTTCAAAAATTTCGTCATAATTTTGTAAAAAAAAAGAAGAAAGAATTGTTCAAAATAATTTTTCCACTTACTGATTGGAATTTTGTGAGATTGGTTTTCCATCACTTCCTTAACGAAAAATGATGGGTAAAGGATATATATTTTTCAACAATTTACAGCATTTTTTGAAAAATACGAAACTTTCATAAATATCTTCTAAAATTAGCCTCAAAATGGGAAAATGGTTATGAACAATCATGTTCTACATATAATTTCCCATCAGAAAAGTTTATTTTTTTTTCAAAAATGTCTACTTCTTCGCCCAAGAATTTTGGATAAAAACGTCTTTTTTTTCAATACCTATACGTATTATGTATAGTATTTTTTGAAATAATCGAAATTACGACTGAAGCTACCCGAAATTTTACGAGACGAGAGTTATTTTCTTGGAAAAACCAAAAAGAGGTTTGGAAAGACAGAGGCAAAACTAAGAATTTCGATTTGCTTCATTTTTGTTCAAAATATTTTTTCGACCACTGGAAGTAAATTTTGAAAAAAATTATGAAAATTTTATGCACCAGTGCAGCCAACAGCGAATCGTAAAATTCCAAAATACAGAATTTATGCCAACTTTGAATTGATTACTTTTTCGCTTGAAAATATTATGAATTTTTTTCACTCACTTGAAGTAAATTTCGGAAATTTTTCGAAAAATTTTGTATATCAGTGTAGCCAGTTATAAATTCTACACTACGAAATTTACGTTAATTTCGAATTAATTTTTTTATTGTTTGAAAAATAAAACTTCGGCGACCACTTTTGAAAAAAATTGCCAAAATTTAGAATCTGTCCGAGCCACCAATTTTTTTTTTAAATTATGCAAATCGGAATTTTAAGTTTTGCCTCTATATTCACGAAATTTAGATTTTTTCAAAAAATGCTGTAAATTGTTGATAAATAGATCTGATAGGAAACTACTTGTAAAACAAGATTGTTCATAACTATTTTCTTAATTTTGAGGCTTATTTGAGGAGATATTCACGAAAACTCAGTTTTCAGCAAACATGAACCCCTCTCCGGCGGGTTGGAGACCGTTCCTTGGGTGTCCATTTTAATATTTTGTAAAGAAAAATGAGAAAAAAAAATTACGATTGCATTTTTAGGAGATGCAGTACATTTTTTTTCTCATTTTCCTGGATTGTGTTATTCAAACATTTTTTATCTCAAAAATAATTTTGACTCTTTTGAATGCTTCGAAATTTTTTTTATTTTTTTCAATTTTAGTTCACTTTGTTTAAAAATTAAAATGAATAATATTTCATTTTCTGTATGTAAAAATAAAATAAATAACAAAACAATTCGTCAGCTTTGTGAAAACTGGAAAATTCAATTAAGTTTCAATACATTTTTTTTTCTTTTTTACAGTCGAAATTTGTTCACTATACAAATGTATTCTATGGATGAATTTGGAAATCCAAAAACGAAAAGTGCGGAAAACATAACCAAAGCCATCGAATGTAAGCTCAAAGAAATAGGATTAGAAGGCAGATTGCAGAAATTCATCTTTGTAACTGACCAGGGTTCAAATTTAATCAAAATGTGTACCGACCAAAACCTACAACGACTCGATTGTGCCGCTCATGTTTTGAATACTGTGCTCACCAACGTTTTTTCTGAAGCAGCCATGAAGAAAGATGCTCCTCTCCTACACCAATTACTTACGGATTGCAAGGCGTTGGTCGAACATTTTAAGAGGTCAAGCTTGCAGGAATTGCTTTCTACACGTCTAAAGCAGCATTGCAAGACGAGATGGAATACGCATGCCGAGATGCTGTACTCCATCTCAAAAAATTACGACGAAATTTTCACGATTTTATCTCTTCGAGATAGAATTAAACTTCTGGACAACATCGACCCTGCCACTCTCGATCGACTACTGGTGTTGTTGAAACCTTTCAAGAAAGCCACACAATTTTTTGAAGGCGATTATGTAACGATTCATCAAGTGATGCTGAAAGTGAAGGAGTTGGAGGATCACCTTACAGTGTTTGCACGTGAAGAGGAAAACAAAGAGCTTAAGTGGATCGCTACAAGATGTCTGACGTTTTTGGGAGCAAAGTTCAAGTTTAGCGAATTCCATAAAATAGCAGCTTTTTTGTGGCCTGCCTGTCGTCAAATGCTGTACTTAAAAGAAGTAGAAAGGGAAGATGTCAATGATGTACTTCGTAAATCATTAGGCTTGGATGAACTAACTTCTACCTCCCTTACATCCAGCCTGAGCCAAATTTGTGAAGATGAGACAGAGGAGAATACTACTGATCCCAGCATAAGCAGTTTGAGCAGCGACCAACACGTTTCGGATTTTCTGAAGAGACATCGTGATCTTCCCCCTGCAGGCGATAGTGGGACCCCAATCGAAGTAGAAATCAAGACTTATAAGCAAGAGTACACTGAAGATGTTCACAATGTGTTGGGATGGTGGCGAGAAAATGCGGCAAGATTTCCAGCACTTAGTGCATTGGCTCGGCGTATTTTTGCAATCACTGCAACCAGTGCAGCCAGTGAAAGAATGTTTAGTCGGAGTGGTCGAATACTCGAAGATCGGAGAGGCTCACTGTCCACTAATTCATTAGAAGCATGCATGTTTGTCTCGTCGAATTCTTCATAAAAATTTATTGCAGTTGCCAGAAAAGTTTTGATTTCAAATATTCAGACTTGTGTGTAATTCCTCATCTCGTTTTCAGTAATTATTTTTTTTAATGTTGAACTTTTTATTCGTATTCATTTTTTTTTCAATTTGTTTTGTAGGTTTTTTTTTACTATGTTGCATGTTTATTAAATGTAAGTAGAGATTGTTTGTTCCAAATTTGTTGAAATATTTAATTTTGTGTTGATCACTCAAGGCCTGCTCTTGTCACTTGCATATATCAGTATTTAAGTGAAGGCAAAGGAAAGAAAAAATTCGATGGGGGGGGGGGGTTTGGATCAAAAGAAATTCGATATTTGAATTTCATGCCCTCATATTAATTAGAATCGATATGTCGCACACTATTCCAATTTTTCAGCACACTTTTTCCAAAAATTGGGGGTTAAGGAGCACTGAAGCGCCAAATTCAAAAAATAGGCAAATATTCAAATTCAGTGCCCTCAAAAACCTAACAAACGACAGGTCACACGCAATTTTTCATTTTTTGAATTTTGGCCTTATGATGGGGCTAATAAGGGGATTCAGAGGGGTCAGATTAAAATACCGAGTACATATTCAAACTCAGCGCCTTTGAATTAGTTGAAATCGACGTATTACTTTACTTTTTTCAATTTTTTTGGAATTTTGGTCAAAATTGTGGATCTTTATACCCCTCAGGGGTATTGAGATTCCATCTTGAAAATTTGTTGGTTAAAAAAAGGTAAAAAGGGCTACTTGCTGTAATTTATTTACATGTTTTGTAGCTTTCATCTCTTGTACTTTCATGAAAGTTGAGCTTTCACCACCAAAGTTCAATTTGAAGATTTTCAAAATGTGATTATCATTTTTGAATTTCCTATAAATTCTTTTTCAACCCCCAAAAACAGTTTTTCCTCAAGTACAACCGATCTTGAGATATGAGCCTTCAAAGTTGGTGGCAAAAAATCGCAAATGCATAAAAATTACAGGGCTCCCCCCTCCCCCACAAACCTGTACAGTTGAGAGAGAAATTATGTCGGTCATTTCATATGCCCATGGGGGGGGGGGGAGGGCTCGTAATAAAAATTGAACGAAATCGGAAGACCCAACTTCATTTTTGAACCGAGTTGGTATAAAATAGCCCAATTGATAATCAAGTAAATGAATAATACAGAACAAAAACGATCAACATTAATGTTCAGCACAGCTGTATTTTATGTTTTATGTGTATTTTATTTTCGAACTTTCGAACACGAGGTCTTGCAAATTTTTTTACACCTTTTTTTTTGAAACTTTTCAATTTTTTTTCTATGTCTTGTTGAAAATAAAATAAATACGACTTTGAAATTTTTCAAAAAATTTTTCTATGTCTTGTTGAAAATAAAATAAATACGACTTTGAAATAAAATATAAATTTGAAAAATTTCAAAGTTGTATTTATTTTATTTTCAACAGGACATAAAAATTTTTTTGGAAAAATTTCAAAGTCGTATTTATTTTATTTTCAACAGGACATAAATTTTTTTTTTGAAAAATTTCAAAGTCGTATTTATTTTATTTTCAACGGGACATAAAAATTTTTTTTGAAAAATTTCAAAGTCGTATTTATTTTTTTTTCAACGGGACATAAAAATTTTTTTTGAAAAATTTCAAAGTCGTATTTATTCAATCATTTTATTTTCAACAGGACATAGAAAAAAAATTGAAAAATTTCCAAAAAAAAAGTGTAAAAAAATTGCAAGACCTCACTTTCGAAAGTTCGAAAATAAAATACACATAAAATACAGCTGTTGGAAAAAAATGATGCCGCGTCTTCCACCCGCTTACGCTCGATCTAGAACGAAGTTGTACAGCAGAACGTATTGCACAACACCACTACTCATACACGCGCACACACTTACACTCTTCTCCTGTAAGTTGTAATTGTAACCCAACCCATCAAGCAGATGAAACGATGTCATACCATATAACATCGTATCGTATCGTATCGTATCGTATTATTACGATACGATGCGATGTATATTAAATCGTATCATTCAATACGATACGATGTCATATCGTATTTTTTAAATCGGTTAGCGCATTGCCGATTCCACATCGCCATCGTTTGAAACGATATGATGTAACGATGAAAAATATCGTATCGTGCAGAGCTCTGGTACATACTTGAGTCTGAAATGCATTCAGGAAAATTCTTGTTTAAAGATGGAATCATTCGGAGATTCGATTTTTAACGTTGGATACAAAAAATCAAATATCTACTTAATTAGCAAAAAATTGAAATAAATTTTCTCGCTTCTCTTAAATTTACGAGAAAAACACAAGAATTATTCTCCAGTATGCTGTACTTAATAAATAGCATTAAAACATTGACTGATAAAATTACTGTCCATCTACACCCAACTCACGAATCATTTAAAAAAAAATTGAAACAGCAAAAATCGTTCTAACAGGAATGATATCTACTTTTAGAATTTTTTTTTATTGCTTTCATAACCCTACTTCTCCCAGATTTTTCAATTCTTTTCTCTCCGGAGACAATTTTTTTGGTAAAATCCGCCAATGAGTTCAGGTGGCAATATTCTTTTTAATTTTTTTCATCAACAGTCAGAATTAACAAAATTATAAAAAATATTTTATTTTAAAATATTTCCGTAAAATTTTTAAATTTTTAGAAAATCAGTCGCAGTTTGGAAAATCGTCCAAATCATGGGAAAATGGTCCCAATTTCGGACAATCGTATAATTGTAAGAAAGCTCAAATTTTAGAAAATTCTCAATTTCTTGAAAAACTAGTGAAATTTTTTGAAAGATTTTTAGTTTATTGGAAAATTATTAGAAGATTTTTGGAAAACATTCAAATTTTGAGAAAATTGTAAATTTCTGAGAAATTGAAGGAATGAACACACGGACGAACAAAATACAAGATATAGGTACGTATCATATTTTATTTCAAAATATTTTTATACAATTTTTCAATTTTTGAAAAATTGTTTAAATTTCTGAAAAACTGGTTGATTTTAAGAAAATCTGAAAAAATCGTCCCAGTTTTAGACAACTGCAGGGATGAATTCGTATGAATTTGCATCCTGAATTCATCCCACATTTTTTTCACCTTTCTGGGCTGAGATGAATTTTCATTCAAAATTCATCCCACGATTTTTTTTTTATTTCTGAGGCTGAGATGAAGTTGGGATGAATTTTCATCCCAAATTCATCTAATTTTTAGAAAATTTTTCAAATTTTGGAAAATTTTTCAATTTTAGAGAAACTGGTCCATTTAGAAATGGTTTTCAGTTTTTGGAAAATCGTTTAAAGTTTTGGAAAACATTTTCAAGCAATAAAAAGCCTTTCGATTTTGAAAAATTCTTCAATTTTTGAGAAATTGGTAAATTTTTGTAAAATTGTCTCTCTGTTTTAAGAAAAAATATTCTTTAAATTGAAAAGTTTTGGCACACCCTACTCAGAAGGTCCAGTCACGCCAATGGTTGCTTTACCAACTTCTAAATGTCAAAATAAAATCCAAAACTTCCAATTTTTTTCAAATTTTCCTCTCACCATTTAAATGATTGACTTTCAGTCAGAGCTCGTCGTGAATCTAAAAAATCGGTCATTTTTAAATCATCAAATTGCACCTATAAGGAATAGATTATAAAATTAAACGTTTTCGAGATAATTTCGAAATTTTTTCATACCTTTCTCTAGAGCAAATTTAGGTACTTCAATTTCTTCCTCACTCCTCTCCTCAGGGCAGAATTTCCCGACAATTCAAATTTTTTCCATACCTTCTCCAGGGATGAATTTTCCATTTAAAATGTCCCTGTTCCCTTCCCCTGGCACTCTTTTTAGGTCAAAGGTATGAGAATCCTGAAATTTTTCTCGAGCCCCATCTAGGGAGAATCTTTTGTAATTCAAATTTCTTCTGCACCGCACTCGACAAAATTTTCCCATTCGCCATTCCAGGGCAGAATTTTGGTAATACCGGGTGCCCGAAAAATTCTAGCTCCATGGAATTTTTAGTTTAAAAATCGTAGGTTGATACTTCCGATTGATGTACCTAAACAAACATAATATTTAATTGGATAATTAATTATAAGTAATTTTAACATTAAAATGTAAAAACGAATTTAAATATTTCACATTTTGTGTGTTTTAAACGCAATTTACTTTATTCTATTCGTTTGATCATTTTTACTATCTACTGTGTTTTGAATTTCACATGTTTCCAACCTACGTTTTTCAACACAAAAGTCCCAGGGAGCCAGAATTGTTGGGACACCCAGTACACTCTTGAGCCACCTTCCTGGGCAGAATTTTGGTAGGTACATAGTTCAAATTCTTACCATACACTACCTCCGGCGAAAAATTTTGTCCATTTGAAAAAAAAAAATTCGTATTCTCCTTCAATGCGAGTTTTGGTAATTCACATCTCTCATGACCTGGGTATCTCCATTCCAGAGCAGAATTTTGGTAAAATTTTAAAATTGTACTGAGACTTACTCGTCTTCAGGGCAGCATTTTGGTAGTTTTGAAATTTTTGTCTTACCTTTCACGACGAATTTAGATAATTCATATTTCTCTCATATCTCCTTTTAGGACGAATTTTTTTAGTTTAAATTTCTTCCATAAGTACCCCCTTCCAAGTAAAATTTTAGTAATTTAAAATTTTTCTCGTACCTCTCTTCAGGATGAATTTTGGTACTTCAAATTTCTCCTGTACCTCCTCCAGGGCAGGATTTTGGTCACTCAAATTTCTCCTGTATCCCCTTCAAGAACAGAAGTTCTGTAATTTCAAACTTTTCCGAATTCCTTCTCCTCCGTGGGGAAAATTTTAGAAATTAAACTTTCTCCCGTACCCCTCCCCTTCCCCTCACATTCTCCTTCTGTAGACGAAGACTTACTCAACGCGAGTTACAAAACTCTAATCGAATTTTTCTCAGCTTTGAAGACAACTTCACCAGCTTTTTAATGGATGTCAACCTGCTTCTCATCGACCTTCGTTCGATTTTCAGTTATTCTTGGTCTGAGGGGGAAGCCTAATTTTTTTTGGAGATTCTCCACTCATAATCAGGTACATAAGTATTTCCAATAAAAAATTCGAAACGATTATCTGCTTTATACTCTAGTTACACATCACCTCAATACCCACACACAAAGTATGCTAAAAGAAAAAAAAATGAACATAACATAACCAATCCAGCATTTCCAATATCCTTGCGCAAGGCTAAAACAGACTCCCTTAGACGTATTCGCGGCGACTAATTAACGTAAATAATTATCCCCATTTCAATCGTCATCACTTAAGAAATTACCGTATCGATGAAAGGTTCGCGTATCACACAGCACGTCGTATCGTAGGTAGCTCCTCGAATGACATATGTTCACCAAATGTACCATTACCACCGCCCAACTACACCCTACTGATTTAATAGCTGCAGTTTAAATAACAAACGTCGAAGAAGAAACAGATTTTACCGTGTCTTGCTGCGGTATATTCGTATACGCTACTAGTATGAGACAACAACAACGACGAATAATTTATCAAAGCTACCGTACATAATTACAACCTACCATATAATCGTATGTGAAAACTCATCCACAAATGAAAAGCCCTATTATGCTTGAAATGTACTCGATTCTTTTTTTTTAACCTCGCGATATGCATTATTTAATATGTTTAATTTTTTTAACCGTAAAATGATTCGGTGTTTGTGATGTTTTTTAGTTGTCAGGATAGAGATTCAGTTATCTGAAGGAAGGAGCAATGATGAGTAGAACGTGTAATTCTAATTTGACAATTACTTACCCTTACTTCGTGGGCTGTTCTGGAACAAATCGTGGAGAAAGTTCTGATACATTGCTGAAAGAGAACATAGGAAGCAGAAGGATAATGGAAAAATTGACACCAAATTCGATTCTTCTATATTCAACAGGGTGAAGCAAAAAAAAAAAATATCTTGAAGATTTTAACGAATATTGATGAAACAGTTTACTTTAGGGGACCTTTCAAAAAAAAATTGACCTTCTTCCATCCCAATGGGAGAGAGAGCTAGGAGGCGACAAAATGGGGCCATTATCGAAAAAACGTGGTTTTTTTACACTTTAGCTAGGATCCTCAAGCATCCCCTCCTCCTTTAAAAAGTTGCGATTTGAGTTTCTTCACCCCCATGAACCATGAACCATTGACCTCAAAATCGAATACCGATTTTAGCCCTCTGCCAGGAGGTTGAAAAATTAAAAATCGTAAATTGGTAAATTCGAGGAATGTTTGATTTTTACCCTCAAACACGTCAAAATCAAACAAAATATTTTTTTGGCCACCTAGAATAATTTTCAACGAAATCTTTTAAAAACTTAATGCAATTTTCATAAAATTCAAGTTGTTTATTCAGTAAAACGAAAAGGGAGCTGAAATATTTTCTCTCGTCATTAAAATCAATTTAAATTAATTTCTAAACAAAATTTTTATAGCAGTGCTGCCAACTGAAATTCTCTAAAAATTGAGAAATCAAATGCAGTTGGTACCACTGCAATGAAATTTTCAGAATTTTTTGAAAATTTTCATTAAAAATTATTTTAGGTCACCGAAATAAATTTTTGACTCGATTTTGAGAAGTGTTGCGTGAATGATTAGACAGGGTGTCCACTATATTTCAGAAATGATTTTCCCTAACTTTTCCAGGTTTTCCAGACCAATTTTTCGAATTTTTCCAGACCTTATAAATATGATATTTGTAAACCAGGCAGGGGGGGGAGTAATTTTTTCGCGTGATGTACTTACATCTCGAAATTTTGTATAAAAATGATATAAAATGCATAGTGTGGAGACGACCTCGCACGGCAAAACCCTTCCTTATCACCCCGAAATGAAACACCGGGTACTTCGGTATAGCGAAAGGAGAAGGTGCTGGATAGACGTGCGAATCTCAACTGAAAAGCCTGTCATCGACGATCATAATCGTCGATGTCCAGGTACGATGTTTTGGCCATCGAAAGTACCGTTAGGTACGTGTGGTTTTGCCCACTAAGCGATATTGGATCCGAAATGTCCGGCGAAGCATTCGAAAATTCGACCATTCGCCGGAAATCGAGGATCCCGCTATTTTCCCTGAATTTGGCCAAACACGACGTTACAAATTTCCCCAAGAAAATGCGCGGCCTCGCACTTTCAGATTCCAGTGATTATTATACTTTTTGAACTTTTAGATTTGATTTGTTTAGCCACCTTCTCCATTCTTTCTTATTTATTAATTGATTTTTCATTTTTAATAATTACAAGTTCAAAGAAAAAAAAATAAAAAATGATATGAAGTATTGATTATCTTAGATTTTAAAAAATATGAAAATAATAAGATCTAAGAAATTTACAAGATTGGTAAAATTAAGAGGGGAGAAATAAAATATCAATTAATCTTAAAATATATTTCAAACTTAAAAATAGTACCTACAGTTTTTTTTTTTCATTTTGGATGTTCAAATTAATTTTCTCAAAAATCTACATCAATATACCTTGACCACGAAAAGAAAATTTTGTAGAATCATTGTAGGTCAAGATTTAAGTAACTTATCCCCGCACAGTTTCAATTTTCTTTTCAAAAAATAGTAGGTAATTCTCACAAAAAACGATCACTCCAGTTAACAATAAATAGGTACCTACTTGAATAAAAACAGGTGGGTAAAAACAGGAATTTTGTTTTAATTTGCTGGAGAACATTGGTAATAATATTTATATTTGTGCGATTTGAAAGTATTTTTGGGATGTTGGGTATGTGACATTGTGCACTATGTCATACAATATTATTTAAGCAGGATGGTGTTCACTTTACATTTTCAATAATTTTAGGACAATTTTAAATCATAAATTGTAAATTCATTATTACATTTCAATTTGATTACCTAGGTATCTTTTAATTAATCATTCTTTTATTTATTCATTTTTTCTTTCTTTTTCATATATAAATCAATTTTTCAAATCTTACATTGGGGATTTTTTTAAAAACAAAGCCTATTTTTTCCTATTTAATCTAGTTTTATTTTAGGTGTGTGTGATGGCCAAAATTTGTTCATGTCTCACTCTTTGCAACTCTCTTGCTTTTCTCATACTGCTGATTATCAGCTGAATGAATGCTCTAATTAAATAGAGTATGGGGTGCGGGATGAGAGAAAAAGGTGATCAATCTCTTACTCTATCCCTGTTTTTTTTGAAAAACAAGTGTAACATTGCTATTTTAAGGAGGTATTTCCCGCCTAAGGTACTTTCGTAAAAATTCTCTTTCCCGCCAAAGGTACTCGCAAAATTTTAGCCCCCTTTTATAATTTTTGATGTTAACAGGATTTAAAAGAAGGTATTTCCCATAAAGGGTATTTTAGTAAAAATTTCATTTCCCATCAAAGGTACTTACTTGAAAATTTTTTAGTCCTCTTTTTGTGTTCCTGAAGAGTGATGGCTTTGCTCTATCTTATGCGATTTTCAATCAAAAAATTTGATAATTTTTTCTGAGCATAAGATTTATTTTTTTTTCATTTTAATTATGAGTAGGTGATCCGTAAGCACTCTAGATATGCTTGTCGGCTACCCATAATTTTGTACGTACAATTTTTTTTATACATATCATTTTATTTCCATATTTCAACTTTTTCCAATTTTTCAAATTTTCCCCCTTTTTGCATGAAGTTTTATTATTATTATTATTTTTTTGATGGAAATTTTTTGGAAGGCGGGTATCTTAATTATTTTTCAAATCTTTGAGACATAGGAATTCAGTGTAATTTTTCAAAGCTTTATTTTTCAAATTCCACAACTTGGTGGATTGAGCTTGAGCTGAAGCCTTAGTCTATGCCCAGCCTTTTCATGCTTCTTTTCAAATTTTTGTCCTATTTTGTTCTTTAAATGATGATAGATTTTATTTCATTCGCACATTCGTGATTCTAACTGTCTTACCAGCTTAAATCGAGCATATCCGTTTTTTATTACAGAATGTTTATGTAATTAGATACCAATGTTCATTTTTCTATTTATTTTCATTCTCTCTTCTTAATACTCTTATACCCGCGTACGAATTAAGGTATGGTAGATGTTTAAATATTACATATGTTACTTGATGGCATGATAATTTGTGCGGGGTTCTGGGGAGATATCAACGGTACATACTCTATTCATGAAAATTATTGAATTATGATATAATCTTACAATATAGCTTAAACCTATTCGTCACCTATAATATCGACTATGTTGTTGTTTATAAAAATTATGTCCATTCATCATTTTTTTAAAAAAAGATCGTTGTTCTATTCATCATTTTAACAACAACTTGAAGAGGAATCTAATATTTACAGATTTTTCAGGGAATTAAGAATAAACTACCTATACAAAACGACTTAAAACTAGGTACCATATGTGGTGTACAATGCAGTACAATGCAAAACCAAAGATCGAATAAATGCACATAACTTTAGGGAAATTTGAGAGATCGTCAATTTTTCATATTACACAATTTCTGCTTGAAAAAGTAGCAACTTTAAATTATCAGTGTTAAATCTAACCATTGAAAAATTTGGCAGGCATCTAAATTTTTTTAAAAAATTAAAGTTTTGGAAATGATTTCTATTTTTAGAAATTTTGGATTTTTTTCCTGTTTAAT
This sequence comes from Pseudococcus viburni, assembly GCA_033439095.1. Taxonomy (NCBI): domain Eukaryota; kingdom Metazoa; phylum Arthropoda; class Insecta; order Hemiptera; family Pseudococcidae; genus Pseudococcus; species Pseudococcus viburni. Next base: position 294,025 of record JAVBJF010000365.1, on the reverse strand, counting down.
TAATTCGGATTTTATATTAAATTTTTTTTTTTGAGGTTTCTTGTCATAGTTTGAAGATTTTTCATGATTTTTGAAGGAAATATTTTTAAATTTTAAAGAATGTTGAAAAGTTTATAAATTTTGAAAAAAAGTTGAAAATATTATTTTCAAAAATTGAATTTTGATTTCATTTTTTTTTTTAAATGGAGGTATTTTAGGAAATTCTAAAATTACAATAATTTTGAAAAAAGCTGATTTTTTTTCTAAAAATATGGATAACTATAAATTAAAAAAAAATCTGAATTACTTATCTTGTGGTAAAAATAAATTTTGAAAACATAAACCTGAGAAATTTTATGAATTTGTAAAAATTTTCAGAATATTTTGAGAAATGCAAAAATTTTGATAGGTATATGCACAAAGTTTAGCAGTGATTTAGTAATCTTCACCATTCTCATAATTTTCGTCATAATACAAATTATAATTATGAAATTGGTGAGCATCTGTGTAAAAAATGTCATGTTTTTCTGCATCATGTGATTCTAATTTTTTTATCTTCTCGGTTAATACTTTCACTTGTTCTTTCAAATCTTCTTCTTTACGTTTTTCTAATAAAATATTTTTATTTTCATAAAGGGTGACATGCTCACGTAATTTATCAATTGACTCAAAATCAGAAGTTATCCAGTCAATTAATTCAATTGTAAAACCTTTTATAATTTTTTTGCAAATTTTTTCCTCAGACATGTTTGAATCTATTTTCCTGCATAGTTTTTCAACTGAATTTATGTAATCATCTAAATTTTCACCTTCTTTATAAATTTTTGATTTAAGCTCTCTTTTCAAATTTTCAGATTTGGGTTGGTATTTTGTTTGTAGTAAAAGTTTAGCTTGGGCATAATTTATAATTTTTTCATCATCTCTTGAATACAAGAAAACTTCAAGGGCATCTTCTATTAAATATAGAGGCAAATTTTTGAATTTTTTTAGATCACTCCATTTATAAAATTCTGCTTCTACCTCAAATTGTCTAAAAAAATGGTGAATATCCTCAGATTTTTTCCCAGAAAATTGTTTGATTTTATATCCTTTTGGTTCTGCCATACTTTTTTTTTCAACAATATTTCTTTAAAAAATTTTTAAAGCCCTTTTTCAAAGTTTTTAAGTCCAGTTTTGTAATTTTTGATTTTAAAAATTTATGAAGTTATGAATTTTGAAAATTACGAAAATTACGAAAATATTTTTCTTAAAGATGTTGATTTTTGAAAAGCAAAAATTTTAAAGAATTTTACAATTAAGATAATTGAGGAAATTAATTTTTCCAAAAATATTGATAATTATAATAATTTGAAAATTTAAAAAAAATTTTGATGATACTAAATTTTGAAAATTTGAAAAACGTTCTGTTTTCTTAAAAATGTCAATTTTTCAACACACACAAAAATTAAATTTAACAAGGAGAAAGGACACAGATAGAAATAAAAATATAAGTGTAAAGTACCGTGGTTGTGGTGTTATTCATGGTTGGTACCTGGTCTTTGCTGTTTCTTGAAATTTGATGCAGTGAAAGATTTCTGGGTCGAAGAAGATTGCATTCTTATGGTGATGTAGATAACTTGAGCTGCTCTAGTTTTGTTTTTTTTGAATTTTGATTATCTTGGCTGCATAGTATTTCCCTTGGATTTTGATGATCTTTCCGTTGTTTCACCAAATTTCTTGTTGGAATTTTCTCCTCAGGACACTTGCCGGCAAGAATTTACGTTTTTCTGCGATTTATTTGATATACACAATTCACTTTTCACCATTTTAGCAGTTTAAACAAATTCTCCGAAATACATCATTGGTGGAATTTTCACGATTTTTCAAGACTTTTGCACCATTACAAAGATCAATATTTATGATTCAATTTTTCCGTACGAATTTTTACTAACATTTCAAAACGATTTCTTTTTCTCACGACCAATTTACATTATTTTTAACCACAGCGATATGGACAATTTTTCCAAAATTTATTTTGATTTTTCTCTATTTTTTTAACGACATTTTCAACAGCGACAATCAAGTATTTTTCGATACATATTTTGGGTTTTTTCTGTTCGGGCGCCAACTGTGGAGACGACCTCGCACGGCAAAACCCTTCCTTATCACCCCGAAATGAAACACCGGGTACTTCGGTATAGCGAAAGGAGAAGGTGCTGGATAGACGTGCGAATCTCAACTGAAAAGCCTGTCATCGACGATCATAATCGTCGATGTCCAGGTACGATGTTTTGGCCATCGAAAGTACCGTTAGGTACGTGTGGTTTTGCCCACTAAGCGATATTGGATCCGCAATGTCCGGCGAAGCATTCGAAAATTCGACCATTCGCCGGAAATCGAGGATCCCGCTATTTTCCCTGAATTTGGCCAAACACGACGTTACAATAGGGTCTACGATTTTTTTTTTCAAAATCACTAGATACTTTTTACGAGATCTTTAGATGCCCTTCTTCGGGTCAAAAAAATATTCAAATTCAATTCTGAAAATTTTTCCGCCCATCCAACTCCCCCTGGCCACAAAAATTTGAAAATTTGAATTTATTACCTACAGAAAAAATTTAAATAAAAAGGAAAAACCAAGTATTCCCACGCAAAATTAAGTTTTGAAAAATGAAAAAAATTATGCCAGGGTGTTTACCAAATTGAGCGAATAAAAATTCTGATTTTTCCAGGCTAAAAATTCAAATTTTTCTTCACATTTCATTCCCCCCTTCCCCGCCAAAATGAAAAACACCTGTCTCAAATTTATAAATTCATGCAATCCCTTGCAATTCTTCAGTTTGTACCAATAAATAAAAAAGTGAATGAGATGGTAAAATATAAATCATTTTATAGAAATATATAAATGTATTGAGCCCGAGCGAAGCGAGGACGAAAATTTTTGCGAAAAAAGTTCTTCAAAAGATGAAAATTCACCATTTTTCCATCATGCATGTTTTCCAAAACATGACCAATAATTTCGATTTCTGTTCCATTCCCTCCTTTTTTTTTCAACATCGTGGTCAAGGGCATCATGATATTTCTTTCTCATCACAGCTCATTAAAAAGTAAGTTTCCAAAAAACTTAAGATTAAAAATAAATTCTGTAAAAAGAAAGAGTGTAAATTACCCCGAGCATAGCGAGAGAAATTTTTTTTGAATAATTCATAATTAAATGGACAAAGACATGCATTTTGAATGAAATTTTTTGAAAAATTAATAATAAAATAAGCAAAAAAACATTTTTTAAAATGATTTACATGTTTTTGGGATTTTCGAAAAATTTCAGAGAAAATTCCAAAATTTCCTGGCTTTTCCAGACCACCAAAATTCCCTGACTTTTCTCAGTTTTCCCGGTTTTCAAGAGAATGGACACCATGTTAGAATTTGTAAAAATTCAAAAATTTCTCAAATTCACGATCTGCAATTTTTCAACCCCTTGGTAGCGAGCAAAAATTGGTATTCGATTTTGAGGTAAACGTGGTTCAATTTTTCCACGGATGAGGGGGGAGGGCGAGGTTGCCAGCTGGTGGCACTACCCAAAAAGGGTAAACATCACTTTTTTCGATAATGATGCCACGTTGAGGCTCCTTAACACTCTCCTCTTTTGAGGTGGAGGCTCAAAAATTTTTTGGGAAGTCCCCCACTCGAAGTAAACTACCTCACCAATTTTCTTCAGAATCCAAGATACCTGTACGATAATTACCATCTAAATTACACCTTCCTTTCTCCACTTTCTTCTTCAAAATAGACATATTAAAGCTCGAGTCGAAAATTAATTTTAAAAAGCGTAGGTCGAATTATATCCTCTCATAAAAATATTCAAAAGTATATAGATTCACGTCTGTCAACAACATCATATTCATATCTATAATACATGGAACAAGACGTAACAACCACAACGGCGGTGCGGGGTTCGAATGAAATCTACTCACTGAAACAACCTTCGGTAGCATTTATTTCGCGTTTAATTACTATACTATTCGAATACGACGTTAATGTCGGAAGCTGCAGCGGGCTCGCTTCTCGCCGAATAGGTGACGCAGCCTTCTGTACGTATTACGTTTAGTTACACGTAAAAGCAGGGCAGTGGCAGCCGAGGCGCAGGCGGCGTAGTAAATTTTTGTTTCCGCGCTCAGTTATCACATTTCGTTTAAGTTTTAACCAGCGTTGAGAGATTGTTTGGCATGTTTATATACAAAGAGTATACCAACGTACGTAAAAAATTACACGACACACCGAATAATAATGAAATAAAAATAATCTCTTTAAACGTCTTGCCAAATAATTATGGTATCTTCATTCGTTTGAAATGAAAACGTTTGTGAATAATTTGTCGCTCGAATGTATGTTGGTAAACAGATAAATAATTCGAGATGATTGATTAATTTGCTGGGTATACGAACGAGTATAGTACGTATCTCAGATACGAGTATGTCTCTCTCTCTATTTCGAAAACGTGCGTCGCGTCGCATCGTCGTCCGCGACGAAGTGTTTTCGATCATTTTTCTACAATGAGGTAGCTTGCGAGTGAGAGAGAGAGAAAGAAAAAGAGAGTACTCGTACGATCTATTATGTGAATTTTTACGCAACTGGCAGCTGTGATGGGGTTTTATGAGGCTAGACGATTGGATACGATGATTCGTTGTTTTTCTTTTTTTTTATAATTCGTTATAAAGGGATGGAAGCAAGGGGATGACGAGATTAGCAGGAATAATATTCATGAGTATAATTTTCAATTAATTTTGATTCCTCGATTCTCGTTGCCTTTCTGTTCTCGCACACTTGCTTCTGCGACGTATGAGTGAGTAGCATCTTATATGATAGCCTACATATATTTGACCGAAGCGAATCAATTTTTAACCTAAGAGGGTGTCCAACTGTCTAATCTACCAAATTGGCCTTTCGAATTTTCATGATTTTTTTTGTTTTTTTTTCATGACCCCAATTTAAAAAAAAAACTGCCATAGCAAGAATTGAAAAAATTGACATGTGTTCAAGGCTCCAATTCGCTCAAGGAAAGAAGGAAAATTATTAAAAATTGTATGGATTTTTCGTAAATAAGCACGACTTTTATATAGTGACGGCGAGAGCTGAGTCGGGTCCTAGTGCAATAATTTTTCGAGCCATTTTTTTCAACATCCCCCTCAATAATTTCTTCAATACGTCTGTGTGACAATGTGACATACTGGAGTACAATTTTTTTGGAAATCGCCTGAGAATCATTAAAGGAGTAAATGGTGATTTCTGCAACTTTCTCGCCATCAAATGATAAACAGAAATTTAAAAAATTTGAAAAATGGTCTAACAAGTTTGAAAAAAGCTTTAAAAAAGCTCGATAACTTATTAAACAAAAAAATGGAAAAATATCTCAATTTTCAGGCGTGTAAAAATTTAGAAATAAAATTGAATATAATTCTTCAAAAATATGTCCATAATTTAAAATCTGTTCCCTTAAAGGAAAATTTACATAATTTTTGCAAAAATCTATATTTTTTAGTGTTTTTAAAAAAATTTGGAGGACCCCCTCACCAATACGAGTTTACTTTTAAAAAATTTCACTCAATATCAATTGGAAATTCTCTCCCTTCTTAAAAAGTGAGGACACAAATTTATCAATTTTTAGAAACTTGTATATGTTACCGGCCAAACCCGAATTTCGGAAGAACCCGAATTTCCTAGGCCAAACTAGAACGTCCTGAGGCTCGTAGGACGTTCTGGTTTTGCCTAGTCCAAACTAGTATTTCCAAAAAGCATTTGGACAAACTAGTTTGGACTAGGCAAAACTAGAACGTCCTACAGGCCTCAGGACGTTCTAGTTTTTCCGATAGTACCTCAGGAAGAACTAGTATATCCTGAGACAGTTAGGTCAAACTAGTTTCTCCGAATGGTATTTGGACAAACCAGTACATCCGACATGTTTCTTAGGAGAAACTAGTACATACGATGAACTTTAGGCTGTACCAGTATGACCTGTATTAAAAATGAAGTGCTACGAAGTAATACCTTGTATTTTACTTTTAAAAAAATATTACAACGTAGTATTGCAGAGTAATTTTATGTCATAAACTCAGCGGCGTCGGAAGGTGGGGTACAAGGGGTGCACTGCACCCCCTAAAATTCTGGCGGAGGTGCAAAGTATCATTTGCACTCCCCTCCCAATTGCATGGGATTTCCGAAGCATTAAAACATGAAAGAAGACCTTTGTTGGGCATAAAATACTCAATTTTTTCAAAGCTTCGCCCTCGCTTTGCTTGGGCATGGACGAAATCACAATTAGGTATATGAATTATTTGAGTCATTAGTGCAAAAAAAGCTTCCTTTTTGCCCCTCCCCCCGAAAATCTCCATGTTATTCCAAGTTTTTGCACTTACTTTGCACCCTCCCCCAAAAAAGCTTCCGATGCCACTGCATAAACTGATAATATTATTAAGCATTTTTTTTTTTAAATTCTCTTGCGAAAAACTTACCAACTAGAATAAAATCAGGGATATGTATTTTTCTTTTTAATATTCATTTCATTTTTAAAAGGAGCTGACTTGTCATTATGAATTCGATTAATTCATTCATATAGTTTTGCAGATGCTTAATTTTTTCAGGCTGATCTAGTTTCTCCTGCAACATTCCAACTCGGTCAAACCAGTATGTCCTATTCCACATCGGACAGACTAGTTTTTCCTAACAATGTTTGTTGGCCAAACTAGTTTGGACTAATTTTAGTTGGCCAAACTAGTTTTTCCTGTGTTGTCTGTAGGAAAAACTAGAACGTCCTGAGGCCTGTAGGACGTTCTAGTTTTGCCTAGTCCAAACTAGTTTGTCCAAATGCTTTTTGGAAATACTAGTTTGGACTAGGCAAAACCAGAACGTCCTACGAGCCTCAGGACGTTCTAGTTTGGCCTAGGAAATTCGGGTTCTTCCGAAATTCGGGTTCGTCCGGTAACATATACACCCATTCAAATTACAATTGCTGCTATTTTTTTTCTTGTTCTCAGTTCGACATGAGCTCGTAAAATTTTGTCTGGGCGAAATTTTACGGGCCATTGGAAGAAATCCGAACCTGGTACACGTACACCGATTGCACCCCACTGATCACTAGACACTTTGGCTAAACATTTTTTCAAGTGAAAATAGTAGTAGGAGGCATGGTTCTTATCTAGATTTACTTGCATCATCTATTTTTTATCACTTGTTTGGGATTTTGAAAAACGATAGCAGAGCAGGGTTCAAATCCTGTACAAAGATATTGGATATTTCAATTTAATGGAAAGAACAATCAAAATGCACTAATTAGGTGAAGGGTCCATATCTAAATTTTCAAGTGCTCGAGTTCATTTCAAATTTCATGGAATTTTTGACAATTTCAAAATTTTCCATGGTTTTGCAAGAAATGAAAATGTGATCTAATCAAGGTAAAAAGTTGAAAGGTATATTTATACCATATTTTTATCCTCTAGAATCGATTAGAAACGGATTTGAATCGATTTGGAGCTTCTAGAAAATTTTAGTATTCTCCTGCTATGAAAAAAGTCCATAAAAACACCCCAATAAATTTTAGTATTTACAAACGCGGATTAGCTATATTAGCAATCCATTTAGTCAATTGAAGTAAATTTTTTCAAAATCCACCGCCGGGCCAAATCAATATTTTCAATTGAAAAATAAGTACGCTAAGAGGCGTGCATCAGAAAGGAAAGTCAAAATTTAATACTCTGTTTTCAATCTACCAAAACCAACCAAAACAAAAGGAAACAGTTTCGAACCGACGAGAAGACTGTAATTTTTTCAATTTTCGTGAAAACTTTTTGCAAGAGACAAATATGGATTTGAACTTGAACCAGCAGCAACGAATTTAATGAAAATTAAGCATTAATCGATTAAAAAATGTGACAAATAGAGGCAATTCGCATTTTTAGCTGCTAAAGTTCATTTGATCCCTTCTTATTTTTTTTTCAAATGTAGAAAATGTAAAAATTTCTGAAAGTTTCAAATCAGCTCGAAATCGTTCCCAATCAAATTATGGGGAGGGGGCTCGAAAATAGGGTACATATTAAATTTCACGTTTTGCCTTGATTGGATTAAGTTTTCATATTTTGTCCTCCTGCAGGGCCATGAGATAACTTTAAATTAAAATTTGCTAGAATTCGAAAAATAAACTTTGGCATTTGAAATTTCGGATATGAGGTATTTTTTTAGGGTGCCCACTATATTTCAGAAATGATTTTCCCTGACTGTTCTAGGTTTTCCAGACCAATTTTTCAAATTTTTCCAGACCATTTAAATATTATATTCGTAAACCAAGGGAGAGGAGTAATTTTTCACATGATGTACTTAGCTTACATCCCGAAATTTTACATAGGTAAGAATAATATAAAATGCATGGGGGTCTAATGATTTTTTTTTTCAAAATCACTAGATATTTTTTACGAGATCTTTAGATGCTCCTCTTCGGGCCAAAAAAAAAGGTTTAAATTCAATTCTGAAAATTTTTGAGCCCATCCAACTCCCCCTCACCACAAAAATTTGAAAATTTGAATTCAATACCAGAAGAAAAAATTTCAAATAAAAATGAAAATTTAAGGAAAAATGAAATGAATTATCCCAGGGTGTCTATAGCATTTTAGCAAATAAAGCGAATGAAAATTCAAAAATTCCTTCATATTTTATCCCCTTCTCCCTCCTTAAAAAAATGAAAAACACATGCCACAAATAAATAAATTCACATAATCCCTTGCAATTTTTTAGTTTGAACCAATAAATAAAAAAGTCAATGAGGAGGTAAAATATAAATCATTTTATGGAAACATAAAAACGTGTGGAACCCGAGCGAAGCGATGGCAAAAATTTTTGCGAAAAAAGATCTTCAAAAGATGAAAATTTACCACTTTTCTCTCATACATGTTTTCCAAAACGTGGCCACTAATTTTGAATTCTATTTCATTCCCTCCCCTTTTTTTTCAACATCGTGATCAAGGGCATCATGACATTCCTTTCTCATCACAGCTCATTAAAAAGTAAGTTTGCAAAAAACTTAGGATTTTAGATAAATTCTGCAGAAAGAAAGAGTGTAAATTACTCCTAGCGGAGCGAGTGCGAAATTTTTTGAAAAATTTATAATAAAATAGGCAAAGAAGCACTTTTCTAAATGATTTATCTTTTTTCTGGATTTTCGAAACATTCCAGAGAAAATTCCAAAATTCCCTGACTTTTCCAGACCACCAAAATTCCCAGACTTTTCCCGGTTCTCTCGGTTTTCCAGAGAATGGACACACTGTTTTTGAATGTTCTTTTAATTTATCTTGATTTCAACCCAAAATTTTACAACTAGTTCGAATTAAGGTGCAATGAAGACACAGACAGAAATGTTTTCAATTTTAAAAATACATTTTCTGTGGGTAAAGTTATATCCAGAACAACATATTCGCGAAAAATATGACTTTTCAGGAAAATTTTCCATTATGAGTCGAAAAAACTGAAAAAAAATTCAAAAGTAAGAATTTAGACGATTAAAATACTTTCTCTCAAACATCTCAAAGTACTTAATCATATTTAAATTTACTGATCGGAAAAAGGAATTTTCCCAAAAAAATCAAAAATTTCCACCAAAAATTCCCTTTAAAAAATTGGAAAACAATGGCAGAAAATTTGGGGGAAAACACTACATACATTAGATACGTACACCAACGACCCATATGCCATAAAAGATAATCACAATAGTTAACTCGTACATAGAAGACCCCTATCGATAAACAATTGGTTAGTTTACAACACCCCCTCTTAATTAAGGCGTGGAATCACCTGAGTGGTTATTTAAACCGGCGTATATAGCGGTGGCGCTGGCGGCATCTGCAGTAGCGACACTACATCAAATAACGTTTCTACGAGTAGACTACAGCATCATCATATACGAAGGGAAACTCGGACGAATGCGGAAAAAATGCTGGAAAACAATAGGGAGACATTTGCAATTAGAATTAAAACGCTGGCGAAACCGCGATCGGTATACATACGGACGATGGAAATGAATTATACAAGCAGCAGAGGCGAAGTGCAAAGGCAAAGGCAATACGCGCTGTATACGCTGAGAAATCGAATCGTCGACGTCGGTATCGACGTAGCCTAATTTCGGCACCGTTAAAGAAACGTGTGTAGGTTGACGATAATATCCATAGAAATCCAAAAATGCGATTTCACACTAACACATCGAAATAGAATTATAAAAGCGTCACCATAGCGTTTAAACGCTGCCACACTACAAAGTTAATAGATGTATGAGAACGACAATTCGAATTCAGTCGAGCAGAAAATCACTTTAGGGCGTCAGCCGCACCCTTCCAGCAGCGTACGTATAAAAGCCAGGCTTCACCCTGTACACCCCTCGCTCATCTTAAACTTTATCCGGGGGCAAACCACTGTCATTGTGCAAACATGGGAAGGGACACCCGTTTATAACGAGCGCTTCATTATCATTTTTATTAAAACCTTTTTAAACGGAAGCAATCTGTACAGTTGTTGACGTGAGAGAAACGATTATCTTATCACACCGTAAAAAAAAGATTCCACTGTATCATATAATTTTTTTGCAAAAATAATGAACCCGTATAATTTAAAAAATTGATAAAGTACCGTATCGAAATTGAGTCGCCGCGCGCCGAGCTTTTCAGCATTTACCTCGTTTCATCAAAAATAAAAGGGGGACAGGGACACGCGCTAGGTGAAAATTTGCGAGCTAGTTTGTACCCTGGTTTTTTTCCTACCGGAATAAATTTACGTGCTCGTAAAAATTATGCAGATAAATTCGCCTACACGTGTAGAATAATTCACCTATTCAGTGCCTTAAATATAACGCTCTTGTTCGTGAAATCTAGGCATTCGGTTAGGCAATTTATTTAACGTCGGAAGAAAAATACTCCTGTACCCCCTCCTGCCCATCTACGGTTGTTCATCACAGATAGTTTACCATTCATTTACTCGTATGTATTCTTGATGGAATGATGGGTGTAATTTTTTTCAATGATAAAAAGGCCATCTGTTGATGGCGACTCGATGGAGAATGCCTAATTTCTTAGGGACGTAAAAGAAAAAAGTGATTCTAAAAAATATTGAAGAGACAATAAAATTTGAAGAAAAATTGCATTTGAATGATGTTTCTGCATCGATATTACATTAATAGAGTTTTGATTATCCTAAACATCCTAGGAATTTAATAAAAATTATTTCAAAAGAAGGATATGAATGTAATTGATAAAATTATTTATTAAAATGCTACGAAAATCATTGAAATTACAAAGGACATCCCAAAACCCAAAACGACGATCAGTTGACCTCCAATACACCCCCATTACCTCCTAACGAGTAACGACTAAATGACACAGTATTCTGAAAGTTTATCCATTCTCCGCTCGAATGAAAATTTTAGGAATCGACCGGCCTAAAAAGAAGACGGAAGAAGATAGGAGGGGAAGAGTTGCCAGGTGCCTTAAAAAATAATAAGATTTCCACAATACGAGTATTCAAAAAAATTTCGTACCATGTGACATATAGTTTGTTATATTTTCAGCAGGGACGCCAAGCTCAAATTTCAACTTAGTTTTAGGATTCCCTCCTCTCCTCCCCCTCCATTGTAACCTCAAATTTGGGTCAAAATTTAGAAAAATTTTAGTAATACTGTGTGACATGTCGTTTGTAATATTTTTGGGATCGCTGAATTCGAATTTCAACTCAGATTTGAGATTTGACTCCTTCAGCCTCCCATACCCTCGAATTTAGGCCAACATTTTGACATTACTATTTAACATATCTTTTATATAACGTTTTTGAAAGCATGGAGTTTGAATTTCAGCTCATTTTTTACCATTTACTCCTTCTCCCTCCCGTTCCTTCAGACCCTCAAATTTGGGTGGTGCGATTTCAGGCAGATACCTCAAATGTGTATAGTTGACCAGCTTTTTTAAACGGAAAAAATCGAAATATTTTGAGGCGTCTGCTTCGAAATCGCGCCATGGATAGATTAATATTTCAGAGATGATCTTTCCTGACTTTTCCAAGTTATCCAGACTATAAAATAAGCAGATATCATATTCATGAACCGTGGAGGGGGTAATTTATTTTTTGCTTGAAGTACTCACAACTCGAAATTTTGCAAAAGAATGATATGAAATTCATGGGGTGTAACGACTTTTTTTTCAAAATCACTACTTTTTACGAGATTTTTAGATGCTTTTTTTCGATGTAAAAAAATATTCAAATTCAATTCTGAAAATTTTTGAGCTCACCCAACTCAAGTCAAAAAATTTGAAAATTGAATTTATTAGGTACAGAAAGAATTTTGAATAAAAAAGAAAAATAAATTCAAAGCATAATTATAAAGTTTTGAAAAATGAAACAAATTATGCCAGGGTGTCTATGTCTAATCAAAGCAAGCAAATGAAAATTCGGATTTTTTCGAACTGAAAATTACAAAATTTCTTCATATTTTATTGCTTCTCTCCTCCTCCCTCCCAAAAAAATGAAAAACACATGCCTCAAATTAATAAGTCCACGCAAGTTCTGGCAATATTTTCAACTTGTACCTACCAATAATGAAAAAAATCAATGAACGGTAAAATATAAATTATATTATTGTGATATATTAATGTGTTGAGCCTGAGCGAAGCGAGGGCGAAATTTTTTGCGAAAAAACGACCTTCAAAAAAATGTAAATTTATTGCTTTTCCCTCGTTCAGATTTTCCAAAACGTAGCCAATTTCAAATTCTGTTCCATTCTCTCACCTTTTTTTTCAACATCGTGGTCAAGGGCATCATGGCATTTCTTTCTCATCACAGCTCATTAGAAAGTAAGTTTCCAGAAAACTTAGATTTTAAATGAATTCTGTAAAAAAAAAAGTGTAAATTACCCCGAGTGCAGCGAGGGAATTTTTTTTTTGAATAATTCATAATTAAATGGACAGAGACATGCGTTCAAAAATCAATATTTTTGTATATTACGGTCAACAAAAAATTACGAATGAATAAAAAATCAATGAAAAGAAGTACGTAATTTGGCCCGAGCGGAGCAAGTGCGAAATTTTCTGAATAATTAAATAAACAAAGAAACAATTTTCTTAAATGATTTATCCTTTTTTTGGATTTTCAAAAAATTCCAGAGAAAATTCCGAAGTCTCCTGACTTTTCCAGACTATTAAAATTCTCTGACTTTTCGAGGTTTACCAGAAAATCTAAAAAAATTGAAATTGCGCTGGAGGCTCTAGAATGGCTGGAAATGGTCAAATTTTGGTTCGGGAGATTGATATTAGGTAGGAACCTATTTTCATCAAGTTTGGCGAAAAAGTAATGTTTTTCGTTGTCGAATTTTCGGTCAAAGAATCCGATTTTTATATTATCGAAAATTCGCCAAAAATTGGGGTATCAACTTGAGCAGCTGAAATTTTGATTATAGGGTTTTCAAGACATGCTCTTACAAAAATCGGAGGGTTCATCTAATTGAAGGCGGACGCTCGAGTGGTTCCCTTGTAAATCCAACAGTTATTTTTCTAAAATGTATTTAGTCCAAAAACAACCATTTTACCTAAAGCTCTCGTCAAAGAACAATACTTATTGCAAATTCGAATAATTTTCCATAAATTAATTCAGAATAAACCCATTTTCCAATGATAAAATTTTTACTTCAATTTTGAAAACTGAGATTCCACAATTTTTTTCCTCTCCTGTAAAATTTAGTGAGCAAGATTGAAAATATTTTGGAAAAGTCGTCTTTAAACTGTTATAAAAATTTCTTATCTTCAGATTGGTTCCATACCCAAAAATAAATTACTAGCGATAATAAAATAATAATATCAACAAAATCAACATCGATACACGTAATTTCCATAAATATTTAATTAATTAAAAAATTCTATTTACACTTTTTATTATTTAGGTGCATCGGTACACAAAAGTTCCTTCTACCCCAATCGATGTCCATGCCTATCACCGTTGTGAAACGAAATACATCCCAATAAATTAAGGGGTTCTTTCTCCTCATCGCACATATGCCTGATGCTTATATTTGTTATTAATTAACTCTTTTAAGAATGATTAAAAAGCAATTTCCTCTCGGTTTGTCGGACGACTTCGATAACATAACCGAAAGAAGGGAGCAAGAAGTATTTGGATAAGAAACTTTTAGATTCGAGTGTACTTTTTGCGATTTCGAACGGTGACTGGAATCTTGTGTCAATATTTAAAGTATGGTTAGAGTTCTGTGCTGGTCTTGTTCAAGAATGGCCGCGGTAACCAAGTACGCCTTACGGCGGTAAGCTGATGCTTATACGTGTGCGTTTGAGCGCTGCTCTGATTGAACAGATACGCTTTTTTAGCGGTGTATTAAAATCAGGGGGTAACAAATTTCGTAAAAGTTCAGCATTTTGTATTGAATCGAGCTTTTTGAGTCGACTTAACTAATTCATCTGATATTTTTTCTCCTCCATTCCTGTTTTAGGCGAATACTCGTATGACAATTAAGTATTATATTTCTTTGTTTGTTATTCCATTATTATCGAGTTTCAACCAAGCTACGAGTATTTTCTATTCTAATCAAAACAATAGAAAACTTTATTATTTTCTAATCTGAGAACGAAATCTACAAGTAAATCTGAGCACAATGACTCTCTTGGATCGTAATTCATAATTCATCGCCATAGTATAGTTTTATAAGGAATTTTGTCGGTGGCAAGTCATCATACAGCAGCAAAGGTCTTCCAAGGTCGATGCTCTCTTTTTTTCCAATATTTTGTTGTAGGTATAAATATCTACAGAAGGCACCTTGATACTTGAAAAAAAGTATTTCAAAATGGATAACAAATTTTATCAAAACTTGAGCAACAGTATCAGCTGATTTTTATAGCTCTTTAATTTTTTTTCAGTTGAAAATATTTTTGTGGAATTATTCTATCCTTCCTGGAAAATTTTTCACCCAAATAAATGCCTAATTGAATACTATTAGGTAATTCAAAAATTTACAAAACAGATGAAAATGCACATAAAGAATAGGTAATTAACTTACAGATGCTCACTAATTTTGATCGATACAATCGAATTAAAACAAGCCCAAAATTTCACAACAAAACTTGAAAAAATTCATCAACATGCATGAAACCATTTATACTAAACATACACGAAAACTAGACAATCGACGTTAAAACTCGATATACGAGCATCTCTTCCAATTATATTCCATTTACGAATATAAATAAATCAATTTCACCGCGTCGATTGGTAAATAATGGAATAAATTTGTCAAATAATTTTACATCGAGTACTAAAACGAGGCTGAAAACGTATTTTTATAATCACTGAGTTTGAAGGATGCCAGACAAAGTAAACAACATTTTGTTACTAATACACCATTATAACTCTATTAATTTCATCATAACCTACGCTCTCCCGTAGCGAGTTAAACGTACCCGGATTTATTTACACAATCCACCCTTTTCTTTATCGTTGCTGGTTCCACATTCACTTATAGCAAAATAACCGAACGTCGTTTTTGCCCATTAAAAGTAAATTGTTTGCGTTTACCGTTAATTCATTACGTTATTATCTTTAAAATATTATAACGAGAAAGAGTTTTTGGTTTAAATTTATACTCGCTTTTGCAAGATTGCAGATTACAGGTATAGGTAGGTGACTAGGTCTATAAATAGTACAGTCAAATTAGCTCGAACCTAGAAAAAATTCCCAATCAGCTGAATTTTGGTTTATACGATGTATAATAGTGTCAGTTACAACACAAAAAAAGTTCCGCTCCCCAAGTGTGGAGCTAGCCCCAGGAGGGGGGAAAATCCCCCAAAAAAGTGGGGTTTCGTCTCTACTGCCTCAGGGAAGCCTCAAATCAAAAAATAACAAGTATAAAAAAAAAACATCAAATTTCCTATCGAATGGATTTTTCACTTTTCGAGATAACTCGATCCTAACCTCAGTTAGGGGTGCTTAAAGTTGACCCCTTTTCAAATTTTTTCAATTTCAGCCTGAAAATACACTTATTATGGGTTTGAAACGCATTTTAGGGGAAAATTGGTAAGAACTAAAAGTATTTCTCGTCTAATTCTACATCCGAAAGAGCTATCCCGTTTTTCAAAAAAAAACACAAAATTGGGAGACGGGGGAGGGGGTAAAAAATCAAATTTATAATTCACAAAATTTATCAAGATTGAAAATATTGTGGCACCTCCTACTCCTTCCCATGAAGATGTGTGAAATTCGGATGTGAGTCTATAGATCGGGTTTGACCTCTACTATTCGAATATCGTATTGGAAATTCATTCCTGTCCGTTATGTGAGGTGTAGGGGCAAGAAACTGCGATTTTCGGGTATTTTTCACAAATATTGGTAAATGGGGGTGGGGGGGGGGTAATTTAAAATTTGGGGCACTTCTAGTTATCAGATTTCAAAAGTAATTGCATATTCATGTTCAGGGAGGTTGAAATATATGAAATCGACCCCAAGAACGTCGACTTTGCCCAACCTTACCACATGGGGGGGGGAGGGCTGAAGCCTCAAAAAACCACACCCCCCACACCCCCTATGGTGAATGAAAATTGTCTCCCGTTCACTAAAATTTTGTTTTGGTCTTGGTTGTTCATCATACCAACTTTCATGTTTTTTTCCACGAAAACCATTTTTTTGCAGTTTGTGACTGTATTATACTAATTAGGATGTGAATTATAAATTTGGTTCTTTACCCCCCACCCCCATTTTGTTTTTTTTTTGAAAAACATGATAGCTCTATCGGATGCAGAATTATAGTTCTTACCAATTTTCCCCTAAAGCGCGTTTCAAACCCATAATAATAAGTGTATTTTCAGGCTGAAATTGAAAAAATGTGAAAAGGGGTCAACTTTAAGCACTCCTAACTGAAGTTAGGATCGAGTTATCTCGAAAAGTGAAAAGTCCATTCGATAGGAAATTTGATGTTTTTTTTTTTATACTTGTTATTTTTTGATTTGAGGCTTCCCTGAGGCAGTAGAGACGAACCCCCACTTTTTGGGGGGATTTTCCCCCCTCCTGGGGCTAGCTCCACACTTGGGAAGCGGAACTTTTTTGGTGTTGTAACTGACACCATTATACATCGTATAAACCAAAATTCAGCTGGTTGGGAATTTTTTCTAGGTTCGAGCTAATTTGCTGTACTAAAATAGGTAAATTTATTAATGGCGAAAAATTGTACAAAGGTAAAAGTAACAACGTTATTTTAATTAGAATAAATTGGTAAAATATATTTTCACGTGAACTTTTTATTATATTTTTTTGACGAACCGTTGAAATAACCATTATTTATTAAATGTACCTAACCAACCCCTTTTTGAGCTTTGAAAAATTACAACAATACAACCTATTAACTTTCTATTTGTCATACGTATTCTGTAAGGTAGAGTAAGTCTAAGTACTCGTATTTTACGTCTCTTTTGTTAGTACTGTATAGTAAAATCTGAACGTAAGTTTACTCCTGCTGATGGGGAACCTTTCCATTTAAATCATTTTCCATCCGAACGATTCCATTCACTATAACTGATTCTAATTCAACTCAAAATGCTGCTCCGACTAATCAAAAAACCACCCCCCCACACCCCCTATGGTGAATGAAAATTGTCTCCCGTTCACTAAAATTTTGTTTTGGTCTTGGTTGTTCATCATACCAACTTTCATGTTTTTTTCCACGAAAACCATTTTTTTGCAGTTTGTGACTGTATTATACTATTAGGATGTGAATTATAAATTTGGTTCTTTACCCCACCCCCCCCCATTTTGTTTTTTTTTTTTGAAAAACATGATAGCTCTATCGAATGCAGAATTATAGTTCTTACCAATTTCCCCTAAAGCGCGTTTCAAACCCATAATAATAAGTGTATTTTCAGGCTGAAATTGAAAAAATGTGAAAAGGGGTCAACTTTAAGCACTCCTAACTGAAGTTAGGATCGAGTTATCTCGAAAAGTGAAAAGTCCATTCGATAGGAAATTTGATGTTTTTTTTTTTATACTTGTTATTTTTTGATTTGAGGCTTCCCTGAGGCAGTAGAGACGAACCCCACTTTTTTTTGGGGGATTTTTCCCCCCTCCTGGGGCTAGCTCCACACTTGGGAAGCGGAACTTTTTTGGTGTTGTAACTGACACCATTATACATCGTATAAACCAAAATTCAGCTGGTTGGGAATTTTTTCTAGGTTCGAGCTAATTTGCTGTACTAAAATAGGTAAATTTATTAATGGCGAAAAATTGTACAAAGGTAAAAGTAACAACGTTATTTTAATTAGAATAAATTGGTAAAATATATTTTCACGTGAACTGTTTATTATATTTTTTTGACGAACCGTTGAAATAACCATTATTTATTAAATGTACCTAACCAACCCCTTTTTGAGCTTTGAAAAATTACAACAATACAACCTATTAACTTTCTATTTGTCATACGTATTCTGTAAGGTAGAGTAAGTCTAAGTACTCGTATTTTACGTCTCTTTTGTTAGTACTGTATAGTAAAATCTGAACGTAAGTTTACTCCTGCTGATGGGGAACCTTTCCATTTAAATCATTTTCCATCCGAACGATTCCATTCACTATAACTGATTCTAATTCAACTCAAAATGCTGCTCCGACTAATAATGTATTTAAACAAGTGTCGAAGAAAATCCTAACAGACAAGAAGCACTTTTAATGACAGTAGAATACGCCGATTTAATTATTTCGCCGTAAATACTCGAACCAGAGAGACTTCGTAATCAAGTTCGCGAAAGGCACGATTATAGTACGGTGTGCGCAAATTTTCCAAACGTTGATGGTTGATTTTTTTACGTCAAGCAGCCAATTACTCGTAATATTTCAGAATATTTTCTGACTTTTGGCCAACTATATTTCCGAAGTAACTATAGTAATTTTGTGATTTGTATGAGAATAGATATGGATGAGGAGATTTCGCGTGATGTACAGCTTGAGCTGAAAGTGGAGCACCTAGTATATGTACGAGTATAACCTCTTCTCCGACCCATGAAAACGACTCAAATTCAATTCTGAAAATTTTAGATTCGCCTTTCTCCACACAAAAACTCGAGAACTTGAATTTATTTATTAGAAAAAAATTTCAAATGAGAGAAAAAACTAAATTTTAAAGCAAAATTATTTTTAAAAATTTTAAGAATGAAAATTAGTACTTCTTCGGGCTGAATTTTTTTCGCTATTCATTGTTTACATCCTCCTAAAAAATAATAAAAACACGTGCTTTAAATTGATAAATTCCAAGCAAGTAAGCCTCTGTAATTTCTCCGACTTGCTTCAGTAATCGAAAATTACTCAGGGGATTGAGCCCGAGCGAAGCAAGGGCGAAAATTTTTGTAAAAAAAAGACCTCCACAAGCTGATTTCGCCATTTTCTCAAAATTTCAGTTACCAATGAGAGTAATTTGTCGCGACGGTATATTTTGACATGAATATGTCTTTGGGTAGTGGAGAAGGGTTCACTTCCAAAAAATCACTAACGTGAGAAAAATTGTCAAAATCGATTCGTAAAACTATATTCAAATTTTTTAAATTTTAATAAATATCAGCGGGAGGGGGGGGGGGGTTATTACAAAAATTTGTCCATGAAAAGTCACTCAAGATCAGACGCATTGGTAAAATCGATATGATTTGTCAAACTTTTGAAAGTTTTTTAGTCTAACAAAATATCGTTATTTTAATGGAGTATAATGCTTAAAATGTTTTGATCATTTTTTCACTGATAACAAGGTAAAGCACACCCTTACCCTTAATGATTATAAAAGATGATAGATTTTTTTTAACCAGAAAAAAATTTTAAACCAGAAAACATTTTTTTAAATAAGAAAAAACTGGAAAAAGTAAGTATTTTAAAATGTAGAAAAAATAAGAAAAATATATTTAGGTTCAGTAAAAAGTGTTGAGTCTATTGTATCATCTCTCGAGTAGGTATAGACCTACATAGGTATAAGTACGTTTGAACATAACCATGATCTAAGGTTTTTACCCTAAAGGAAAAACTGCTTCAATTTTTCCAGTTGATTTTAAAAAATTTTCAAAATATTTTCCAAATTTTAATTTTTCTGTTGTCGTCTTTGGCTTTTAAGTATTTAAAGCTTTAAACAAATCAATTGTACAATTCTATGCGAAAAGTTGAACGATTTTGCAATGTTACGTAAATAATTGAACAATTTTACAATTTTATGTGAAAAATTGAACGCGAAACATTCGACATGTTATGCACTCAACATGTCAGATTCGAAAGGGCATGGAAATACAGAAAAATGGCTGTTTAAAGTTTTTTGTATCCTCTCTTCTTCCCGTACCACACCACATCAAAAAAATATCACCTACTTTTGCTCTAAAGCAAATTTTTGAACAATTATTTTCATTTGCCTAGAAATCACTTCACTTTTTCACAACTTTTACTACTCGATCGACACCTCGAAATTTTCCTACTTTTCCAAGTTTTTCATAAAACGAATATACCTACCCTGAAACAGCTTCAATTTACACGTAAAAATTTCAACACCAATCAAAAAGACAGATACCATTCGAGTTTTGAAATATTTTCAAATATATTTTAAAACGATTACCAAATCGAATAAATTTCGCACCAACACTTCGTGGTCTTCTGTTTTACAATCAATTAAACGATCGAACCGGCCAATAAAAATGTTCCAAACAACCCCTTGGGGAAAAAATCGAAATCGCTCAAGTTGCGGGAAAACAACAACCAACGACGACTTGAATTTAGATGAAAATTAAAAGGATCGGATTGGAAGGCATATTGTATAGGGAATAGCGGTTCAGCTAGTTCTATCATTTTCATCCTTTTTAGTTCCCACTTGTCGGTCATCCTTTATCCGAGGTTTAAAAAACTGATCTAAGCTTTAACTGAATGAGAATACAATTGAAAGCTAAACAAACCCGATTAGAAGAAAACAACAAAGGGGAATTTCAAACTATTAGAACTTTCTGTCGTTGTATAGCCTTTTATTCGGTTTCTAACACTTTTCAGCTTTTGGCACTGATAGAGACCGATACTGTACCTAAACAAGTATAATTTTTATACGTATACCGATCTGTACATAAGTAGTCAACAGAGCGAAGATTTACTCATTTTGAAGACATAACACATATACGCATATTTGGTATATCGTAGGTCGTAACTGACAACACCGAAGACATATTTCGTTGGTTTCAAAGGGTGAACTTTTAATCGTTATTTTTACTATAGATTCGTGGTTGTTATACTCGCGTCGGAGCTCGCGAAAGAAGCTTTTCTAAGCTTTAAACCAAGAGTACAAAGTTGTTAACTTCGAAACGGCTGGATAAATTCGGAACAAGATAAAGTATTCAGTAAGAAGCCTTTAACTTTCCAAAATGAACAAAATAAGTTAAGGTAATAGAAGAAAAGAGATTGCCAGTTAATCTTCGCACCGATTTAACAAAATGTTTATCCTCTCTACCTGTCTACCACTCGGAATTTTCTCCCTTGTTAATGTAATTAGCTTTAAGACAAATTAACCCTTCTTCAAACGCTACACTTACTACTTTAAATTACTCGCAGCTTACAAACTTACAATTCACGAGAAGTCTTTTAATTCGGTAACGTTTAGCGTTAAATTTACCCTTTTTCTGTATTATTCTACGTAGTCAGCTTATTAGCGACGTTTATCGGTCGCAATTAAATAATTATATTTTCAACTTGTAAATATACCTACAGCCACTTAGAAAATTCCTTTGGTCGACTGCATGCAGCTATACATACCTACTTTCTAGTTTCTATAGCAATGTTTCATCAATTTTAAATACATATTTCAATCTCTTTTCCAAAAAGAAATCCAGATTTTCGATTCTTAAGTATAACTGGAGTTCGGCTACAACTATCTACCTCATCAATGATTTTCCTTCTTCTCAGTTACTTTCACAATCAACAATCATGATCAGTTGCCATCGATTTATCTATCGATTAAAAAGTCCAACTTGAGCAATTTTCACTTTACAGAAGAATAATAATACCTAATAGCATCACCGGAGAAAGTTTGAAAATATCCTTACGAAGCATTAAAAATTATCCGCTTTTTATCATACGTAAAATTATAAACGCGGTTAAATCACGGAGTGAAATGTATAAGGGCATAAATAGGGTTACATTAACGATTTTATTTGGCACGCTATTATAATGTAATTGGTACGATATCCTTAACTCGAATCCCCCATTGTGTCGGAATTATCATAGATAGACTACTGCGAGAAACTGAATCCGAATTTTTCCTCGGTACGCCTGCTAAAGTGACCACGCTTCAGCTGTTCCCACTCGGCTGGAAAATGAACTTTTTTCTGATATCCCTCGTTGGTCGCATTTTCACACTTGAAGCGTTATTTATTTCCGCCATTTTGTGTGTGTCGCCTTTAAGTTCTTCTATTTCTATTCTAAATCCTAACATGTATATGGATAATAAGCTATAAACGAAATCGTCGGTTTTAATTGAGTTAATTTCACTTCAATTTAAGGGGTGGGAACTTATCATTTTTCAAACGCTAAATTACTTTTCAGTGATCGGAGATGCTGTGCTGCTTCATATAAGAACGATTCGACGTGATTTATGATAGTAGAATCGCGATTTCTAGATTTGAATTTTGCAAAGGATGCAGAATTGCAGATCCATACATACGGATTCATAATTGAACCGTACGAAGCAAGAACTATGAACTAAAGAAAAGTATTCGATTGTATCCACTTACCCTAGGTACGTTTTAGTCGTTTTATGCAGATTGTATTCTGATGTTCCGAAATTCACAAACGAGGTAACATGTTGAAGCAAACTTATCGATATAGTACAGACCGAATCACAAATGAATATCTATTGCTACAGACATATCAATAAACAAACGACGAACACGATCAAATTCAATAAAATGTAACTTAATACCGATGTTGATATGGAATATTTATCATCATTAATAAATCACATTCAAATATTGCACAAAAGAAAACACGACACAAACGCCAAATTCACGAATCGTAACATTTTGAAATTTTTATAAAACGAACGCACATATCTACCTATATTTTCATTTTCACTTCAAATTATAAGTTTTTTACAACAAAACACACGTAAACTAAAAATTATGCAATAACGGCCATTTTAGTATGCTTTTGTGATCATAATGACGCATGTAATCAAATCAATCGTTCAATAGATCAGAATCGTTCATAATTTCATCGTTCGTCCATAAAATCATGTGATATCAAATGAACGAATTGAGTCGTGACTGAAATCATCATTTTGAAATTTATTTTTTTAAATTAAATTTTAATTTAAAATTTTTGGATGCTCGAACACTCGTTCATTTTGATTTTATTTTTCTTAAGTTGAGAAATGATTATTCTTTTTTTTCTTGATTAGGTACTTACTAACTTTACTGACTATATAAAACAAATCATTCTACCTAGATTTTCGAACAATTAATTCAACGTAAAATTTGAACTCGAAACTTCAACATCAGAAATGATTAATAGAGATTTATCTTTACGTACATATATTTCAATATTGGTACATCGCTTTCATTTGATTAAGAGTAAGACATCGCATCCACATCCTGAGTGCAATAATACCGTTATAGTCATCCCTCATCCTTGAAAAAATTGGCCATCCCACTATGAGATAGAAAAATTCATTTTACTTTTGGTGGCAATTCACTATTCAGTACTCATTACTCAAGTAAAAATCAACAATTCTACGAAGCATGGATACCTATGCAATTTTACTAATTATTCACCGAATAAAAATCGCCATATACCTAGATACTCATATCATTCAAACGCCATTAAAAATCCACCGCTAATTGGATACTTTACAACGAATCATTTATTTATAGCGAGTATATTATTAACGTAGGTATTCCAAACGAATAGGTATTTTTTAGCCATAGTATATCCGAAACCTAAATGAACCGTATAATTTTAGTTGGCTCTCAGAAGAGAAATCAACTTACCTTGAAATTGCAACAATTTGTTCGTTCTGGGGTTTTAACTTCGGTACTTTTTTTTGCCATTTTTTCACGTAGGTATCCCTTGAAACGTTTTATAAAGCTGTTTAGCTCTTAAGTGTTTCTATACCTTATCGTGATCTTATACAAGTATATACAACTTGGTACTGTTATTCGAACACTTAGTCCGTTCTGTCGTATTTTTTTCGCATAATCACACAAGTAGCTGTGTACTTTTACATAACTTTTTATCGTTACGCATCCAAATGTATGAATAACTTGTATAAATTGAATTTAATTCAAAATGCAACGCAGCTAGGCTTTTTGAGAAAATGTGAACTGAATAGAATAATAGCTTAGACGAACACATGTTCGGTGTTTTTCTTATTCATTTGATTCAATAAGTTGCCTAATTTATAAGAAATTCATTCGATTTAAATAAGCATAAAAGTATTAACTTCTCATAATCCAACCAGCGAAAGTAGGTACTTTTTACTTTTTATTTTTAATATGACGACGCGAAAAAGTAAAAATAAGTTTTTTTTTCCAAGTGTTGTAAAAGGAGTACATTTCACCAGAATTTTTAAAGTGTTAAAACTGTTTTAGCAAGAAAGGGATTGGAATAAGCTTTTTATATTTTCACCCTGTTTTATATTCGCAAAGCGTGAAAAAGAAGATTTCAAGACAAAAATGGAAGTTAAAGTCTTATTGTTTAAAACAAGACGTACAAAAACTGGTATTTTTCTTGCTTTAACACACGCGCACAGTGAAGCCCCGCGCATATATATACAGATATATAGAACTAATAAAAAAAAGGCCTATAGATAGGTTTAAATAAAGTAAGATGAAGAAACGGAATAATAAAATGGAAGTTCCCCTTAAGCGTCATAGGAAAGAAAAAAGTAAAAACAAATCCCAAGGATTTGATAATGGAAAAACTCTTAAATGTGATTAAGTGGAAAAAATATTTAATGGAGGAAAATAAGATAAAAAAAGTTAATTTTTTTTATTTTACCCTAAAAGAAAATACGAACTTGATGTTTTCCTGCGTTTATAAAGTTGAATTCTTTCGAAAACGTAAACTTGCTACAAATTTTTTATGAAAAATATTAAGATCTTTTAAAATAATGGAAAACCAGAAACAATAAAATGAAAATTATTTGCTTATAAATGAATGTTAGAATAAGATCACGATAGAGAAAAGCGTCTTTAATTTCAAATGAACTAACAATAGAACATTGGAGAAATTTTTTCATTAAATAAGGTAAAAATAGAAAATAAATTGATACAACAATTAGTTACTTACGCGTCTCTACTGAGATAAGAAAGATTCGTTGCCGTAAGTTTTCAAATCATGCGATGTTTTATTTTACTTGGAAATCAGCCGAAGGGAAATTTTCTCACTACATTAGTTGAAAGGAATCGAAAACTCGATTTTTAGCTTTCCACGTTCATATGATTACCATCTGGAGAAATTTAAGAACACTAGAGAAATTAAAAAACACTAGAAAAAAATGGAAATTGCGTTGAAGCTAGGCTCTAGAATGGCTGGAAATGGTCAAATTTGATTTTGGGGAGTCTATTTTAGGTCTATCGTCTATAGTCTATACCTAAACGAGTATGTATTTATTAGGTACCTACATATTAAGTAACTACCTATCACAAGTCGGTGATATTTCTGAAGTAAGAATTAAGGTTTTTCAATGAATTATTCATTGCGAGTTCTAATAAGGCGTTGTTTATGTTTCATGTTTAAGTAGGTACAGAAGTATTTCATAACAAATAATATTTTAGAAAAAAGGCTAAATTGAAAAACAAAACAGATTGAAATTGCAATCAAAAATGAAGAAAATTACTTACGATGAGACTATGAGATTGGATACCTACTTCAAAAAAGAGTTCACTTTTGCGATTTGTTTAAAGCTCGTGGAAATGTTTCGCATCTAAAATCTGGCGTCCCTTTAAAAAACAACTATTGTCCAAATTTAGAAAATATTTTTAATTGCAGCTTTTAAAATAAAATTTTACGAGAAAAATGACGATGTGATATACTTACTTCGAATTTTAAAAAGGTTTCAATAATTTTTTTTGTTTTTAAATCAAAGTTCGAAAACTTCAAAGACCTTTGATTTTTAGAAATCGTCGGGAAAATTTTCGTTTCAATTTTTGAGTACTGGAGAGATAATTGAACAGTCAAACTCAAACCTGTATTTTAAACGAACTCTTCAAATGCTTTAGTCCTGGGAATATTAAGTAAATATAACTTTGTAGAAAATTAAAAATAATGAACTCTGCTTGAGTGAGAAATACTGTAATTTTTATTGATAGGAATGATATTAATTAAATATTACCTATATTCAAATTATTGAGCTTAATCCTGTACCTACCTTTGTATTCTTATAGAATAAGTATATTTTTCGATTCAAAAGTTAAAATCACGAAAATGGGATTTTGTTTTATTTTAAAATAATTATTGTAAATACATATGAATCGGTAATCAGACACTAAGTAGATAATATCTAAATATGAAATGTAATTTTCTTGAGAATTTTTCCCTGAACAGATACTAAATTTTATTATTATTGTTCGGTTGGCTCTATTTCTGGTGTTTTCAAACTTCGAAGTTCGAATACGAAAAACGAAAAAAAAAAATGAAGTAACGACGTTGACCAAGCCATTCGAGATTATCAATTTTGAAGTTCTATTCACGTACCTGTTGTGGTATCTAGGCTACCTACTTTTGAAAAAGTCATGAAAAAGTGTTCGTTAGACTATGAAAATTCTCCTTCGTATAAACGTGTTAGGCAAATTATCTAACATATTTTTCGTTGTATCATGTGGTCACACTGATAATCAAAAATAAAAAGTTTCATTCGACTACTGCGGTAAAAAGTCTAAAAAATTAAAAATAATTTTCAAAAGTTCAAATTTTCAAATTTTTTAAGAAATCAAAAACTCAAACTTCTGAAGTTCCGAAGTTCCAACACAACTTTTATCGATTAATCCTCATGTTTTTTTTCCTTTACTTTGTGTTTGAATAGAAAATCATAGTTCCCATTCCAAGCAATACTTTCATTTTCTGATAAAGATTTTACTTCATATTCGTTTCAAAAATGGTCTTGAAAAATGTTACAAATCTAAACGAAATTCAGGAAACCGAGTAAGTACTGAAAACCCATGCATATTTAAACTTATCATTATTTAAAACCGTACATTAATGGAACAATTGTTAAACCAGGAAAGATAAAATCACTCTACTTCATTTCTACGTCGACTGGTCAGACGAATGTAAAAATATCGACAAGATTTTAGAAGTCCTGTCAAGTCAACCGGAATACAACGTATGTTATCAGTTCAGAGTTTCCTAACGTTGCCATCTCGTTAGTAAAGTACTTCTATATTTCAGAATATAGCTTTCAAAAAATGTGCTGCTGAAGATTATCCAGAAATATCTCTGAAATTTAACGTCACCGCTGTACCAACGATTGTATTCTTCAAAAACGGTAGCCAGTTTGATCAGTTGACAGGAGCTGATCCCGCTGCTTTGAATGAAAAATTACAGCAGTTTGTAAGCTCGCACACATAAGTTTCTAAATATTTCACCGATGAATTTCTGTGTATATTAACGTATAAGTATGGTTTTATTCTGCAGGTGAAAAAAGTTGTACAAAAACACCCAGAACAACCGGCAGTGATTTCATCAGAATTGATTGTAGCTTGTATAGAAAAAGGAGATCCAGCTAGCGATGAATTGACTACTTTTTTGAATAATGCTAAAATCGAGTATAAATGTTTTGATGTCAAATCCGATGAAAATGCCAAGCAGAATTTACAAAATATTTCTGGATCTTTTCCTCAAGTAATATTTTTGATTTACGTATATTATTGATATAATTTTTTTCTTGAAAAGAATTTTAACTTGGATTTTTGATCAGCTTTATATCAAAGGAGAATTCGTTGGTAATTTGGATAAAGTAAAGAAAATAGGTAAAGCAGAACTTGAAGCTAGGTACGAAGCAGCACAAAAAGGTTTAAGCACGAGTTTAGTATCGAGGTATGAAATATGAATATTATTTATTCTAATTTCATCGCAGGTTCTTGTTATGTACCATTATTGATAATTACGTGATTTTTTAATAGGTTGATAGACTTAATTAATAAATCCAAACGAATGGTGTTCATGAAAGGAGAAAAAGAAATGCCACGATGCAAGTTCAGTAAAGAATTGCGAGAAATTCTAAAGGAAACCAAGTATGTGTTCACGTACTTGTTTATGGATTTAAACTTGTATATAAGTTTTGACCATGTTTTTAAATCTGTTTAATCAGCGTGGATTATGATACATTTGATATATTAACTGATGAAGAAGTTCGTCAAGGATTGAAAGAGTTCATAGAATGGCCAACGTATCCTCAAGTCTACGTGAATGGTGAATTTATCGGAGGAGTTGATATAATAAAGCAATTGAAATCGACCGGTCAATTACTCAAAGCGTTAGATGCCTAGGATTATCAGTTTTGATAAATTATACTCTGTTCATGTATGAAACGTGGAGCTTCAAGAATATTTCAGAAATTAGCGATTTATGGTTTATTTTATATTCAAGTTTGTGTTTGATGAAAATATTACTATGAACAAGAATAATGATTAACGTTGAGTCTATGATAATCTTGTGTAGGATGAATCGTGCGTCTTTTCTATAGTAAAAATATATCGTACATCTCGATTATTTTTTTATTTTGCATAGGATTCAGTGTCACTGCTAAGTACCGCGTATTTAAAAAAATATCGGGCCAGCTTATCAGTTCATTTGCTGGCAATGTATAATTGTTCTCAACATCTGAAGGAAGTTTCCATTCGTTCACTATATTCATATTATAATTAACTCGCTTGACACATACTGGGTACAAAAAACCTAAATAGGCACGAAGTTTCATCAAGTGGCTTCATCTATTTTTCGTTTTAAAAAGGGACCCATCTAAGCTTTTCTAATCAAATATTACAATTTCACGCCTACTTTTGTGTCCAACGTAAATAAAGTTTCGGAGTAAAATCGTACCTATTACCAGTACATTGCACATCTTGTTTCAACATAATACTCTCAGGTTCATCAAACACACTACGCAATAATTCTCTTTCAAAATAAATGTAACAAAATCAAAAACTGATCCTGCCTATCCAATCCCTCTTCCAAAAGAACGATTTGCTATCATCGCAATATTAGAGATGTGAAAGATAGAATATTACAATCAAAACGCATAACGGATAAAAAACAAAGTTTAATACGTGATTATAAACAAAATTATGCTGAAACTTGTTTTTTACCACCTTTCTTCTGAGCTTTCATCACTTTCAAAACGATCTTTTGCTCTTCTATCAGGAACGCACGAATAATTCTGTTGGAATGAAAACGGGGTTAATTCAATGGTGAACAAATTAAAAAAATTGACTGTAATGAAGGAACTTACTTTTCACGAACACACTTATGACACAAAACTCCTCCATATGATCGGGTTACGGTCTTCACACGTTTGCACATACGCGATTTTTCGACAGATCGAGCGGGTTTGATACCGTGTAATTTGATTTTACAATGACCACACTTCGGGACTTGTTTAGGTTTCTTCAAATACTGGTAAACTAATCGTCCACCAGGCGTACGTACCCTGTACAATTAAAAGTATGTTTTTACATAAAATTCATCAAATAAGATAAAGTAATACTGATGAATACTTACATGCGCCTACGATTGCTTTTAGTGTTGTAAGCTAGCCGTCTTCTCAAAACAACGCTTTGTGCCATTTTTGAAGGGTTTGATTTTACCTAAAATAGATCTTCAGATTAATGAAACGATAATTAAAAAGTTCACCGAAGTTTTAATAATAAATTCTTACGTTAAACTCAAAGTTTGACTAATTATTACGAGCTTCCGAGCTTGAGGAGAAAAAGAAAACTCATAGAAACTGGAAAGTTGAAGCACAGCACGCGGCAGTCATTTGTTTATTTGACTTTCAGCAGTTAATTTTTCTCCAATCCAATACAATTTTTCATCAACCAGTAAGAAATCAGAATGATAAAACAATGACTTTCTGATGTCCTGATTGGCTAATTACCAAACTACGTCTTTACTGAAAAAATAAATAATAAACAATCTTATCATTTTTAATTTTTCCAAATTTCAAAATAAAATCAATTTTTGAAATTTTTTGAATAATGAAAATTTACGTTATAAAATCGTTGTGAAAATGGCCGAACATCATGGAAAATTTGATGACGATGGTTTACTATTCCTTAACGAAGCAGGATATTCCATGCACTTTATACTACTAATGAGTAATTCCACTGAACGTGATAAGTTGAAAAGAAAAATAGAGGTAAAGTTTACAACATTAAAGAGCATAATTTTCTGGACTTATTAAGAAGAAAACCTTTCGTGTACATAGAAAACATGATATAATTCGTTAATTTACATCACATTACTAAAGATTGTAATTTTTTCTTATTTCAGAGTCGTTTAGGATGTGTTCATACTAGTGTCGATGATATTGGTCCTCATTCGTTAGTATTAACGGACCTGGATAATATGAAATGGAAACACGATAAAATTGAACGATTTCAAATCGGATATATCAGCGCATGTTTCGATAGAAAAAGGATCATGGATCTTAATAAATTCCTGTAAGTTCGTTTTACGTATCTCAATGTGTATTTCTTTCAGTTTGGTAATTATTACTCTTGTTTTTAGATGGGAGGTATCTAACATTCATAAAAGACATTTCGAGTACTTGAGAGTTGTGTTTGACAGATCTTATACCTGGGATACAATACCTGAAGAATTCATTGTGTAAATTTTCTATTCGTGTTTAAATAATTTGTAACTTAATTTAAAATGTCTTATTAATTTACTTTCTATATTGTAGAAAGCCATCGAATATGGAGATTGAGTCTGAATCAGATTCTGACAGCGATGAATCTTTCAAGAATACGACTTATCTACGTACAAAGAAAAATGATCCTAATAAACAGTATGTATTACGTTTTATTAGTAATAGTATAAATCGACTTTGTTACTAGGTTAAAAAATTTTCAGTACCA
The DNA here is from genome assembly GCA_033439095.1 of Pseudococcus viburni. Taxonomy (NCBI): domain Eukaryota; kingdom Metazoa; phylum Arthropoda; class Insecta; order Hemiptera; family Pseudococcidae; genus Pseudococcus; species Pseudococcus viburni. Next base: position 262,931 of record JAVBJF010000365.1, on the reverse strand, counting down.
GAGATCCTTACTCAAGAAATGAGAAAGAAGCTATTGTGATGTACATTGTTGAAAAAAAAGCATACGATAGGTTGAGAGGTCGAGAGATGTGGCAAGAACTTGAAAGACTGAATGTACGTATTACTGTTGAATATGCATTGAATACAATTCCGTCGACATATCAATACATATTTTTGTATTTCCTGCGCAGCTATGCCCTAAACGTACATGGCAGAGCATGAAAGAACACACTCTTAAAACGATAGCGAAAGAAGTAACTTCGTTCAAATTTCTAACTCCGAGACAGAGAGAAAGACTGTCCATCTCATTGTAAGTATTTCGTACTATGACGAATGATAACTCAACTTCATCATATTCTAGAACTATGATTCTTTTTTCCAGGAGCAAGCCGAGAGATAGATAAAATTGGACTGGTTCCAAAACGTGATATTTTAGAATTATCGTATTGTATAATTTTTTGTAATAATTATTTATATTTTTGTACTAGAAAAATATCCATGCCAAAGTGAAAAAAAATCTTGAAAAATTCAATTTTTATTTAATACTTATTGGTAATCTGAAACTTTTTTTCAAAAACAAACATAATGAATCAATCTTAAAGTACAAACATAAAATTAAATCATTTTGGATCGCATACGAAATCAAAATATCAAATTGATTGGTAGAGATAAATCTGCGAAACACGTAGGTATCGAGTTTAAAATTTCAATATGTTTGTTACGAATTCCTCGCATATGACAAACTTTTATTTCACAGCAGGAATATGAACAGAACCGAAAAATCGCCTTTTTACATTCAATTTTACCATTAAAAATTTCCATTTCATCACTTTACTACGAAAAACTACATCGAAATCTTCTGATAGTAACTGTATACCTTACTTTAATATCACAAAAGAACATTTACATTGTAAAAATAACGAAACGTGACTCAAAACGGTGAATTTTTACGAGGTCAATTCACGAAGGTTTGCTGGTAATTCCTTCTGAAGAACACTCATCGGTATTAGGAACAATTTGATTATTTTTCGAGAGCATCTCGAGTGTCGATAACTTTTCAGCAAGGACGGCGATTAATTCATCTTTAAAGCTCAACTCTTGTTGAAGACGTTTGATGGTTTGATCTTTTTCATCAGCGGTATCTTGGAAGTCGCCCATCTCAGATACTTCATTGAGTAAATCAGCCGCAGTAGGTCGACTATCTGCGTTTTCGTTCACCAAACGTTTGATGAGTTCAGCCTGAAAATTCAGAATTAGCAGAAAAATTAATCAAATCGTGATAAGAATGAAAAAATTATGTCGAGGTTTACCATTTGCGGATAATTTGTAACGAAATCTTTAGGTAGAGTTCCTTTTCTTAGTTCATTAATTTCCTGTATTCTTTCCATATCGGTATGAAAAACGCACATTAATTCGAATAATATGATTCCTAAACTGTACAAGTCGTTCTATGCATAAAAAACAAAGATCGTAAATTTTAATACAGTAATGAAGAATAACGTAAATTTTGTGCAAATATAAGTATAAATTTGAACACTCTTACCTTTGGATTACATACTCCTTGGAGTTGTTCCGGAGCTGCGTAAAGTTTAGTACCTATTTTATCTGGTTGCTGAACCACGCTAACTGGGCAATTGCGAAAGAAAGTATTAACAAGGGACCGCTCTGGGCAAGTGTCGTGGAGTAAATAACAAGATAACCCAAAATCTCCTATTTGTATTTCTTTTTCGTCTTTACTAATAAAAATATTGTTCGGCTGAAATATAATGAAAAGGTAAGACTGATAATAAAATAAGTTGAAAATAATCACAGTGGTCAACTTACCTTGATATCATGATGTACAATTCCCTTCGAATGTATGAATTCGATTCCTCTGATAACCTGAGTAAATATGTACATACTTTGAGGTACATTTACGGAAGAGTTTGCAGTCGAATTTCTTGTATCAAGCCATTGTTTCAACGTTTGATTACAAAGTTGCATCTGTATGAATAACACTGCCCATTCCTACGGAAAACGAAAATGAAAAATAATGCCATGTATACAATTACCAATAGTCTTGAGAGTGAAAAGAAAACCGACGAAAATGAAATACCTGTCCACAATTATGCTCGTAATGGTTTTTTTCATTTTTCAAATAGAGTAATTCGTTGTTCATATGTTCGTTGAAAAATTTATTTTCTACAACTGCTTTATTAAGAGCATCATTGCTGGAACAGCTGCTCTCAGTTGCAGTCAGCGGGGCAGTTCTACTTTTACTTTGGTTTGAATATAAAAATACAATGTCACTGGAACCATTTTCTCCAGAATCAGCAGTTGGGGCATCGCATAGAGCTCTGCACAAATGATGCCGTAAGAATTGAAATTTCATTAATAATCAGATAATTGCATTTTCACAATAAAAAACATAATACAAACACAAACCTAGATTCTTTGGAAATATTTTTTACAGTGATAAGTGGCTCCAACCAGGCAGCTTTATACGACACTATATTGGGATGATTCAATTTGGCCAACATCTGAACTTCGGACAAGCCTCTAATGAACCCATTAACGCTGCAGTATCTACAAATAAACACAATGATAAAGTAACCACATCATATAAACCACAGAAATGGTATTTTTTCATCACACTTGTTCAAGTACAAGCTTACTTCAAACATATTTTTTTAATAGCATACACACTGGCATCCAATTTATTCTTGGCTTTGACAACTTCACCAAATCCACCCCTAGCGATGAACTCCAATTCGATGAACTCGTTGGAATAACGAGACCATTCGAATAAATGTCCGTATTCTTGATTTCGATTACTATAAACAGTTGTCGTAAAATTAGAAATAGTTTTAAACGAGGTCAGCTAATTGTAAAATAAAACATACTTGGGAACTGAGACAGTTGGAGAGGGAACATGAATATTTTGAAGAACTTGTACGGCTGGTACAGACTTCACAACGGTAACTAAACGATATAATTCTTTACGGTAATAATTTCGAATGTAGTTAAAGTCTTCGATCATGTACGACTTGTCAATAAGGTTTAATTCGTTCAATTTTTGACAAATATCTACAAGTAATAACAAATCATTAGTACAACGATATATATTTAATAAAATTGTTCTGGAAAGATCTTACTGAAGTATAAATTTTTCCTAGTTTCTGGATCTTTCTCAAGAAAAGAGCAAATTTGCTCGATGAGCGACTCTATCAAAATACTAGACGGTGAAAATAAACCTGTATCTTCTTCTTCAACTTCTACGTTACCTTCTGAACCAGCTGCAATAAAAATGAAAATAAAAAGTGATATTTAAATAAGAAATTAACTATGATGAAATCGATATGAAAATTTCTGAATGTACCCACCTTCATCGAAAGTGTTGACTGTACTTAAATGATACAGTAAGTCGCTGTCGTCACTATCTGTCATTTTTTTAATTTGGAAACATGAAATTCGAAGAAAAATGAGTGGAAAACTATGATTATTCAAAAGAAGTAGAGCGATGAATATTATTTTGTTTAAAATTGAAGTTACAAAATGAAAAATGATAAGAGCTAAGATCAATAATTTTTCAAAAACTGGATGGTGTACACCTCTCTCTTTTCTCCTCTCTTCCAAAATCCTCCACACTTCATTATTTAACAAATTCTATTGGTCGGCGTCTCGGCGACAAGATGTTTTTTTTTCAAATTTTTTCGTAATTGAAAATTTTGATATTGAAAAGTTTTTAATACTAACCGCAATCGTATAAGCCAATTTTCGACCATTTTGAGATTATGGTATATTCTGAATGATGGAATTTCCACGACACAACACCATCGTTCGTACCTATCTTCTCTAGCAAAAAGTTATAAAAATTATTCGAGTTGAAAGTTGAAAATGAACAAAACCACAATATTAAAAATACTCGTCTATAATTTAATTATTAAAAGATTTTTTTCAAAAATTTGAATACGAAAACATTAACATGCTTAAAATTAAACACAAGGCTATACAAGGTAAATTATTGATGCTGATTTCGATACAAGTATAAACTTTGAAATCAATTTCTTCCTCCATGATAAGATGATAAATGAATCGATAAAATTCTATTCCATACAAACAATTCGTACACGCCTACGAATAAATTTTTAAGTAGTAATTTTATAGAGATCTTTAAATATTGATGAAATTGTTACACAATAGGAAAAAAAACGTTGACAATTCTTGTTGTAAATTCTTGATGAAAAAAACTTTAAATACCGTTTCGTTCTACAGAAAATTTGAAAAATCACCCTGCTATTAATTGACTTGTTTCTGATTTACTTCAACAAACTACGAGTAAAAATCATTAACGGGAAATCTATTCAAAAAACAATTAATATAAAAAGAAGAAACCTTAAAATAAAGACTAGACTAGTTTAAAAAAATCTCAGACTTTCTCATGAATAACTCGAAGCACTTTATAAACCTTTTGTCAAAATTACGTCGAAATGGAAGAAGCGACTTTTTCACATTGTCTCCTGAAAATTCGAAATATTCACAAGCAACGACTACAAGATGATGAATTATCGTACTCGAGGACTTAAGGTATTGCGAAAAATATTTCAAAACTATAAAGTATAAAGATAAAAAGAACAGAGAAACTAAAAAAAAGGCACTACATAGAATACTTGTAGAAATATCCGCTTTACCTTTATCATAATTAAGTATATAACGACAATAAAAATTCACGAAAAATTAATCTACGTAATTCTAATCAGCTGCCTTCAATCACCGAAATAAAAGTTCACTCACTCGCTTAAATTATCTTATTTACGAATATGAGACCAAGCCTTGAAATGGCGACTCTAAAACAATAAATTTGGTAAATAATAAATATTAAGTATTGTTAGTAAGTTCACTGACGAGATCAGGCTCGATTTCATCGTCCCAATTGAACGCCGATTGAACTTGTAGTTCACCTAAATGCTTCCAGCGTTCCATAAAGTTGACGTCTTTCGCACGTAACTTATTAAATCGTCTAGAATTGGAGAAAAATTGAATAAACAGTCTGTCGAATATTAAGTAAGAAAGCTTAAAAGGAGTACTTACTGGAACATTAATTGTTTAGCGAATTTATACAATTCAAGATCAAGTTCGTTAGCATCGCGTATTTTACGAGTTTGTTCATCGCTTAATTTAGAAATATAACCACTTGATCGAGTGGCATTATATTGAGTAAATGGCACAGCAAATCTAAAATTAAATATTTCTTCAAATAAGTATTGTCCTTCCTGTAAAATAGCAAACAAAGAATTAATTTAAAAAAATGTATTTTTCAATAAAACTAAAACAACAGCGATTACCAACTTTTTGATACTCAGTGAGAGAGAAAAAGGCCATCGAAGCTAAATTATGTTTGGCACTTTGTAGCATTATTCTATTTCTTTCTTTTTCCATCATTGCAGATCTATTATAACAGCCTACTAATGACAAATCACTCATCATTCTAGTTTGCCTGAACATAAAAAATTGAGTTAAATTCTTGTTTAAAGCTGTACATGAAATACACTCTAAATTTTACCTATTGAATGCCAAATTATGACGGCAAGCAAGAAATTCATCCAGCGTGACATTTATCCAAGTATCATTAGCATAGCATTTTGGTAACTCCTCAGCGGTCGCATTTCTTCCGCCACACCAATGTCTGGAATTTTTCCACGTAGCTCCTCGTTGAACATGCTTGAACTCAGATAAAAATCTTCTTATTGGTTCTCTAATCAATGTGATGTAAAAATATCTGAAATTTATGAATGATCTGTAGTAATATTGCCAATCTAAATTTAATACGATAGTTATCAAAAACACTACCTTCTTTTTTTCGACTCTCCTTCATTTTTATCTAACTCGGAATCGACGCAATTAGTCAATTCAGTCCAGTCAGCATGTAAGCCGCATTTCCATCCAGTGGAATAACGACTAAACAGCCAATTTTCATTTTTAGTTGGACGGAAGCAATAACACCGTTTGTGTTTTCTCTGGCAGTTACACGGTCTTTGTAAATCTAAATCTTGCACTAAATGTCGACCAAAAGAAGTACCTCCGGTTTTTTGTATGTGCAAAAATACGATTACGTCGTGACTATTGATATCAAAACGAGATTTATCGTTTAAAATGTCGTCAAAACTTAAACTAGATCCTTTGAAAGATACTGAATTTGATCGTAAATTGTCAACAAAAATTGTATTACTCCATACGTGATTCTGTTTATCCGCATCTTCGTGGTTGCTCGTTGACAACGCAGAATATCTTGGTTTTTCGTTAAGTGACGTGCAAGCATTCTCGGGACAAAAATATCCGAATGATATAATGCCAAAGATGGCGAGAAATAAACATATCAGAATGCATTTTCTGAACCTTATTTTTTGTTCCATCTTTAACCGAAAACCATCTCTAACCTATGATCGTTAGATAACTAGCTTAACGATGAAGGTGTTTTAATTCCTTTCTCTGTCCGTTCTGCGTGCATCATCCAAAATCCATATTCAACTTCACGTCACGTGAAAAACTACTCGGTGTTGAATTAAACTACGCGTAGAACGATTACACGTTACGATAACACATTATTATCGCTTATTGATAAATTAAACTCATAAAATTACCATTTTTTATAGCTTTAAATTTAATGAGTTTTTAATTTTTTCTCAGTTTATCAATCGTTGTTTTGTTTTGTTTTGTTTTTTATCAAAATTCTGAAAACAATCAAAAGCCAGGTGAAAACAAATAATGTAAAATATTAGTTATGCAACAGAACTAATGAAGCGCTAAATGAAGAATGAAAAAAATCACACAAAAATAGTCTGTTAGCTAAATTTTATAAATAAAAAGCCAAAAAGTTTCAGTCATCGATGAATTTGGCGATTAAAAAAACAATGAAAAAAAAACTAAGAAATCGTGTGGACGACGGCGAAAAGAATTTTTTGGGTAATTCGTTTCTAAATTTAATTAAAATCAAACCTTTTTGAAAAGTAAGTACTATTCAATCAAATTACTATTACCGGTACCGTTGCTGAATTCATTGTATGTCATGTGTGTATTGATTTATTGACTTGAATCGTGTAATTTGTAAGGTGTAGAATGCTACATTCATAGTGCAACTTCCTCTCCGCTATCGCATCTGGCAAGTTATTTATCTTTCAGTTTCACTTAGAAATTGTAAAATTTGATTTCAGAAAACTTCCATCATGCCGGAAGAAACGAAAACCAAGAAGGAGAAAAAACCCAAAACTGCCGTAGATGCAGATAAGAAGAAATCAGGCGACGCAAAGAAAGTCGTAAAATTGAAGAAAAGGCCTAAGAAAACCTACGGCAGGTTGTACGCTAAAGCTGTGTTCACTGGTTTTCGAAGAGGGTTGAGGAATCAACACGAAAACACCGCTTTATTGAAAATCGACGGATGTCTTTCCAAATCAGATAGTTTATTCTATGTCGGCAAAAAGTGCGCTTACGTGTACAGAGTAAGTTTGCTATTTTCATTTCTTCCAGTAAAACCAAGATCTAATAAATTAATCGTTGGTATTTAAATTAAGGGAAAAAGGAAGAGGCCTGCTCCTGGCTTATCTAAAAAGAAATCGAAAGTACGCGCTATTTGGGGAAAAGTCACTCGACCCCATGGAGGTACCGGAGCCGTAAGAGCGAAGTTCAAGAGTAATTTACCTGCTAAAGCTATGGGACATAGAATAAGAATTGTAAGTAGTTATTATAATTATAATAGAAATCGAATTGATTTTGGTTATTAGCAGTTTTGTAATGAGATGTTTTTTTCAGATGCTGTTTCCGTCTAGGATATAATCGCGCGATGTTTAGGTTAAGTGACCTGATTTTTGTTTATTAACTACTTCTATCTTTTCGAATAAAATAAATGAAATGATACGTAGTTTTATTATTGAAACTAAAGGTTAATGAAGTATGAATCAATAAGGTATATCTTATGTTGCAGTACGAACGTAAGTATTGAATTTAACAATCGCTCCAACAGACTATTCTATCCTCGAAAGGATCAAAACCATTTTTAATTAGAACAGATAAATATTGTAGTCGCTGTTCCGGTCTCACAACATTACTTCTTGACATCATCAAAGTCATCATATGAACGGATAGATCCGTGGTCCAGCCACAATACATTATCAGCAAATAAGAGCTTCCATCGGTGTCTAAAATAGTTCCTCTGAATTCACCTGCAACAAGCGTTCGAAGTTATTTACAATGGTTGATTTCTAATACTAGATAGAGTATCATTTGATAGTTTACCTCCCAAAGGAGATCGAACCACCCAAACACCAGGTTGTACGATCGTAGTTGAAAAATCGATTTCTGTTTCGTCTTGATGTAGCAACTCTGGTAGCTTCAATTTCCAAATTTGAACTAATTCCGTTTTATTAACTTTGACTAATTTACCTTGAATACATAGAGAACGCTCTTCGAACTGTTCTGCTCCTTTATCCATTATCAGAAGTGTTATATGCCAATTACCTAAAAGCTATTGAACCAGTTTTTTTTTCACTTATAGGAACTAAACGAAATTTGAAATAAAAATATTACCTCGTCAACAGAATGAGTGAAATTTGAATATATCGCTGGGCACGGCTTCATACCGATGAAATTCTGACATTTTACGGCGCCGATGGACATCGAACTCAGAAAAACGATCAGGAGTAACATATTTGTAGTTAGACTCAGACTCATTTTACTACAAGAGGCACAATTGGAATAAAGTTCTTTGAACTGATCATCACACATTGCGACTACTTCCGAAACATAATGTTATCGTACCTCGATAAGTAGAAAAAGATGTCAATTATTTCGTAGTGGAAAAAAACTGTCTACCGGGGCGAGATATCGGGATTGAGATTATCAGCAATAGGAAATAGTCACCCATTTTTCTATTGTTTATAAAAAGGCGGAAGTTGTAAAATCTGCGAGTATTGAAAAAGAACAACTGGTCCCCAATTTATATAATATAATATAATTCAGTAAATCAAATTAAATTCAGGACAAAATATAATTAATTATATCACATATTTACAAATACATACAAGTAAATACTAGCAGACTAGTCGAGTTGATAAAATCATAACAATTTACGAGGCATTCAGTTCCTTGCAGTTATTCATTTCAATAAAATAATGTCAAAATAAATATTAAGTACGTACGTTACGTATAGTTGTGATGCTTAGTCGATATCAAAAATTAAAAATACTTTTATTAAATGCGCATAAAAAATTATTTCTTGATATCATAGTAGAGTATTATTTTTCAAATTATGCACCATACAAATATGTATGAAATATGTACATATAAATCACATTAAAATTAAGTATGATTCGATGGACTATTCTTGTTTTTTAAAAACATGAATCCATCAATTTTCACATCGATTACAACACATTATTCAAGTGCAACACCATCAACCATAATATACATATTGCATTGTAAGATTCACGAATAAAATAAACGTAACAAACACATTGAACAGATCTTATTAAATAAAAATGATTTCAGATCGCTTACGCTTCACAATAATGATTGCTCGATCATGATTTTTTGAAATCCACTAGGAGGCGCGTAAATAAAATTGTCCAGAATAATATCCATTATTGCACCATCGTCAACTAAAATAAACCACAATGAGAATCAAAATTCATTTTATGATAGGTAGTTAAAGAGCAATAAAACCATAATGAAACTCACCAAAGATAACGGGATAAACGGTGCCTCTTATGCCAGTAATTGGTGCTTCAAGACAGACCCCATTAATATAAAAATTAAGTTCGATGTGATCGAAAGATACGCCCTAAAATAATGACATGTTTAGATTTTTTCATATTTCAGTTTGTATAGATTGAGGTAAATTACACGACTTACGATCACATCTCCTTCCGTAGCCCTTTTGGTAACTCCTTGCAATTCTTTTTTATTATGTCGTAAAACGCCATCGTAGCAAAATACCCAAGATTCTGGATCATTACCTCCCGGAGTAACTTTCAAGTTCGCATTTCTAGTTGCTAATCCTACACCCCAAATGCCTAACAATGGAAATAACTATTTAGATGAGGTAATATGCAGTTAAATATTTTGGTATTGGTACGAACCAGATTGCTGTAATTTTACTTCGAAGTAAGATTTACTTTGTACCAGCGGAGCATTACCTAATACACCGCCACTTCCACAGGCTCTGATTCCATCTTTAATTATGACAACTTCGTGTCCTGTAACATAAAATATTCAGTGATGAATTAGTTAGGTTGAATATGCACCTTACAAGGTATCTTTACAAATGCAAGCTGAGTGAACATATGTTAACAATGAAGACGTATTATTGCCAGTTCCTGATTACATGACATATTTAATAAGTCGATAACATACCCATATAATTATTGTCCAAGCATATAGGATTGTGATCTTTTTCGCTGACTTGTGTAGTATGAAATCCCGTGTTCTCAAAACAGCTTCGAAAACATGTCAAAACAAGATTTGCCATTTGTGGAAGCTACGAAAAAAAATACTCACAATGAAGTTTACGCCACCAAATACATAATTCAGTTATGCTTACACACAAATGTTACGTATTTATCGGACATAAGCAAACATATATAATTAATTATTCAACGATTGTACTAACAATAATAATTGTAAAAAATACGTACTTTGCAAAAAGATAAACGAAAACTACTCAGATAACGCAGAAAGTATCGTTACGTTTACAAAACGAAAAAAAGTCGAACGATACTTATGAATTTTTTATGCACTGCTGTCCTGCCATGAATCAGAATAGATCAGAACCAATCAGAAGCATGAACCGTATGGATCGGACCAATTAGAAGCGAGAAACATTTTTTCACAACTGGTACCAAAAATTTACCGACCGGAACACAAAAAATAAAATCAAAACAAGAAAAAATAATCAGCGCCAAAAATTTTGAAAACACTTGAAAATTTTTAGATTTACATTTACTTTTTCTTTCACTAAAATTGCACTCGATGACGATGAATATTGCTTCGTGTTACAGTAATTGTTCACAGTAATGATCTAAAGGTACAAGACTTGAATGTAAGCATATTATATGTAGATTTCTTTCCATTCCAATGACAACCATTGTAATACTTGAATTGTTTTTCCAGCATGAATATCGAAGAATATATTTGTCCAATTTGTCGTGAAATATTATTAGAACCAGTTACCTTGCCTTGTAAGCATACCTCCTGCTACGAATGCTTAGAAAAGACATTAGACAGCAATAAGTATCAATGCTTTCTGTGTCGCAAATTCATTGGCAGCTGGTACAGAAATGCTAAAAGGAAGAAAATACTCGTCAATGAAAAGTTATGGAAATTTATACAAGACAAGTTCGGTGATTTTGTAAAGAAAAAGAGGAACGGAGAAACCTTCGGTAATGAAGTATTAGCTAGTAGCATACTCTATAATATCGAAATAGCGTTTAATTTTCGATTTTTTATAATAGAAATAATTTCAACTCGATTTCCCACCTCATTGAGTGCACCTGGTGAAATTAAACGAGAATTCGAACAATGTGAAGAAAAAATTCAAAAAGAAGTCGAAATCATAAGAGAAAAAGAAGAAAAACTCAGTGCAGAGCTTATCAAACAATTACAAGTAACAATTTCACCTACTATTTTTCTCATTCGAATCGATCAAATTTAAATCTTGTTTTCTGTCAGGACGAAGAAAATGAACGCCGTAAACAAGAAGAAGAATTGGCGATGATCGATGAAGAATTGGCTAAAACTTTAGCGGAAGAATTAAACTCCGTCGAGGTACTTTCTTAACTGTCGGTAAATTTTCGACCGGCTGTGTTTGATGAAAAGCGAATGATTGTTATATTTGATTAATTATAGAATGTTCGTATGAATGATGAACTAGCGCAGTTATCTGAGGATGAAAAAATTGCCAGAACGTTGACAGTACTTGAAAACAATAGTCCATATTCTGGAAAAGCCAAGGTAAAATTTTAATTCTTTGTGGTTTGAATTTTAATATGTTTATTGACTATATTACTAATTTTTTTGGTTTAAATGTCAACAGTTTGTGAAGTCCTTGGTCAAAAATACTAAAGTGAAAACACCCCGACGTGTAAATTTTGGACCGATGGATTTTTTCATAGGTAAAACACACTGCAATATGATTACACATATTTTGGATATTTTTCATTTGTCAGTTTATTATCTCTTTGCAGAGAAAAAAAGACGCAGAGAAGATTGATTGAAATCTCTTCTTTTTATTCGTCATCTCAAATTATTACCATTTGGAGAGATTAATTAAGCATTAAGAAGACTTCAATTTGCCATAATTCTCGTGATATCTCATTTAAACGTAAGTTTGTATTTTTATAAATTCATTTTTTCTTTAAATAAAATTATCTCTTAAAAGTATTCAGTGACCATTCTATATTTACTTGGTCAATTTTGGAAAAAAAATTTAATCTACTTTTTCAATTGAATTTTTCAAAAAAACTCTACCCTTTAAAGTTACCTTAATCAGTTAAAAGACATAATTCGATATAATTCCTCTCAAATCCTGAGTCAATTTAGACTTCCGTCCTTCAAAATGTACCTCGCAGAGGTGTTATATAAATTAAAAAGAATGACGCCCTTGCGATTCTTAACACTTGATAATTTTCCGACTTTTCTGGCCCTGAAATTAACTCTCGAATTATTTCCTTCGAGGGTCAAGGTATCTCCAAACCTTAACAGAATGCATTAATTCAGTTTCAAACCTGTACATTCGCCAAAGCGGTTAAATTACCGCGTTAAACTCCGGTAACCTACGATCAACGATTTGTTTGACCAACGCACGCAATGAAGATTGTCCAGTGTTATGATTAAATCTACGAAAATTCGTCTTTCATTTCCTACGTTTTCCCGCGATTATTTCGATATTCAGTATGATTTTGTTTAATTGACCCGATCAATGTGTAAACGTTGACATGATTCCGAATAATTGTATTTGTGCTGTGTAGTTTTGTATTTTAACGAAATGAAGCTATTTTCTATTTTTTTATTGCTTCTGTATCAAAGTAAGTTTTATTTTTGTAGGTTTAAATAATTTTTAACGTGTAAATTTATCGAAATTAGATGCATGATTTTTTTCGAGCTTAGTTTTTATTTATTAATTCAGGTTTACAATTTTTTGAAAAATATTATTTTCAACATTATTGTGATTTTTTTAAATTTATCATTTTCAATTCTCAAAATACCAAAATTTTTATTTTTAAATTTAAAGTGAAAATTTATAAACTGATAATTTTTGAATATAATAAGATGCTTTTGTTACTTGAACAGAAAATTGGCTCAGAGCATTGAAATATCTCCTCTCCCCATCCATCTCAGCCCAGTCCATTATTTCGGTGTATAAATTGTGCTAATCGAAAAATCGAAAGTTTTGAATAATAAAAACACATTAAGGTCGCATTGATCGCTTACGTTAGATATTTCATGACAACTAAAAACTAGGTGAATATCAGTTCCATTAAAATTTAAAATATAGGTACGTACGTATGTATTTATATCGAAAAAAACAATAATAACTTTCTCTGTTTTAAAAACTAATCTAAAATTCACGAATATCGACTGTATTTTGGAAAATAAAAGTTATTAAGGTCATTATCGATATACCGAACATAACGAATAGCATGTGATTCAAATTGCTCAAAAGAACAACCTTAACCACCCCCTACGTAAATGTAAAGTTTGACATTGAAAATATGGTTCATGCTGATGTGTAGATAAAATCGTTACTATGAAAAAGCTGCTTGGTAGAATCATTATTTTTATTTTTGACAATTTTAGAATAATGAATTATCTTTATAGGTAACTTGTTATATTAAATTTCTATTACAGCGGTCAATGGGTCTCATCAGAGACCTATGGACGCGATGGCTGATCTTACCAATGATCTCGGAGTATGCATCCTACAAGTAGGTATTAGTTTTATTCCCTATTGAGCGGATATCCCTCGCGTTTCTTTTTAATATTAGAGGTTCGAAAAATCTAATACAAACAGCTCCATTCGGCATTACCGAGCAGAACATTTCTCGAACGGAGTCAGAGAGACGCCATGCGTATCAGTTTCCTGTCCATTTTTCTTTTGAATAAAATTTCAAAGTACATTAAACTATGAAGTAATTAAAACTCATCAAAGCGTGACAAAGTGTTTATATTTACTTACATCATACGTTACGTTATGTATACAATACAAACGCACCGTAATTAAACACATATTAATTATCCTAAATTGTTTAAAATGTCACACTGTCTATATGCTGTGGGTATCTCTATATCTACTCAATAGATTTTTGACAATATTATCGAGGATAGGTATCTACAGTTTTCAACGAACGAATTTTTATAGATAAGAATTTTTGAATATCCTATTTCTGAAAATGATTCGCAATTCTAAACCCAGGAATTTTGGTTATTACGCTTCACCGATTTCTAGCCTCGATTATACATATCATCTTAGTTTTCCTATTAAATTAAGACAAAGAAGCATATTTGACTTCATTATAAAATGAACTGGGTTCCTACTCAGTCATAGATATTTAATCGTCAATTGAAATAACAAACAATAAAGGTACAGTTCTCACATTAGAATTCAGTAATGAGTAAGTAATATGCAGACAAACATTTGTCGAAAATATCTCCAGTGTGCTTTTAAGTTGTAAAAATTACGGTTAGGAAATAGTAATTGCTTTAATATCACGGTAATAATACAATTCGCAGCTTCGTTACGTAGTAGGTAATTATATGGGTGTTTGAATCTGCAATGGAAAAGGTCAAGAAACTTGATTCTTTATTCATAAAACAACAACAACTTACGAAGTAGTTCCGTTGGAATTAAAATTAGGAAAAATTCGTGCATGAGTATAGATTCTATGATGGAAATATGCCTAACCTGTCTAGAGAACTTTGGATAAGATTTTTTTTTAAATTAGCAAACAGGCTGTAAAATAGCTGTCTTGCATTTGGGTCTAACCACGAAGTCATTGACGGATCCAGAACAGCTGTGTCAATTTTTTCAAGAATAGGGGATTTCCTCTCTATCGTGATTTTCGATCTCCGCCGTGTTGTATCGATTTTTTTCAAAAATTGGACGATATTTCTCAAAACTTGCACAATTTTTTCAACAAAAATTGTATGATTTTCCAAAAATCAGAGAATTTTTCAAAAAGTGGTAAATTTTGTGAGAAATTTAATCGAAACGAGGTCACTTTTCTAAAAATGAATAATTTTCAAAACTTGAGTAATTTTTCAAAAAATTGGATTATTTTTCCCCCTAAAATGAATGATTTTCCAAAAATTAGAGAATTTTCCAAAAGTGGTCAATTTTCTAAGAAATTTAAACAAAGCAAGATAGGTTTTCTAAAAAATGGATGATTTTCAAAACTTGGACAATTTTTCAAAAATTTGGATGTTTTTCCCCTAAAATTGGAAAATTTTCCGAAGCTTGGTTAATTTTTCAAAACGTAAGACATTTTTTTTCAAAACGTGGACATTTTTTTCAAAAATTGAGAATTTTTTCAAAACTTGTTATTATTATTTTCGAAAACTGGACGATTATTAAGCCTTGGACAATAATGTGGTAGATTTTTTAGGAAATTAAACGAAACAAGGTCACTTTTTTAAAAAAATCAATAATTCTCAAAACGGCAATTTTTCAAAAATTAGAATATTTTCTGAAATTTAGACAATTTCTTTCAAAATTGGATAATTTTTACGAAAGTTTGGCGATTTCCAAGTCTTGGGCGATAATTTGGTCGATTCTCTAGGAAATTAAACGATACGAGATTGTTTTTTAAAAAATGAGAATGATTTTCAAAACATGGGCACTGTTTCAGAAGCTTTAAATAATTTGATTTCCACCCCCTCTCTCCCCCTCTCCCCCCCATGAATAATTCTCCAGAATTTAGTTGATTTTTTAAACAATTGAAAAATTTTCCAAAATTTTGACCTTTTTTTATTTTAAAATTTTGACCATTTTTAGAAAAATTGGGCAATTTTCAGACCACGATTTTCCAGAATGTGGACAATCTTCTTAAAAACTACTTTTTCCAAACTTTGAAAACTTTTTCTGAAAATTGGAAGATAATTCAAAACTTGTTAGAAATCTAAGAAATTGCACTTAACGTGCTTACTTTTCTAGAAAAAAATGGGGAATTTTCAATACTCAAGTAATGTTTGAAAAACTTGCATCGTAGGCGTATTCAGAAATTACGTAAGGGAGGGCTGAGAATTCGAGAAAAAATGAGGGGTTGTCAAAATTCAATGAAAAAATTGAGTAACCTGTTATTTTAGTGGCGCTGGAGTAGTCAGGAAGAGTGTGAAAAATTGAAGATTTTCTTTGAATTTTGGGATCAATTTTCATCCCAATAATCATCCCACGATTTTTCCGAGCCTTTGAGGCTAAGATGAATTTTCATCTCGCGATTTTTCGAGCTTTCGAGTCTGGGATAATTTTTAAGATGGAAATTATTTTTACAATTCATCCTATCCTTTTTCCTCGTTTTCGAAGCCGGGATGAATGTTGGAATGAAGTTTCATTCGAAATTCCTCCCACGATTGTTTTTTGAGGCTGGGATGATTTTTATGATGAATTTTCATCCTAATAATCGTCTCACGATTTCCCCGAGCTTTTGAGGCTGGTATAACTTTTAGAATCAGTGAAATAAATAGTTAAAAGGCAGTGATTTTTCACAAATCTTTTAGTCAAAAATTCAAAATTATTGATTTTTTGACAAATGGATCTGAAAGTCAAAATTTCATCAAATTTGACTGATTCAAATTGAGAGTTATATGAGTATTTAATTAAGGGCCATATTCATAAACGATACTTGAGTATTCTTCGGCTAAGTAATGAATTTTTAATTCAATTCTTTGAGTTATTGAATTAAAATTTTATGATTTTTCAATGATAAATCGATACTTGAGGAATGAGGATCCTAATTACTTACTCGATTTGAATAAAAAATTTGAATCCAGGGTTTCAATACTCCTGGAAAAATAGTTTTAAAATTCATCACTTAGCCGAGGGATACTTAAGTATCGTTTATGAATATGGGCCTAAGAAATAGAATGATTGAAATACACCCCGATCATTTAAAAATCAAAAAAATGCACTTTTTGACATTTTTACCTTTTACGTAAACAATCTCCTTGTAGAGCTGAAAGGGAGAGGGAGACTCGAGCGTCTGAGCTCCTCCCTTGGGGAGCGTCTATGGATTTTTTTGAAGATTTTCGGGGTAGGCTAAGTTTTGGGATGGCTATACCCCGAGAGCACCCCTTTGAGTGCGCCCCTTACTTGAATGATTTTTTCTCAAAAATTGTAATACAATTTCTCATCTTGGATGTTTTTCTAAAATTTTACCGATTTTTCCAAAACTTTAATGATTTTTCAAATTTTTAACTACTTACATTCTATAAAAATACTTACATTTTCGAATAAAGGTTCTAGGTTGAATGTTATCGAATAAGTAAATCTTTGCTGAGTCCTTTTATTAGCAGGATTCTCACAGTTCTTCTGTTAAAACAAAACTATAGGTACCTACTTAATTATATTTCAATTATTTTTCTCCTTTTTGAGTATTTATTATTTTATTTTTAGGTACTGACGACAATGCAAGAAGGCAATATGGTTTTCTCACCCTACGGAGTAGCTTCTGTATCTGTCCTGCTGTTCGAAGGTTCCAGTGGAAATACAGCACTGGAAATCTTAAAAGTCTTAAATTTACCGTGGAACGCGTTATTAGCTCGAATTGGTTTTCGGGATATGAACAGACATTTGAAAGTACGTGCTCATATTAAGAAAATATGTATTAATGCGTGTACGTTCCGCTGCGTGCACCCCGATGATTTGACGTGAAGATTTGAACCATCGAAAAATTATCTTTTACAGACTTATTTTAAAAGCGACGGTTTTCTGCGAGGATTAATTATGAGCAAAGATGAAGTCTGTTTTCATTACAATTACCAAAGAATTCTTCGTCTTTATGGATTCGAAGAACCGGAACGCGCTTTAACCTATCCGTGCCACGGATTCATTTCCTACACTCCGGATCCGGCTGCTCAAACGACAGCTACGACAGAATCATCGGTATCGGTAACCTCTGATGCGAAATCGGCTTCGAATGGAACAACGCCTACGACTGCCGGGGAAACTCCAGGTCCTACGGAGCTTAGCACGAATCCGGAAAATATTGTCACCGAGTTAACTCAAACTAGTCAAACGATAATGCTTTTCAATACGACAACTTTACCAACCGGAGACGAAGTACAAAAGCTCTCCAATGCCACTCAAAAAGAAACCACTACCGATGCTGTGACCACCGATACGACAATATCGAGGATCGCTGAAACGGCCACTTTATCTCAGGAGAAAAACAGCTCACCCAGCGAACCACCAACATCCACTATATCCGTAGCAACAACCTTGTCATCTACTCAGCCATCGGTTGACGTACCAAACGAACCGGCACCGACGACTGAAATTACCGAGATGTCACAAAAAAACGAAGTCACTATACCGTTTCAAGATAAAACCGTCGAACCATCTGGTTCCGAAACAGTTCTCGTGCCGATTGCCGCGCCGTCAGATATGTTTACTGTATCCGAATCAGCGCCTAATTCTACTCTGATCGATTTACCAGCCAGGTTTAATAAGTCGAGATCTTTGAAGCATAGGCCGCCGAGTATTTCTAAAGCTAGTCAGGAAATTTTGAAGAAAGAGATGCAAAAAATACTCGATAAATACAAGTATCGTAATTTCACCAATATTAATGATATTATTAACGAGATCGAAAAAGAGCTGAAATTAAATTCGTCGGAAAGCTCGTCGTCATTTCCCGAAGATTTACTGGCCGATTTACTCGCCCACACTAGGAATTTTAACAGCTCTGAAAATTCCGTTTCGGCGTCTCTATCCGGAGAATTCGACAATGTCGCCGATTTCTTCAACGATAGTTTTACTTCGTTGGAATCAGTTTTCTCGTCGAAGGAGCATTTCAAAGATTTACTCAACGCTACTAAATTCAAATTATTCAACGACACGTTGAAAAAATACCACGGATTCGATTTCGGCAACAATACGTTCAATTTCTCTCATGGAAAGTTTGATCACGATGTTTCGCTCGAATTTAAACCATTGAATAGATCATTTTTATCGGATTTCAATTCGAGTGAAGAACTCTCCAAAGAATTGACGGGATTTTATGGCACCGTTGTCGGATTCTTTGAAAATGCTACTCAAAGTTTTAAGGATTATTTTTCCGGATTTTCCACCTCGACTTTTGCACCTAGTGAAGTTTTGGATATCGATTCGATATCAACTACTCCTCTACCACCAACTGTTTATAATGTAACTGATACAAGTGCTCAGAAGTCGAACACGAGTAGCTCTACAGCTCCGATTCTCGATTCGAAAAATAATTCGAGTAAATCAACGGAATTAGGTGAAAATACCAGCCATACTTTACCAAAAAAATCAATATCTGGTAAAAATGAAAACGTAGCAGCTGCATCTCAGAAATCGCCAAATTATGTGAATGTTTTATCTTTAAGGCAGAGCAAATTAATCGAGACGAAATTTGATATCAAAGGGCCCCATAAACCAAAAAAAATATCCAAACGTGGCATTAATGATGTTTCAGTCGAAGATGTCCTATATCCAAGTAAACATATCGACGCTGCGAATTTCGTGTCAAATTTAATCAGTAATACAACGAATACATTGCTAAGAGATGAAATCGCCAATATTACTCGAAATGACCATGCGGAGATTGGAATTAGAAAAACTCGTTCGATCAATGGTGAGTTTATCACTGCTTGGTACTTAGGTAATAGGTACCTAGTACCCACCTATTCAAGTATCATTAAGTACACAGGTTGACATAGAAAATGCTGTTTGAAGTTTAATGGGTGAATTTTATTGTATTTTTTACGCTGACTACGAGAAAAGTAGTGAAAAATACCATCACCCAAAAAAATTTTTAAATTTGAAATTTTTGTTGAACATTTTTTTACACTTCTTGATAATTTTTGACACTTGAAGTCAATTTTCTGAGCAAAGAAAGGGTTCAACGAAAAAAATGAATAGAACATAAATTGTAGAGTGTAAAATACCCTTTCGGTAAAGTTCAATTAGTTTTTTCTAAAAAGGCTAAGCTTTCGAGATATTTCGGTTGAAAGTTGAAAATTCAATTTAAAAAAAATTGTTTAAATAACTAAAAAAAAATATTAATAAATTTTATTTAAAAAAATAATAACGCAGCCCCATTCAAAAAGTTGGCAAAATTTAATCTAAAAATAATAATATTCATCAAGATATTTAGTAAAATTCATCATTCAATAATAAACTTTACCAAGTATTTGGTAAAATTTATTATTGAATGATGAATTTTACTAAATATCTTGATGAATATTATTATTTTTAGATTAAATTTTGCCAACTTTTTGAATGGGGCCGCGTTATTATTTTTTAAAATAAAATTTACTAATTTTTTTAACATTTTCTATTATTATTTTTTTGCGTGTATCTCAAAAACTGAGTCTCCTATAAAAAAACTAACAGGACTCTATAAACAGGAAATTTTATGCTCTAAAATTTATTTTCTATTTTAAAAAAGTTTGAAAAATGTCGACCTGTGTTATAATAGAACATGTGCACTTTTTCGCAGGTACAGAAAACAAATTGGAATCTTTCCGGACTGGATACATTCCTAGAGACGATTTAGACTGGTTTGCTGTGTATGATGGTCGAAACACCGTACGAATTCCTACCTTCGTGTACTCGGCTTATTTACCTTATGCTTACATCGATGATTTGAAATCCAAAGTATTAGAGATACCTTTAGACGTAAGTGTATTAAACAACCTAATTAATTCCAAAAAATAATGTTTTCAATTTTTTTCGGTAATAGATAGGTATACCTACTATTGAATAATAACTAATGAGATGTCCCTTATTGATTTAGGATAGTCAATACTCGCTGATCATATTGTTACCTACTCATCGATACGGCCTAAATTATTTATTAAATTCGCTGAGGCATTGGCCAGTTCGAAAAATCCACCGTCAATTACGTCCATCATCTGTATACGCAATCATACCTAAATTCAGGGTTGCGAGTCATGTGGACCTCAAACCGGCACTCTACGCGGTACAATTCATATACCGGCTACAAAAACCCTGGAAATCATCACCGCGTAACTAATCGAAAAACAATTTTTGATTTCAGCTCGGAATGAAAGATGTATTTTATCGATATCGAGCTGACCTATCAGTTATGTCGCCAGATGCTAGACTTTTCGTTAAGAGCATAGAACAAGTGGTTACAGTACATGTAGATAAATATCCAAACGCAGGTATCTACCTAATTTTGATAATGAACCGTGAAACTGTTATAATTGAATACCTGATAGGTGCCAAGAAAAGGCTTCCCTCCCTTTCGGTGTTTCCTTATATCCTTTACTTAACCTTATTAATAAACAATGAAATAGGCAATTACATCAGTTTTAAAGGTTAAAGTATCGCCCATCGTATGCGGATCATTTCCAGTGCAAATTGAAGTTTAATTATCTGGAACCAATCGCATCCCGATGCGAGTGTTTCCTGATTTGGTAAAAAGCACTATCCCATGTTTTTATTCGATGCGTTATCGAGTATTACCTAATTATCCCGCGTTGATATTAAAATCAATTATCCGCGTAGTGTTCAACGTATTGTCCTTACTTTGTCAATATGAATGAAAATACTCAAGGGTCGAATTATGAATTCTATGTCATCTTGACTTATCTCTCAGTTCTTTCATGACTAATTTACGTTTGAGGTTAAATTCTTTTAAAGTTAATCAAGTAAATAAATTCTTTTCGACTGTAATTCACCGTGTAATTATTACGTTTTAATCGCTTCGATGAGAGCTGTTGAATTATTGGTCAGATTCGTCGTACGTTTTTCTGCTATGTGTATGTACCTAACTAAAATTTTTACGGAGAATATATGAACTTATCCAAATTAATATTTTTGAAATTATATTAAGTATTTATATAATTATGAGATACTGCTAAAATGGTATTTAAATTTCTCGAAATCAACGAATAGTTACGGAATTTTGAAATAAATTTATTGTAGATACTTAGGTACTACCTATTTGAATCGAATTGCTGTTAATATTTTACTAATTTTTCATTTCAGTGTATGAAGTACCAGAAAAACTAGTCGAAAATTACTTCTCAGCCTCCCACCCATTCGTATATTTCGTACTCGATAAAGAATCGAAAGTCAGTCTTGTGGCTGGAATAATGGCAGATCCATCCAAACAACATATTTATTTCGCATGAAACTGACAGATAAAGTTACTTGACGTTGCTTCTCTTCGAAATTACCATCGAAGTCCAATTTCCAAACTTAGTATCCCATGCTCAGGAGACAAGTCAAAGAATTCCTCCATTATTTTAATAAATACTTAATAGATGTTCATCAAAATTAACCAAATACAGCTTTAATATTTTGATAGGTATCTTTTTTTTAAAACATTTTTCATCTTAGACGAAATATCACCACGGTTCACGAATAATTTTTAGATCAAAACTATAAATGAGTATGAGTTGATAAAACAAGATCTCAAATAAAAATAAACAAATGTATCAAGATGGAAATTACATAGAAAATGTGTAATATTTGCCTTTCGATCTTGGCTTTGATTTTCTTTGAATTAAATTTCAATTCCTTTCCTTCCAAAATGTAATCGGCAGCTCTTCCACATTGACCAGGGTAGCTGGCAATGCAGGCTGCAAACAAAGAGACAATGAAAATGATGAAACAATATGACAATATTTAAATATAATCAATAACAATTGTGAATTATCTGACATTTTTCTGCCCTATTTGCTGGGACTTTCCGTCATTTACAACCACTTTTTCTGCTTTTTTCTGCCACTCCGTTGCATGTTGCGTATGTGCATTGCACTTGCACTTCGGGATACAAAACTTGGAGAACCCCCGGAGTTCAACATGCAACGCAAAACGGAAATGGCAGAAAAGGGTAGACACCTGAGACTGTGCCCTTTTCGCATGCCAGGTAAGTAAAAACCAGTTGTGAAATTTAAGTTTTGAAGAAACATTCGAAATCAGCTGTGAAAACCGAATGCTCATTTCTCAAAGCATTTCATGGGCAATTTGCATCATCTGTTCATCGGTTGTGAATTTGTCGTAATTCCGCACTATTTCTACGTATAATGCGATCTACGAATCATGATTTGTTCCGAAATGTTCTAAGGAGAAGCAAGTTGAAATAATTTTATTAAGCTCAGGCAACCGTGCTGTTTTTGGCATCGATTATCCAAGTTTAGGTGGTTTATGAAACTTTTGAGATGACCCTAGTGTACATTTAATTTTCATTTTCCTATAGAATATCCAGACATGGCTGATGCCCCAATGAATGTCGGTACAGTTGCGCGAGAGCTTGATCGTAAGCTTCGTAAACGCGAATTGCGGATTGTAAATTTCATTCTTGCTCAACATTTTTTTAAAGAAATGTGAGTTATCCGAATGTTTCATCTTATATAATTCTGTGTCAGGGTTTAAAATTTTCAAATTTTGTAGCCGGAAACAATTCGAACCTCAAAATCCCTCTTCCGAAGTGGAAATGATCGATTTATTAAATGTGAGAGGAAGGGATCTTTTACCTGGCGAACGTGTTTTTAATATCTAGATATCGTCTTTTTCAAAATATCCACAACTCGCGACTAATTTTTAGATTAAAACTATTATGAGTATGAGTTAATAAAACAAGATCTCAAATAAAAATAAACAAATGTATTAAGATGGCAATTACATAGAAAATATGTAATATTTAACACGCTTATTTGCCTTTCTTGGCTTTTATTTTCCTTGAATAAAATTCCAATTCTTTTCCTTCCAATATGTACCCGTCAGCTCTTCCACATTGACCAGGACGGCTGGCAATGCAGGCTGTAAACAAAAAGACAATGAAAATGACAAAACAATAATATATGACAATATTTCAATCCAACCACTAACAAAATAAATAAAATATATCAGAACGCTGCGGGATGAATTTAGCAAAATATTCATCAAATTGATCAGTAAGTCGTATCATCATTATTAAATATTTCGCCACTATAAGTTGAGTATCATTAGTAATTATAAAAACAAATATCAGAACGCTGCGGGATGAAATTAGCAAAATATTCATCAAAGTGATCAGTAAGTTGGATCATCATTACAAGTAATATAATATTAAACTCGATAATTAAATATCAGATCATCTAGTAGCTGAAAATTAATGTGTAATCATAACACATCATATCGTATAAAATCATCATAGTTTACCACGAAGTGCTACGTTAAAAATCTACTAATCAGTGTAACTATGACAAAAATCATTCGACAAAATGCCATCAATGAAATTAAAATTGTCATCATTTAGTAGAAACAGATTAACTTTAATTCGAGGGGAAAAACGATAAAATCTACGTACCCACTAATCGAGACGTATGGAATTGTTCTTCGATAGTCGGATCAACTTTAGCGAGTTTCTGTCTCTTCTTATATTTCTGTTCCGCTTTCTTGGATCGTTTCTTATTTAGTACGGCTTCTTCGGCTTCAGTCTACGGCGAATTTAATGATTACTTCGAACATTCTACAATACATTTGTAAAATAAGAAACACTTACCAATTTGGAACTCTTCTTACGACCGATGGGTAGAGCATAATGTGATTCAAACCATTGTCTAAACGGGGTTGCGTCGATTACAACGATAGCGTTTTTAACTAATGTTTTCGTACGAACTAATTCGTTATTTGAGGCGTTATAGACAACGTCGATGATACGTGTTTTTCTCGCAATACCTAAACAACTAATCTATGATTAATAAAAACCCAAGACTACGATCACATTACGTTAAAACAAGTTACCTTCAGAACCCCAGGCGAAATTTCCTTGATCTAATCTAAGGGCACGGAATTTCTTGTTACCTCCTCTTGTTCTTACGGTATGGATTCTCTTTACACCCAACTGCAAAGATACATTGATTATAAAAGCTCGAACCAACAACGATTATCAAACACATTACAATGTAAAGCTTCAGAACGTTAGAGGTGAAAATAATGAAGTGAAATCACTACATATCAGAATATTAATTTGTCATCATGAAAAGAACATTACAAACGTAAGAAACATTAAGGTAAACAACATACCTTGGTGTTAGCGGCAGGTCGTCCTAATTCGAATTTCCTCTTCTTGCGCAGAGGTTTCCTTTTACCTCCGGTCTTCCTACGTTTATGCCAGTGATCACGCGAGATACCTGAAAAATGAGTAGAGAATTATTGAAATAATATTTCAAAACTACAGGAGGAACTGGGATCGAAAGCGTGATAGAAACTACAAGCCGGGAACACTAATCACACATGAAAATAAATATGCGAGAATCACAATACGAAACACTTTACTATAATTGAATGAAACAATCAAAAGATTGACTTACCCATGTTTTATTTAATTAGAAAACTGATGACGAAGAGACCAACCTACATTGAAATTCTCGTTACAAAAAAGACATTTTCAACGCTCACGTTGAACTTCATACGTTTTTTGAGAATTTGAGAAAATGAAACTTGTCTGTTGTACTTGCAGTCGTAGTCATCGTTGAGTTGAATTTCATCGAAAACTAACAATACCCGAAAAGTATTCGAAAAATTATCTGCTTTTCTGGGACTTTTTTTCGAAAAAAACATTTCGGTTTGGTGTCGTAACCACGCAAAAGAAAAAGTTTGAAACAAATTAATCAATTTTAGTTATAAAAATGAGTTGTTTTTGAATAACTTAAATAATTTTCTTTAAAATGTACAATAATTATGATTAATAAATTAAAAATAATTGGAAATACACCGAAATTGGTGAAAAAAACAAAATAATCTTGTTTTTATCATTGTTTAACGGATTTTTTATCTTCAAAAAACCAAAACACGCGCCCGGATTTTCCACTTTCCAGTTTCTAGTGATAAGATTTTTCACAATTTGCATTCTAGTGTCGGAGATATCAAAGTAAAGAGGTCTTTTGATTCGGAAAATCAGCGCTACCGAATTTATGAAAGTCGCATGTGTCAAATTGTAAATTTTCGCGAAGTGCTAAAGGAGTTGATCTGTTAGTAAACTTTTTTCTATCGCATTTGAAAACTTTTTCATGTGCTGTTCGTATTCAAGGACGAACTTAATTATGCGCTTGTACAGCAATCACGCGTGGATTTCGAAGTTCTAGACGACCA
The DNA here is from genome assembly GCA_033439095.1 of Pseudococcus viburni. NCBI lineage: Eukaryota > Metazoa > Arthropoda > Insecta > Hemiptera > Pseudococcidae > Pseudococcus > Pseudococcus viburni. The sequence goes on along the minus strand of JAVBJF010000365.1, from coordinate 236,618 downwards.
AAATATATGGTTCGAGCGGGTACGACGGCGAGCGTATCTCTTTTCATTATTCCAAAGCGTAATCGAAATTAAGTATTATGAACTTCGAAGACTATGAAACCCTACCAACCAATTCCATTGCAACCAACATGACTGCTGGAGCAATGGCAGGAATCATGGAACATTGCGTAATGTATCCGCTGGATTCCGTCAAGGTAAATTTTACCTTTAACTTTTCACCCCTTCTACATTCCAGCATCTTGGCAAATTATTCCAGGGACGCAAAGGATAATGGAGGGTTTTCTCGGTCGTCGATTTTAGGCACCACTTTCACCTCGACACGTTTCAGTGGCAGGATTTTGGCTCTTAAATCGTCGTTTTGATTTAATTTCTCCATCGTTGAATTTCACCAATTTCCGATCGTCTTGCCATAATTTTGTTTCATTTATCTTACTTACAAATATTTTGTTCGATTAGATGTTGGAAACTTTGATGTAATTATAATGCCGTAACAGCTGATAACACTTCTCGTATATCATGCTCGCTTCATTCGGTACATCTTGAGTGCTTATTATCGTTGCATTCAAATGTAAATTATAATCCAATTTGATTTTTTTGTTAGCCAATCAAGGAGATAATATGATATCCTTGTATTCAATTTATTACTCGTCTCGTTACATCTTTCGTACCGTATTACTCGACTACAAAAATATCGTAGCTTAAAAATCGAAAAAAATATTTCCCGTCCCTTTCATCATTTGAGTTAACTTGAACTACCTGAATTAAACTCATTACGAGGTCGTTGGAAATTTCGACAGAAAGTCTAGGAAATGAAATTCGAATTTTATCGAAGTAAATAGATGTATTTTTAATCACAGCGTTAATTTCGCTTCGATATAACGCAATATTAACATTCTTTCGATGTTTATTACCGATAATTTATAATACTAGGTGCATATGTTTACAGACGAGAATGCAGAGTTTGGTGCCTGCGGCGAATGGCTCGTGTTATCGTGGTGTCGGCGATGTTTTGTCACAGATGGTTAAAAAGGAAGGTGTTCTGAGACCGATGAGAGGAATAAGCGCGGTTATATTGGGAGCCGGTCCAGCACACGCTTTGTACTTCTCCTCGTACGAATTTTTGCGCGATTCGGTTGCACAACATACCGCTCTAAATTCTACTTTAGCATCCGGTAAGCATAGTTTCATTCTATGTGCCCGTTCTCTCCGAAGAAGAAAAAAAAACTTCGGTATCGTTATCAATGAACGATGCACCGAACGTCAATTTACTTATCTGTTTTTCGAGCAAATTTATTTGATAAGTAGTAATTAACCGGGCAAATTCGTCGGTTGCTACAATGGCTCTTCGAGTAGAGAAAATTATTATTGCTGACAATATCGTGTGATCGTAGTAGTTCGTTCGTGACGAAAAAATTATAGCTCTTATCTGAGTCATTCTACGACTTTTTCTAAGAAACGAGCAACTAGTAATAAAAAAGATAAAACTATAGATAATGTAAGAAAACACTCGCGAGATATTTAAATCAGTGCAATAACAATGTTAAATGTCACCGAAATTCTAAACATAATTTCAAGGTGAATTTCAATTACCAATACACACCAGACAGTCGCTCAAATTAAGAAAAAAAAATTCACTCATTCATAATTCTCTCCTCTGTTCCTTTTCGACCTTGATAAGTTTCCATACAGATTTGTCGTATTTCAATTCTCATCTATTTTTTGGTTCGGTTTTGAGTAAATTCCTCCAGATACGGATGTGCACTTCAATTCGTATCATTTATAGTAATGACATCATTAACATCGAAAATAAATACGAAATGTGGGATTTCCATCGATTAGACGATTTAAAATCATTTTTTTCATTCCACTCGAGATTAATTTGTCTTAATATGGTGAAAGTTTGTTCTATTCTTATTGTGTAAGAACTTTCGTCATGTGACGCAAAGCTTTCGTGATTGTTCACCTGGTATCGTAAAAAAGCACCGTGTATTATTTTTCCCTTCGTTCTTTCGTTATTTTTTTCGTAATGATTACCCGACCTATCAGCACGTGAATATTTTTACCGAGATAATTACACTTGCCAAGTATTCTGTATAGAATTAAAAACCAATATTTGATTCGCCAATAATTATCATGCGTGTTGATAATGCCAACGACTTTGAAACTTTTAACGGCCCGATTCTTTGTATTGAAAAGGTAACTTTGATAGAACGAAATTTTTTCTTTGATTTTCAGTCCCTGGTAGAGATGAAATGAAGGAAAATAGTTCATATGCTCGAGTTACAACTTTCCTTAATTTTTTCCTCGTATGGCGTAGGCAAATTAACATTTCTGTGGGAAAATGAGAAAAAAATTTTACCCAGTGAAGCTTTTATTGCGGAAAACTGTCGAGAGTGGTCCCTTGAGTAACCCTCAAGAGTTACCATTACCGCCCCTTAGATCCTTTGATAATTTTTTTGTGAAGGTTCCACCCCCTTAAAAAACAGCGGTTTTCCCTCCATCTCATTCGAATTTAATTTTACGATAGAAATAGTTCAGTACTTTTTGTTCTGCGCTCTATTTCCTAGAGACGATTTTCCAAGGGAAGTTGAAAGTCAGACTTCTATTGATTTTTTTTAAACTTGAAATTTTTTTGATGCTAATTTTCTGGTAAAATGTGCCCAGAAAAAAATATTAATTTTGCCATAAATGGGATTTCAACGATCAATGTTCAAATTTATTCTAATTTCTGAGTTCAATTTTTTTCAACGCCAATAAAAATTCCTTCCAATTATTTTGTCGAAAGAAATTTTTAAACAAATTTACAGTTGGAAAACATTTTATATAGAAATAAACATTTTTCCAAGTAGGATTTCTTCAAATTTTTTTCAAATTCAGACCTTTTTAAACTTCCTCTCGAAAATGCTTGAACTTTTTAAACAAGTTTTCCAACCTCATATTTTTCAAAATTTCTTCTCAACTTAAGTATCAAGAATAAATTTTAAGAAGTACCTAGGTAATAAAAATAAGAAATTATTGAAAAAAAAAAATTATTTTGAAAAATCAAGTTTTTGAAAATTTTGAGAAAATTTTACTGATAAAAATATGATTTGAGAAATGAAATTTGCACTTGAGTAATGATTTTATATCCATTATCACTTTTTCTAATACCCAGAAGTCCCACAAACCCTTTCCTTCAAGACTCTCTATCTCCTCAGCAAATGATCGTACAAAAATGTAAACTCACGAAAAATATTGGAAATTGAGTGCAGAACAAAAAAGTACTCCGCTATTTTTATTGTAAAATCAACCTCAAAGGTGGTAGAGGGGAAATTCCTTTTTTTAGGAGAATGGAACTAACAGAAAAATTGTGAGAGGTGGGGGGGGTGGCGACTCTTGAGAGTTATTCAGGAGACCACTCCACTCTCGATAGTTTTCCGAAATAGAAACTTAGTGGCCAAAAATGTTTATATTTTCTTAAAATTATGCTAATGCAAGAGCGCAATCAGGGGGCTACCGGGCTAAAGCCCTCCCCCTCCAATAAAAATTCGAAGTTTTTTAAAGATAGATAAAACGCACCTATACTTCGCGAGTGGAATTGCAAGGGGGAATATAATTCAATGTTTCGAAGTGAAATGTTCTATTTTTATTGTCTCGCAGATTTTTAGTCATAGATGCATCCAAGGGAGGGGCTAAGGGACTCGAGTCTCCCTTCCCCTTGAGCTTGAAAATGCATTTTTCGTTCGGACAGTATTTTAATCGCTCTATTTCTAGAATACATACACATGTAACACTCCAAATTTGAATCAGTCAAATTTGATGAAATTTTGCCTTTTGAATCAGTGAAATAAGGTTTATTGAAAATTGGTAATTTTTCACTGATATGCCAGTCAAAAATCACCGATTTCTCAGTTCATTTCCAATTTTTCACAGAATCAGTAATTTTGACTAAAAGATTAAAGAAAAATCTTGGATTCTCAGCTAAATTTATTTTACTGATTCAAAAAGTTGAAATTTTACTAAATTTGATTAATCCGGATTTAGAAAATACACTGATTATTTGTTCTAAAAAGAAATACCTCGCAATTTTTCAATTTTTTTTTGCTCAGATCTGTTTATGTGAGCCTGGATAAAGAAACCACCCTTAGGTGTCAAAAATTAGTTTTTGAGTTTACACGTTTTTTGGGTCTTTCAGAAAAAGAATCAAGGGAGAACTTCAACTCAAAAATCAATTTTCGTCACCTAAAGGTGGTTTTTATATCCAGGCTCACATATGCATTATTCACCTGAAGAAAATTCCCTGACTACGTCAACGCCACTAAAATAACAAGTTACTAAATTTTGTCATTGAATTTTGAACCCCTTCCCACCACTCAATTTTTTCTCGGTTTCTCGGCTCCTCCTTTACTTAATTTCTGGTTGCTCCTATTACATTAATACGAAATTGAAAAAAATTTGTTTCAAACTTTCAACTTCTTTTAGATATTTTGTATTCTAATTTCAGATTCTGAACTCGAATCGAATCGCGAGAACCTTTATCGATCCGGATTTCTCTCTCCCTCCCCTCCCCTCGAAGCTAAGATCATTTAAAAATGCAACACTCGTATTGTAAACGGTGGTAATTTGATTTTCTAGACACCTCGCATTCGTATCTGGTTAACGAAGCGTTTCCGGGAAAATTCACCACGATGGAAATTACAGAGCCACGAATGACGTTCATAAAATCATAAATCACACATACTCCCTTCCACTATGTTTCGCTTCGATCAACCGGACGATTTAGGTATTTATCGAGTATCGCTGGTTCGCAGGTAACCTGCATATCGTCCGGAGAAAGAAAAAATTCCACTATGGAATTGAAATCTGAAACATTTTTACGATTTGGTTGCAGTAATAGTTAATTTAAATTACCGCTTCCCATTGTTACACGCGTTTCCGAGCGTTTAAATTATTACCCTTCTTGAAAAAAAGTAAACTAATAAATGATAAGTGTGAAATAGGAATACATAAACAATATTTTATTCATTTTTATCGCAATCTCGAACGTCTGCGTATTTTTTATTATTCGATGACGATATTTTCGCTCTCGAATGTGATTTTTTTACTCAAATTTTGACCACTGTTTTTCCCAGATGCTGCGATGCCGGTGAAATTACCATCCAACCCTTAATTCGGCCCCATTGGCTACCGCACGTTCCATATGCAATTCTAATTCGAATTCGATTTAATAAAGCAAATATTCTGTGCAGAGATAGAACTGGTTGCGAATATCGACCATGCTGCTCACTGCTCAGTTTTCTTAACCAGTCTCGAAGCTCACGATTCTGTGAGTGAATGAGATGGCGCGATGTTGCGTGTCTTGTGTTATTTTTTGCTAAAATATGTACAGCTCGGATGACCTTGAAAAATTGCGCGAAGTAATGGCGATGAGGCTTTGTTACTTTGATGCTTGTGCATTATTTAAACACTTATCGTGGTATTATGGCGATGATAATGTTCGATTCTCGAATACGAAATGTTTTCACTTTCACTCGATCGAGTCATCGTAGAGATCTAAGAATTTGCTCCAGGATGATTGGAATTTTTAATAGTGAAATGATTGTCGGGCGGTAATTATTACTCGGCCAAGTTCGCGAAAGAATTGCACCAGAAAGGACGTCATTGGGAAGGGTATTCGTCGCTGGCTTCGATCGGTTGAATGTACGAGGCTCGAGTATGTTAGCTTGGGCCTAATTTCAACTTTGGTTTTGTCTGAGGCTGAAAAGTTCGGCGATATTCGGCGCCGATCGACGAAACTATCGATTTTTAGGGGGTTATTTTTGGCACCTTTTTCCTTTTGTAAGGATTCGCCTGCGTAGTGCGATTATATCGTAGACATTTTGGGAAACGTCTGCGTGGTTTTGAGGGAAATATGCGTCGATGTTGGCCGTAAATTTTCCGGCACCGGTGACGTGAATCATCCATCGACGAAAAAAATATATTACCTATAAGGAATAAGGTGTGTTTATTTTGGCTCGACTAATCCCGTCTTGTTAATGATTTAATATGGCGGTACAACGATTTACGAATTATTCGAGGAGGGGATTAGAGAATTGGATCAGGTTCATGGGTATAGGTAATTAGGTATGTGACGTGTATGCGTTCGGATTGGCGTTTAAAATGCATCTCAAGGCGGTCGTGGCTAAAAAATTGGCCATGTGGGCTAAAGAAGAAATGCTCCGAGTGGTGAGGGCAGTTCATCGAGATCGGTAGATAGGCATTGAACAGCAAAAAACAGTACTTCGAAGAGTACTTGGAAAACATATTTTTTCATTTTTTTATGCCAACTGGTTAGTAGTAAACAGGTTGAAATTGAAACGTTTCCTCGCCCCTTCCCCTCCCCTCCTCACCGGTAGCCAGCTTCGATAAAATGAATTATTTTCGTGTTGTTCTAATCACGATTGAAATTCTTACGGAGAACGAGTTGAGGAAAAGGAAATTGAATAAAAATATCTGCCTTGACCGAGAAAAACTTTATGAATAAAAATAATGTAAATATTTGTACGATCGTTTGAACATAATATTTTATCGCGGTTTTTTTGTCGTGAAAGGGCAAGGTTTATTTATTTATTTCGCCCTAAGTTGGACTTTGAAAAAAGTAACGATTGAAATTTTTCTCATAAATTGACAATTTTTTTTTGGCATTACATAAGTTAGTTGGGGTGTGTTTTGAATGGAATTTTTTAATTTTTAGGTCCCATCTCCTGAGGAGGTTGATTTTTTTCTGAAAATAATTTCCAAAAATTTAGCCCCCTACATCAATTAGGGACGAAGCGCTGGACCTTCTTTTTCTTATGGAGTTCAACGTAGAATAACATGCTAAAAATAGCGGGGAAAACATTCTGTGGGAAAGTAATACGAAATTTTCAAGTATATTACTCTGAATTTAAAAACATGATTTTTTTTATTAAAATAATGTTAAATATACAGTATGACGCAAAAGTCTTGTCAATGGTAAACACTTCTCAATATCTCAGAACTGAGAAGAGATACAGAGACATTGAAGATCGATAATCAGACTGCTAGTTTTTCCTATAGGGTGTCCACAAATTGAGGAACCAGTTTGGATCAAAACATGGGGGTCCGGTTTTTTTTTTATTGAAATAAAGTCTACACACTGGCGCGGTTAAAATGTAATTTGTTTTTTTGGAACCGGTTCAGTAGTTTCGAACCAGTTGTCAATAGTATTCAAAAAAGTGGAGATATGAAAAAAAGTGTGAAACAAAAGTTGTAGAGGATTAAAACACAATCATTATTCGTTCCATAATTTTTTTTCCATCTTGCAATGGAAAGAAGTCATGGTACAAAGAACTCGAGTATACATAATTTTATCCTTTTTAACCCATAACTCTTCTCCATTGATGGATGTAAAAAAAATTACAGAAGTGAAATGTTCAGTTTTCAATTCTCTACAACTTTTATGCATTTCAAACGTTTTTTTGATATCCCACTTTTTTGAAACTGGTGCAAGATGAACCGAATTTTTCCAAGTTTCTTGAGTGTTTTTTTTCAATTCGATAACCAGTTATCAAAAAGTGGAGATATCAAAAAAAAGTTTGAAATAAAAGTTGTAGAGAATTGAAAACTAAACATTTCACGTTCTGTAATTTTTTTTTCATCCAGCAAAAGAAAAGAGTTATGGCTTGAAAGAGAAAAAATTATACTCAAACCTTTTGTACGACAGCTTCTTTCCATTGCAAGATGGGGAAAAAATTATGGAACAAAAAATGATTGTATTTTAATTCTCTACAACTTTTATTTCAAACTTTTTTTTATATCTCCACTTTTTTGAATATTATTGACAACTGGTTCGAAACTGCTGAACCGGTTTCAAAAAAACATATCACATTTTCTCGTGTCAGTGTGTAAACCTAATTTCAATTGAAAAAACCGGACCCCTATTTTTTGACCCAAACCGGTTTCTCGATTTGTGGACACCCTATAGGAAGGACTAGAAGTTTGATTATCGATCTCCAATGTCCTCGTCGCCAAGAATACATTGCCTTTTGAACTGTCTTGGTATCTCTTCTCAGTTCTGAGATATTGAGAAGTGCTTACCGTTGACAAGACTTATGTGTCATACTGTAGATATAAATTTTTTTTACCCGATGACATTTTGTTGAAATATGTAAGTAAAAGAAGTTCTGTAAAGCTTGGGGAAAATATTTTAGAAGATTTGAAAAAATCAAGAAAAATCATTCACGAAAAATTATTATATACTGTAGGGGATTGAAATGCGGGAAATCTAATTTTCAGGGTGAAAATGAGCCATTCTGAGGGGTGAATTCAGAGGTGCAACGATTACGATTTTAATCGATTATAATCGATTCTCATCCCCCGATTAAAATAATCGGACGAGTATCGATTATTCCTCGATTACAAAAATTTCCAATCTTTCTAATTGGTCAAATTTTATGTGACGTAATTTTTTTTCTAATAAAAACAATTTGAGTACCATATCTGACGTCATGTATCTCTGGCCAATGAAGAATACTTAAATTTTAGGGACCGATTAATCGATTATTTTCCGATCATTTTTGAAAACACCATCGATGTAGCATCGATTATGTAAAACACCCTACCATAAGTTTGAAAATTCAAAAATACAGAAAATTTGATTTCTATATCGTATAATAATTACGTCATAAAAATTTTTCGAAACCCCACCATACCTGTGTGCGTATCACTTGTCAGAAATACTTTTTTACAACACGATGATAAATAACGTTTTATTTTGTAGCTTTTTTTACCAGAATTTTTCATGTTTTCGTAGGTTTAACCCCGCAGCGATACATTTTTCGAGATTAATTTTCGTAAACGTTCGTCGTATACGACAAATAAGTCGAATATTGTGGTTGATTTTCGAGCATATGCTCAACAAGGTTATAATAATATTTTAAACTTGGAGTTTTTCAAGTTTGAGTGGGCGGAACGTTCGTTTCATAGAGAAATTTTTCCAATAGGGTGAAATTATTATCAAGTTGTGTCACAAGCGTACCTTAATCTGTCTGAGACCATCTCCACGCGTCTCTATTTTTACAGGCTTCAAATTCTCGGTGGTGAAATGAAATTGATGGAAGGAAATTTGGGTGAAGGATCCCACCAGCGTAGGTGGGTTGCTGTCGTGGGTCGTGGCCTATGACTGGAATAGGGGTATAGGACATAGGAGGAAGAATTTATTTGTTTTTGTGCCTCGCTCAGGGAATTTTTTAATTCCCCCGAAGAAAATTCCGTTTATGAATTTTCGCGCATGTCTATTGCCTACGTCGATTGGATATGCCGGATATTGCAATACGTACGCACAATGGATAAAATAGCTTACTCGAAGTATTTTCTTACTCGAACTTTTAGCAAATTGCATAATACGCCGGTACATTGAAATGTGACTTCTCGAAGTTGAATTACGACGAGTCGAGCTCGTATTTTTTCAACGAAAATTTTTTTGCCAGACTAAAATAAACTTTCCTCGGTGCATGACGCCGACGTACCACGTTTTCTGCTCTACGCCTCTTCATTAGTCTCTTCCAAATGTATGACTCGAGTGCTCATCGCATCGTTCGTAATACTTGGTGCATTAATTGAAGAATTTACCGAAATTGAGGAATTTCGAGTTGATACCTACTGAACTTGCATATTTCTTTCGTTTATCTCGCCTGCTGGTTGATACGTTATGTGGTTTACCATTACCGGCGAAATGAATTTTATTTAATCCGCCTTATCAACGATGTGATGTTTTCTAGTTTATGCCAATGCGGTACGGTAATCCAATGCGATAAAACATACGACGATAAGTATACAATTAGCGAATTTTGTTTTGTAGTACTCGCAAGTAGTACTAACATGGCGAAATTAAAATGGCGAAGTTTTCCAAGAGAGAGGACTCGATGGGAGAAGGGTGAAGGAGAGTCATTTATTTATGGTGGTTTATAAATTAGTGCTTGTTTACTGTACACAAATGAACTTCATTTTCTAGAATTTCACAAGTTGTGATTTGTGAGAAAAATTTATCTCGAATTTTGATGAGAGATTTTCATGAAAGCTGTTGACGTAACTGATTCGTGGCAAATCCACGACCAGATCATTGCTGTATTCGTGTAGTATCTTGGAAAAACTCGAAAAACGTTCATAATTCAATAGCCAGCCAGATATTCATTATTTCGATATTATTTCTAGGCTATTTGTGTTTTTGAGATCATGCAATACCAATCCGATGTCCTTTCTGGGATGAATCGAATTTGGCTTATTGAGGAGACAAAAAATCGAAAATTTTCGACTTCCAGGAATGTTCCAACTCAAAACTAAAATTTCCCAAAAAAATTGTTACGTTTTTTAAAAAAAAATTCAAATCAAACTTCATTTTTATGATTAAAAATGCAAGTGTGCCATTCATGGTGGAAAGGAGACGAGCGTCTAGTTTCATTGTAGAGTTTCCGGAAATGATGCGGCACGATTTTTTTCCAAGTGTGACGCCTGACTCTTGAGTCCTTGGTCCAAAATATTTTCATTTTTTAAAAACAGTTTAAAATTTTCTGAACGTTTTTTCCAAGTCCAAATTTTTTTCATATTTTCTGAACTCAAGTTTTTTTTTCAGATGTAATTTTCTCATCTCAAATGTTTTTTCTTCCAATTTTATCAACTCAAATTTACTTTCTCAATTATAAATCAGTGAAAATTATTGAAAATCACTGAGAAACAGTCAGAATTGCAGCACGGGAGAAAATCAGTGAAATTTTTTTCACTGCAAAAAAAATCAGTGAAAGAAAATCACTGGAAATCAGTGAAAATTCACTGAAAACTCAGTGATATTTATGAAATTCACTGCAAAATCTGTGAAATTCTGTGAATCATCAGTGAAAAATCACTTTTTCCTGTGCTGCAATTCTGACTGTTTATTAGTGATTTTTCACTGATTCGAAATGAGAGAGTATTTTAGACGTAATTTTATCAACTCAATTTTGTTTCTTTCAATTTTCTCAACTCAAATTTTTTTTCTTCCAATTTTATCAACTCAAATTTATTTAGACGTAATTGTACCAACTCAAATTTTTTTCTTTCAATTTTCTCAACTCAATTTTTTTCCAATTTTATCAACTTAAATTTTTCAGACGTAATTTTCTCAACTCAAATTTTTTCTTCCAATTTTCTCAACTAAATTTCTTTATTCTCATAACTTGTGTCATTACGTGATAAGAACTCGAAAAAGAAATTGTGCTGCTGCAAAATTCGAGTTGAGAAAATTGGAAGAAAAAAAATCTGAATTGAGAAAATTACGTTTGAAAAAATTTGAGTTGAGAAAATTACGACTGAAAAAAAAAACTTGAGATGAGAAAAATATGAAAAAAATTCGGACTTGGAAAAAAGGTTCAGAATCAGAGTCAGACGTCAAACGCTTGGAGAAAAAAAATCGTGCCGTAACATTTCCGACAACTGTACAATGAAACTAGACTGCTCGTGAAAAAACGCTGTCTTGTCTGCTTCCCATTTCATTCGACGCTGTGTCCTTTTTAAATTTTTAATTTTGAGGAATAGGCGAAGTCTTATAGAGGGAGGAAATGATGGATTGGTTGATTTTGACTTATGATCGTGTTTTTGAGTGCCCAGAACTCGAATCTGATAATTTTTCTCATCTGAGTAGTTGAGTACGTGCGGAGCCTTTGAAAGGATCTTTGAAGTGGATATTATAATCAAATAAATGGATGATCTCGGAGAAAAGAAAAAAGAATATCACTTCTGATATTTCAGAAGTACAGTTTTTTGGGACCGTAGAACACGAATATAGGCGTCATTTTTTTATTGTCTGGAGAAAAATAATTTTTTAAGGAAAAAGAGCCTGAGAATTTCATTAACTTTGGCCTAAAAATTAAATTTGGCACCGTTTCTCATTCTAAAGGAAAAAAAGTAGCATATAGAAAACAAAAAAAATACAAAAAATCACCCATTTGTAACTAAGAATGGTGCTAATGAATTTTGAATTTCTATGCTAAAAATGTTAGATACTTTTAGAAAATGGCAAATCGTGCCTTCTAAAGTGAGGAGAGGAGTAAGTTGAGGCAAACTTTGATAACAGGTCCTGTTTCAAGTTCATCAAGTTGTATTTCCTAAACATGGAGATCACAATTTTACAAAATGTGTTTCAAATCCTCCATATTGAAACTATAATAATGTCAAATTGATTTGTTAATTCAAAAAAACAGTTTTTTCTGGAAAACTGAGAAAAATGTTCTGAAATTTTGTTAAATACCTTGAATTAAGCTGCCTTCTGATTCCGATCGATCATTATTACCTATCTACTTTTTGGGAGTCTATTTCCGAAATTGAAGAAATTTTTAAACAAATAGATAAATATACTCGTATGAAGTTGAAATTTCAAACATGATTGCATTCGTTGAATATTTTCGAAAATCACAATCATTTGAGACCGAAATTCGTCCCCTCCGAGCTGACGAAACGATCCCATTAAGTTTCTCGATAGATTTTTTGTCGATAATTCGCAAAAATTGAATTGTTACCGAATTTTGTTTGGTATTTGGTACCTAGCTACCTACGTTTGCGTAATACCTCCATAATGACGTCTAAATTTCGATTTTTGTTTTCAGGTTTGGCCGGTTGCGTATCAACATTGTTGCACGATGGTATCATGACACCCACCGATGGTGAGTTGAGTCAATTTATCGATTTTTCATTCGCATAATCAATCATAAACCGATTTTCTGTTTTGTTGTCTCACACAGTGATCAAACAAAGGTTGCAAATGTTCAATAGTCCGTATAAGTCGATAGCCGAATGTATACGCAAAGTATACGGACAAGAAGGACTTCGAGCGTTCTATTTTTCGTATACGACGCAACTGGCGATGAACCTACCATTTCAAAGTTTACATTTCATGACTTACGAATTTTGCCAAAGTATTACGAATCACGAAAGATGCTACAATCCGCAAGCGCACATGATATCGGGAGCGATCGCCGGCGGGGTCGCTGCGGCCTTAACGACGCCGTTAGATGTTTGTAAAACGTTGTTGAATACTCAACAAGGGCAGGTAAGATTGAAGCTTTTATCGGGTTAAAAGTCCAACTCGTACCGATGTGCAATGGGAGTCTGGTTATCTGAATTTACTCGATTTTTTTTTACGAGTTCCCCTTGATCTATTCACATAACCACTATAATTTCTCTTCCCACCCTAAGGGGGCGGGGGGCCCTCGTAATTTTGCCAAATTACCTAACTTTGAAGGTTCATGTCTCAAGATCGGTTGTACTTGGGGGAAAACTGTTTGCAAGGTAAAGAGAATAATTAGGAAATTCAAAAACGATTATCACATTTTGAACAGCTCAAAGTTAAGCTTTGGTTGTGAAAGCTCAACTTTCATGATGAATACAAAAGATGAAAGCTACCATTTCAAAAATCTGAAAAAATTACATTAGGTAGCCCTTTTTACCTTTTTTCAACCAACAAATTTTCAAGATGGGATCTCTACCCCAGGGGTCCACAATTTTGATCAAAATTCAAAAAAATCGAAAATAAAGCAACACGTCGATTTCTACTAATTGGAAGGCGCTGAGTTCGAATAAGTACTCAGTTTTTTCATCTGACCCATCTGAATCCCCACCCCCATTTAGCCCCCTTGATACGGTCAAAAATTTTTAAAAATGAAAAAAAAAGTGCGACCTGTCGTTTGCTAGATTTTTGAGGATACTGAGTTGGAATATTTGTTTTTTTTATGGATTTGATCCCTCAGTGCCCCCTTAGCCCTCAATTTTGGCGAAAAATAATGTTTGGGATATCGATTCTCACTAATTTGAGGACGTAATAGAATTCGAATATCGACTTACGTTTTGATCCGACCCCCTCCTCGTGCTTTAACCGACCGACCTCCTCCTCCAAAAATTGTATTTTTTTACTAATTTACTTTTGAATACTGATTGATGCAAGTAATTTATTTCTTTTATTAAATGAGGTTCCGTGATTAAAACCTGATGTTCCTTTACTTTTTCCGATTTTTTAAAATTTTTAGACAAAATTTTGGACCTTTGTAGCCCCTACGGGTGTGGAGATCACATCTTGAAAATTAGTTGATTGAAAAAAAAAGGTAAAAAGGGCTACTTACTGTAATTTTTTCTGATTTTCATGCAGTAGCTTTCATCTTTTGTACTCAAGAAAGTTGAGCTTTCACCACCAAAGTTCAACTTTGAGCTTTTCTAAATGTGATTATCGTTTTTGTACCTCCTATTAATTTTCTTTCAAACCCAGCAAACAGTTTTTCCCTGTTCTCTCATTCTGAATCAGTGAAAAGTCACTGATAGATAGTCAGAATTGCAGCACAGGAAAAATCAGCAAAATTCACTGATTTTTCAAAAAATTTCATAAATTTTACTGACCTTTCAGTGAATATTCACTGATGTTCCAGAGATTTTTCTCACTGACTAGTTTTCTATAAAAAAAATTTCACTGATTTATAATTGAGAGAGTGGTACAACCTATCTCGAGATATGAGCCTTCAAAGTTGAGTAATTTGGCAAAAAATCACGATTGCTTAAAAATTACGAGACCCACCCCCCAGCTCTCCCCTGAAGGTTAGAAGGGAAATGATCAAGGTTATTAGTCCAGTAGAATTAACATTTCATAGGGAAAGACTCGGCGGGCAATCGATTTTGGCTCTAATGGTCCATTTTCATGTCCTGAACATGAATCTGAGGTGTCCGGTCCCGTCCGGTGTGCACGTCTCCCCCCAAATTGTGGATTTATGCCCCCCAATTCAGGTTTTTGCCCAATAACTGCCAAAATATCGGCGCTAGAGCAAAAATGAGGTCTACAAAACTTCATCTACATCAAATTTCCAATCAAATTACTTATGAATGATACACACAACCCCAAGGACACTGAAGCTGCAATTGAGCAAAAAACGGGGTTTCAATTTTATTTACAACACTAGTCGACAAAAAAAATGGTTGTTCTGTGTTACAGTTCTAATGCCTAAATTCTGATTCTAGGAACCGAAATAGGCCAACATTCGTGGCTTTCAAAGTTTGAATGGTGGAGGAGGGGGGGGGGTCGAAAAATGAAGTTTTTCGAGAACAATAAACACGAGCTTGAGGAAAAAATTTCAAAATTTTTTTGGCGCAGTCGTAGAAAAATTTTACCGTGAATCGAATGGAACAAATCGCAGATCTCTATCTCATTTAGAAAAAAAAGTTACAGCTTAAAATTTCCTAACTTCTGTGGAAAAATCTCATTGTTTTTGGTGCCTTGCCTACCAAAAAGCAGTGATGGAAAACTGGAACTAGAAGACTAGAACTAAAACTAGAACTAGAACTGAAACTTGAAAAAAACTGGAACTAAAATTGAAAAACTGGAACTGGAACTGGAACTAGAACTGAAATGAATTTCAGTTTAATACCAGTTCCAGCAGTTGCAATTTTATTGTTTAAAATATGACTTGAAAAAGTCAAAATTTTGATGTTGAAATTTACCAAACCACATTCAATTAAAATTTTTTTACTAAAAACCCCCAAACCTTGAAAATTTACGTCAAAAAGTGAATAAAGAAGAATATTGTGTTGTAAACTTTAAAATTTCATCCAATTAAAGACGTCCTTTCATACATCAGGTATTCAAATTTTTTGTTGAAAAATTCAGGGGTTAGTCACTCACAACATTTTTGAAAAATATCACTAATGACAATGACTTTTTTTCTAGAATTCTTTTGTTTTGAGCTTGAACAGGGAAAAAATTGTACTTTGAATCAGAAAAAAAAACAACAAAGTTCAAATTTTGCAGAAAATTTTGCATTTTTTTGTCCTTCAAAATTTTAAAAACTGAAATGTTAGAACTGGTATTTGGAACTAAAATTTGAACTGAAAACTGGAACTAGAAAAATTTTGAAAACTGGAACTGGAACTGGAACTAGAACTAATATCATTTCAGTTTTCCATCACTGCCAAAAAGTGACATTTCTGAGCAAATTAAACGTCCTAAGACAAAAATGAAAAGAACCAAAATTGCAGAAAATAAAATTTCCTATCTGGTAGAAGCAATTAGATTTTTTTAGCACGCATAGTTTTCAAGATATTTTTGTGTAAAGTTGAACCTTAATAACTTTTGGTAGCCAAAAATTGATTTATTTTTCATTTTTTCCTAATTGTCTCCACTAAAGTTCAACTTTACTCGAAAATATCTTGAAAAGTATGCGTCCCAAAGAAATCTAACCGCTTCTACCAGATAGGAAATTTTATTTTCAACAATTTTGGTTCTTATCATTTCAGCAGATATATAAGCCAAAAATCAGATTTTTGGAGAAAACTTCCTCCGTTTGATCAATTATAACTCCAGCCCCCTTGAGTTTGTGAATTCCATTCAAAAATCATCTGATAGGGAATTTGACATAAAATAAGTTTTATAGACCTCATTTTTGCTCTAGCGCCAATATTTTGGCAGTTATGGGCCAAAACCCTGATTTAGGGGGCAAAGATCCACAATTTGGAGGAGACGCGCACACCGGACGGGACCGGACACCTAAGATTTGTGTTCAGGACATAAAAATAGACCATTAAAGTCAAAAATCGGTTGACCGTCGAGTCTTTCCTTATGACCCCCTTTTTTTGGCTAATTCTACTGGACTATATGTGAGTAAACCATCAAGGGAAATTCGTAAAAAAAAAATGTTGAGCGAAATCAGAAGACCCGACTTCATTTTTGGTTTGAGTTGTATAGAATAGCCCCAATAACAAAGATCCCGGTGCGGTGACACGGATCTATCGTCAGACCCTAATATTTGGTATTGTGTATTCGACAGGTCAAAGTGACCGGTCTTCTAGAGGCTGTCGGAGTTGTATACAGGTTGGGCGGACCTTTAGGATTTTTTCGAGGATTACGAGCTCGAATCCTGTATCAAATTCCGTCCACAGCTATTTGTTGGAGCACTTACGAATTTCTAAAATACGTATTAACGACTACGCTAACGCAATTACCGGCTTCCGAACACCAGAAAGAAGAAGGAGTTTCGTTGGCTGCGTCCAAGACACCGCATTTAGAATTAGCATCGTCGTCGCGTTCGAAACAGTCGATCACCTGCGAGTTACCTATTACTAGTTCTCATCATGGTGTTTATAATGCTTTCTCATTGTCTACCGTACATACCAGCGACAATGTTACCACTAATCCGATCATCGACGTACGACATAGGTGATTCGAAACTCACGTCTGACTTGCTCTCGAGGTTCTCAGCCGTTCAGTATATATTTTTTCAAGCTTGTAGAGCGATGCGTATCGATCCTATCGTAATATTCGGTCAGCTTACGAGAACTTGAAATTTCCTACCACCTAATTTTATTTGTGAAAAATGGCGCATTGATAGCTCAGCAGCGAAAATAAGCGAATGTTTCGTCGTCTTACGGAGTCGTAACGCTTTAGAGTGATGATGTTTTGGTAGGCTGTGATAGATATTTGTACGACATTCGACTAAATTTTATTTAGCCCTTCGAATCGGCAGCCGGGTTAAGGATGAAGTAATGCGAATAAGTATTTCGCACGCATTTAATTAAAACTCATGTCGTAAACGTTCCTTGATAACGTTAATATTGGGTTTTCTTTGAGGTTTAATTATCAAAATGCGTAGAAATCGTCAATTGTACGAATTGAAGAAATTGTCTCGTATTTGTACTGTTTCTTTTGTTTCGTGGTTACGTTATTTTTTTTTGTTTTTTGTTTTGTTGTATTATTCGAATTAAATAATTTAACGATGATTGTCGATATTTGATGCTTGTATGTGGTGTACGTTGACGAATGTGATTGAAAATTATTGTTCGCGTAACTTCATCCTTTTAGCTGCGGGCGTTTTGACAATAATTTTAATACGTTTGCCTGAATCTGACGTTATGATTCCGTAAGATTGAATTGCACGAGCATTGTTGGATCACGTTCGTTATTACCGATCAAATTCGAATTTTTGGGTATTCTACTTTAAGAAAGGTATTCCTTGATCAATACCGTACATTAGTGATGAGTTTAGCACAGTTCTGGATATAAAAATGAATTGGCAAAAGAAGCTGATTGAATTATAATTTGGTCACAATTACTTTAATTTTTGTTTTTCCAATGGTTAAATTAGAACATCACTGGAACAAAAGATTGACTCTAAAAAGTGAACTTCATTTCGATGAAGGATGAATCTAAACAGTATGACAGAAGTATTGTCACCTGAAAAATTTCTCAATATCTTTGAACTAAAAAGAAATACCACTCTTTTCAGTCTGAGATATTAAGAAGTGTTTCATACTGTAGAATTAATTTGGGAAAAATGAAAGAACTAGAACGTGATATCTTCACTTTATTTACCCTAATAATACTTTTGTTAGACAAGTAGATATAGATTTGTCTGAAATGACAGGTTGAAATATTGGCTTATTTTTGTTGTTCTCGTAAGCCTTAAACCTTTGACGAGTAATCAATTGGTGAAAAATTATTTCAATTCTTCTTTCAAGATTGTTTTTTTTTTGGTAGGATGATAACTTTTTGCAGAACCAATCTGTATTGGATTTTCTTAATTTTCATCCATTATCAGTGTCAAATTTTTTGAGTCGTTCCATGTTGATTCAATCACTTTTTGAATTTAGGTCATTTAAAATTTGTTCAGTTTTTTTTAACGAGGTTCTCCTATCCTAGAGGTTTGAAAACTCCTCGTGGTTTCGGAACGGTTGCTTGTTGTTTTTTCGCCTTCGAGATTTTTCATAAAAAAATACTCGCTAATGATACTTAGAAGGTTAGAACTAATAGGTACTTAGAGCTTAGAAAAAGAAATGAGAAAAGACTCAGAATAGTTGATAAATTTTTTTCAAATTCAAAATTGAGCTTCTTACCAAAAGCTTAATTTTTAATGATACACCAAAATTTAGGGATGGAATTTAAAAATCTGCAAAAATTCAAGTGAATAGGTGTTCATAATAATTGTGACTTTATTTACTTACCTATAAGGAGCAGGGTGCCCCGAAATTTTGGGAATAATTAAAAATGATTTGAAATTACATGGGACATGGGACGTATCGTTTGTTATGTTTTTGGAGGCGCTGAATTCGAATATCAACTTAGTTTTTGAATTTGATCCTTTCTCCCCTCAATCTCTTCAACGAAGTACGAAGGTCCAAATTTGGCTCAAAATAATTATAAAATTGAAAAGCTGTTGATCGATGGTCGGGGAGGTGGGTAGTTAAATCCAAAAACTTAGTTGATATTCCAACTCAGCACCTCCAAAAACATTAAATATGAGCTACCATATGTCATGTTCAATGTTTTATTTGAATTTTGCCCTAAATTTTGGATTGTCTTACTTCTTAGAGGGTCAAAATCTCTTCCCAAGAATCGCCATATTCGATATTATTATGAGCACTATTCACAGGAATTTTCGTAGATTTTAAAAATCTATCCCTGAATTTCGGTGTATCACTGAAAATTGAGCTTTTTATTAAAAGTTCATCTTTGAACTTTGAAAAACTTCATAAACGATGCTGAATTGCTCGAAATAGGTACGAAGTTGGATTTTTATAAAAAATCACGGTGGCAAAAAAATGACAAAACCTCATCGGAGCTCCCAGGGGGGCTGGAACCAAAACAATAATGGTTTTCTAATCTTTGGAACGGGATAACCTCGTAAAAAAAATTGAGCAAAATTTTGGTGAAGACCCAGGTTCAGAAAGTGGTTAATCGACATGGAATGACCTTCCGTTGTAGTTAATGAGTGATAGGAACTGCATTACTCGACGTTGTTATTTAGGTGAATTTCAAAATTGCTTTTTTGAGCCGGAAATTGTTGCCGCGCAATTAATAAGAACACCTGGTGATTTTATTAAAGTATTTGAATGAGTTTGAAGTGGTTTTTAAATCTTGTTTTGTATTACTTACCTATTTTATCTCATGAGTATGGTTTAAAATGCTAATTCATTTTTGCAAAGAGTTCGCCGTTGTGATAAGTCAGGGGAATCACGAATCCAAACTTTCGTTGGGTTGCCTACAGAACCCTCAACGTTTGAATACCCTGTTCTAGTTAAATTCAACTTTTCATTTTTATTTATCCTCAAAAAAATATGTAATCTTATCAAAATGGTTATGAACTGTGATCGGTTTGTAATTAAGTTACCTTTTCGATTTATTTGCAAGTTTAACTTGAAATTTAATTATCTATAAACGTGTACCTACATATATCTTCTCTATTCTGTGAACGTTGAATATTGTAAATGTGATTTCCGAAATTAGGCGAATTACATCTAATTAAGCTGGTGATCGTGAGTAATAGGTATACTAATAATTGATTTTTATTATTTATTATTTGGAAAATGAAACAAACACGTGGTTCAGTTCCTATGTATAAATATTTAGTATTGCTAAAATTTAAGTTAGAAACGAAAGGCTTGTTGTGATATCAAATATCGTAAATCCAGTATTAGTATTAATTATTACCCCTTTCAAATGTTAGATATTCTTCTTTATTTGGCGACAACTTGAAATTTGCAATACGACGAACACTGTAGAATAAGAGATTTTCTTGGTAGGTAGTTGGTGCGGAGACAAATTTATAAGAGTACGAATACCTACTTAGGTACTTACATGTGAAAGAAAAATTAATTATTCGGATGTGCAACTAGAATCGGCTAGTTACATCTAGTTTATAAATAAGGAGTAAGTACAATACTTACTCTTCATCGATGGCGTACGTATTTACCTGAATTTAGGTTCTATCAAAAACTTATCCCATTTCTTTTCCACGTGGTTATTATTTTTTCATATTTTTTTCTTTTCGTATTGTAATCTGCAGCGCCATCATCACGATGTAAAACAATACCGAATACGGATACATATACGATAATAATAACCTTATATAACAGTTTATCAACTTATTATTAATTGTACATATTTTTTGGACTGTGATAGTCCCTCCAGTAGGATTTTTTCTAGTTTTGTTTGTGTTTATTTCATGTTCGTATACGATTTTCTTAGTGCTCGAGGTTGTGTTCACTTTGGAGGGAAGTAATACAATTTCATGTATCTGGATGATTTTTGTGAAGTGAAACTTTTTAATTTAAGAATATTCCTATTCCTATGAATCATATGATATAAGAATTTTCCCTAAATTATTTTTACTTCGAATTACTCGAGAGTTCGTTCGATTTCAACACGTATTCGTACGTTTGAGTAAAATGTAGATGTCCATGGATTACGGATCTTTAATTATTTATTTAATTTACGATGGCGAAATTTCACGATACTATTCTAGTCCCAGAAGAACTATCTTTGTTACGTTTTCTTCCAAGTATTTACCACAATTGACATTTTTTTTCATTTCGAAGAATGTAAGATAACGTACGTTTTTATAAAGTATCAAACGATTTCTATTTTTAATGTTTTTTTAAATACCGAAATTTCTCTATTCTTTTTTACTGTTTATGATTAAAATTTTGTGATAACATTGGTTAATGTTGGTATTTTCCTCATTAGCTGCGGTTATTTCTTAAGCTTAAAGCTAGTTGAAACGAAATTCGTTAATTTATTTTTAATCAAACGATCATCGGAGACTTGTTAATGTTTTTCTAAAGAGCCATAAACCGGATAGTTCAAACCAGTCCTTGATCTAAAAGTCCCTCAATTATTCCATTTTAAGATTACGTGTTATATTTGTGTAAGAAATTGTTTTTTCGAATTGAACACCTTGAATAAACGACGACAGTCGAATATGGTGTTTGAATGTTGAAGAAATACACGATTTCATTGGTATTCTTTTTAGTTTATTTCTTCGTAGAAATGAATCAGGCTACAGGTTTCTTTTTCTAGGTTTATTATTCAACATCTTCTCCACGAAATGACAAAATTACTGAAAGAAAATATAATCGAAGGTGAAATTCAGAAATTAAAAATTATCACCTTTATTAATACACAATATTTTTTCTTGACAAAATAATTAATAATTAAATGATCCGAATATTCGGTCTTAAAATACACTTTTCGAAGAGTAAATATAAAACATCAATCACTATCAGATTTCGATCTTTCGGATTTCTTAGATTTCTTCTTCTTATGACTTCTGTAACCTGGTGACCTACTGCGTGATTTATGCTTCCTAGATCTTCTTTCATGGCTTCTGCTACGAGATCTATGCCTATGTGACCTACTATTGAAACAAATTTGATTACTATACGACTAAATACCATCGAAAGTTGAACTTATGTGCTGTTACCTTTCACGATGCCTGGAATCTCTTTCTCGTTCTCTATCGTAATCTCGGTTCCTATCTCTATCGTGATCGTATCCTTCTCTTTCTTCAGGTTCAATTTTAACCTTGACTCCAGGTGCACCATCGCTATTCGGCTAAAAATATACACGAGTAATGATTTTACTTCGGTTTCATACTTTTAAAAAGATAAAGATTCGTAGAATTTACTTTCATGTCTGGATTTCCATTCACTCCTCCTCGAGCTTGTACATCGCCACCATTGCTAAGAGGAATCATGTTCTTCATATCGATATTTCCTCCCCAAGGTGGCTGAAATAATAGCAATTTTTTCAATAAGATTACATCATTAAGAAAATAGTTTGAATGCAGATAATATTTTTACCTGTCCAACCCAACTTGGATCTTGAGGCGGTTCATAAGCGTGATAGTAGGGATCCATTTCTGGAGCAAAATAGTCTCCAGGAGGAGGCCCGTATTGGTTCATCGGAGGGAATCTACAAATAAAATATGGTTCAAATAGATACTCGAGACAGCCAAGATTTAGAATGGGATTCTTCTGGAAACTACTTACGGTGGTGGTATTCCTGGAGGCATATTCGCGTAAGGAGGTGGTACTACTGGAGGAGGAACCGATAAATCTGGAGTGAAATTCTTCTTACTATATTCTCGTCGATCAGCTGTCATAACCTGTAATCTCAATAATAGTCATTTCGTTCGTAGTGAGAATAATTTATTCAGACATGTTTACTTGTATCGTATTTTCCTTGGCGAACGCATCCACCCGTCTGGGACCTCCAATTACGTTAATATTTCCAGTATTGGGATCGATGCTGTTCATACCAACTTGCTGTACTACGAGATTAGGTGGCGGAATGCTGACATTTGGTATAAGACTAATACCGGATGGTTGATTCATTGGTATTAATCCACTGCCAGATTCGTGAACTCTCATTCGTTTCTGTCGTTCACAATATGCTCGCCAAGTATCTTCGTTGAAACCATAATTGAAATAATCTGAAAAATTAATTCCATTTTAGTAATTGCTCAAAAGAGTGAAGAATTTTCCCTTAGAAATGGAATGTGCTTACCGGTAATATCAGCTCCTGGTTTTCGCCAGGGTTTATCTTCTAAATTATCTAAATTGAATTCATGGGCTGGTACGCCATTGATGAGACCGACTGATTCGAAATCGTCTACGGCAAATTTTCCGGTTTGCTGATAACAAAATGCAAGTATGTCAATTAAAATCGATTATACGCAAAGAGAATCGCTTAGAACTTATTACAAGTTTTATTAAATACTCGCCATAAATATATTTGCATAGTCATACTTTACCTTAATCAAGAAAAAATACTCAGGAAATCATAAATTCAAAAAAAAATCATCAAAGAAACACCCAATATGTGTCAATTGGACTAGCTACATAACAGAATGTTTTTCTACTTTATGAACTGTCCATCCATTTTGTTCAATTGACACATATCAAAATAAAAGCAAAGAAAGCTGATCTACGTTGAAACTCCTTCAAACAAAGTAAAATTATCGGATGAATAACTCAAAATAATGGAAATATAATGATTAATGATGTGTAACAAGCGAAGAAAATCATCTTTTCAAATGAAAATCAAATAAAAAACGAAGATGGATACTGACAGCATTCGGCATTTAAAGCAAAAATACCTGAAATTGCTGTTCCTGAGAATAATTAGGCTTGTAACGGTTATAGACCTGCAAAATTAATTTGCAAGTTATACGTGATAAACATTACGCAACCCTAAGATAACTAATGGCCGATAAGACGCTTTCTTTGCTCCATTATTAAATTAAACGAATGCTGAAACTTTCATCATGTTAACGAGAAAATTATCGTTAAATAGTTGTTCGACGAAAAAAAACACTCACTTTAGTTAGAGTGAGTAAATTTCCCCTCTTAATGTGTAAATTTGAAGCATTATAATTATTAGGTGTCGTTCGAATATCACCGATGACCACGTTGATATTATCGTCGTCGTCATCTTCATCTTCTCCTTCGCTTAGTTTACTTTCGTTAGCTTTTTCTACAACTTCGCCGTTTTCCGTCGTCTCTTGGCCATTTACTGCTGAAATTCATGTAAATGTTAAAATAATTCTACAGTTGACGATCAACGTTATATTTACCTAAATTTTGGTTTTCTTCTTGTTGCTCGTATTCGAGTGTTTTTTCCGGAGGGTTGATTATAGGAGGGTTCAGAGGTACCATTAACTCCTCTTCGCCTGGAACGACAGCTGCTTCATCGAAACTACTCACTCCGGGTGGTTTTATAATCGGAGGTTCCAAGTCAACCTAGAAACACATTGGACGCTATTACCGTCGAAAGATTGAATATATTTGAAAGATATTGTTCGAAAAAGGACGTACTGTGTTGTCATCGGCTACTTCGGGAGGATTTATGAAAGATTCGTGTTCTTTTTCACTGAACACATCTGGTTCTGGTTTATCAGTAGATTCATCATTTCCTGTAGGCTTTTCTGCAGTTGAATCCTCGCCATATAACCATTGATCGTCGTTGTCATCTTCCATTACGATGTACTAGGAAGTTAAGCGTGCAAAAACGCTATAGAAAAACAGAATAATGGTCGAATTTTACAGAAATAACCATTAAAATCGACCAATTCAGCAACACAACGAAACTTTCAAACTTTTGATTTAATTTTTGTGAAAGTTTTTTTTTCATTTTTTTACAATTTTCTTTTTGGCATTATAAATAGATCGAATGAAAACGAAAACTCAAACAGTGTTGTTTAAAGGGAGAAATTTATTTTTCAGTTTTCATTACTTTTAGCATTTAGCAACACTGGTAATGTATTATCGCTTAGACCATAGAGAATTAACATAGACCGCGCTACGGCCATAAGCAACGCCACCTATGTATTTCCATTCTTTACCGCAAAAAAAATACGGGACGAAAATTCTACTTTCTGATTGGCTGTTGGACTTTATCAACACGTCTCTGGTCTCTCGCCACTGTTATCTTAGCAAATGTAAATCCTAGTAAATCGTAACATCACAAGCTATTTACAAATTTAATTCTTTTTACGCGGTATTTCAGTTATTTATTTCATCATCCAAGTAATTGAAAATTAATTTATGAAATGAATTTAAAAAGCCACTTGTATACTTATTATTACGCATTCCGAAAATCAAATTCGAGGTAAACGCAAATGATTGTATTCGTTTTCGTATTCTAACTGGAATATACTTATAGATCAACTTATTCATTCATTAATGTATTAATGAAAATGAGAACATGCGTGCTTTGTTGCTAACGCCAAGGTAAAGTTTACCTACCTTTACCAAATTTATAATTGTTCTGATCTTTCATTATCTATTATGCCATTCGTTTGTTCAAACTACATAGTCCTTTTGTTCAATACCAATTTTTTCCAAAAACTATTACGACTTCATGAATCTATTTCATAATTGGACTACACATTCTTTTTATTTTTCGCCAATTTCTATCAGTTAATCAATAAACACCAATTGCTTGCTTACTTGGTGAAAGCTATCACCGGATTCATTTTGTTTACCTCGAATTTGGCTTTCAGATATACGCGATATTCGCGTGGGCAATTTAAATTCATTTTATGAAGTTACTTTCTATCGTTAGGCATACTTAATTTTATTTAAACGATAAATAAAAATAATTAATACGCGTATTGAATGAATGAAATTGGTGTAAAAGGCAATGCATTAAATAACAGGTGATTAGAGGCATGTTGATAAGGCGACCAGCCAATCAGAACGTAGAATTTTCGTCCCGTATTTTTTTTGCGGTAAAGAATGGAAATACGCATAGTACAAGGCCTGAGTACTGATCCAAAAAGTCTACGTGACGTCACTGGTGTAGGCGATTAATGGCTGAAATTTACATGGGTTTAATGGGAGAATGTTCGTTTTTTAATTTTTTATTCGAAAGGGAGGGTAATTTTTGTGGTTTTTGGATTAGATCTTACATAAAATTCAACGAGCTTTCCGATGGTGCAATTGTTTTTTGATTTTGAGTGATAGTTTTCTGATAAATTGAGATAAACGAAAAAAAAATCTGAAGGTGTCGTCGAATTATTGAAAAATAAATAAGAAAAATTGATCATAGAACAAAAACTAATATACCATTAGAAAGAGCATAAAAAATGCTACATTTCGTTCATTTAATGTTTTTTTTCATGTGCTATACTTTTTGAAATATTTCAACCCAAACTTTTGGAACGATGTACTTCAAAAAGTATACCTCATGGAAAAAAACATAAAATGGACGAAATGTAGCATTTTTCATGCTCTTTCTAATGGTATATTCGTTTTTATTCGACGATCAATTTTTCTTATTTATTTTTCAATAATTCGTCAACACCTTCAAGTTTTCCTTTCGTTTATCTCAGTTTATAAGAAAAATGTTGCACAAAATCAAAAAATAATTGCACCATCGGAAAGCTCGTAGAATTTCATACAAGATTTGATCCAAAAATTATGAAAATCATCCTCCCCTTCGAATAAAAAATTGAAAAACGCACATTCTCCCATATAAACCCGTGTAAATTTCTGCCATTAATCGCCTACACCTGTGACGTCACAAAACTTGTACTCAGGCCTTGTACTATAGGTGGTGTTGCCATAAGACGTACGTTGTTACCGTGTTCCAACATTATTTTATGAGAATTGGGTCCATTCCTGCAGGGGAAATTAAGAGAAATCAATTTGCACTATCAAGGGGAACTCAGAAGTAAAAAAAAATTGGAGCGATTTCAAAGGACGTGGCTGTATTTTTGGTTCGAGTTCGGTGCTTCGGTCATCGATCTTATTTATCCGCCAAGTACCCAGTTCAACTTGCTTGAATTGGATCAATTCCTGCAAGAGAAATGCAGAAAAATTATGCCCAAGTCAATTTGCACTATCAAGGGGACCTCATAGAAACAATTGGACCGAAATCAAACGATGCGATTTCATTTCTAGTTCGAGTTTAGTCGTATCCGTCAAGTACCCATTTCATGCAAAATAATGTTGGAACTCGCCGCTTATCAGTAGCGCGGTCTATGTTAATTCTCTATGGTCTAAGTATTATCGCTCAGATTTTTTTTTAAAAATCGAAACAAACGAAACCTAAACTTTGAAAGTAGTAGAAGCTTTTCGAGCTTTTTCTTTTGCTTCAAAATGCATTATGAACTTGTTTTGAAGCTTGGTGTTTAATCTATTACGAAATGCCGCCTCGAAACAGACCTTTATTTAAGCAGCAACACCAACGGTCAGTCAAACAGTCTAAAGAGAAGAAGGAAAAAAAAGTTGTCGATGAAGCAACTTTGAGGTAATTCGAATTTTAAATTAAATGGTTTAGCTCATTTTCAAATTTATTTTTCTATTGTGTACAGGAAAAGCTATGGAAGCACAGGAGTTGAAGAGCCGCCTGTTTTTTATTTACCACCTACAGTGGCTTTTAAAGCTATATTCTGCTTCAGAATTATCTCAGCGATTTGGCTTCATATTAGTGATTCTGACGAAACCTTTAATTATTGGGAACCTGTAAGTGATAATTTTACTGCCAGAATTACTTAATCGATTTTATGTCACTAATCCGTAATCCGTAAATTTGTTCTAGAGTCATAATTTATTATTTAATTATGGATTTCAAACCTGGGAGTATACACCGGAATATGCCTTGAAGTCATATTTTTATTTATTAATTCATGTCGTACCTGCGTGGATTTATAACGAAATATTTCATCCTAGTCGTCTGCTTTTGTTCTATTTTATTCGATGTTTTTTGGCGGTAATTTGTACCATTTCGGAAGTATTTTTTTACAAGTAAGAAAAATCACATCGTTGAAAATAATGTTTGTGATGGCGTCTCACCTCTCACCATGTATTAATTTTTTTAGAGGAGTTTGTCGAGAATTTGGCATACACATTGGACGAATGACCTTAATCATTTTGATATTTAGTCCTGGTATGTTTGTTGCTAGCTCAGCATTTTTGCCCTCAAGTTTTTGCATGTGAGTAAATTTTAGTTCATTAATATATTTTATTACTGTATATTTACTCAGACATATTTTTAGGTACATAACATTCTTGATCATGGCTTCATGGTTCTATAAGAAGCGCGCTTTGGCTGTGTTTCTGAGTTTCGTATCTGTATTCATAAGTTGGTCGTTTTCGCTTCTTGTTGGGTTGGTTATAAAACAATCAAGTCTTGATTGTGGTGTTCTCCAAAAAATGATTCAATTCATTTTTTTTTGTTAATACAGGTTACCCATTGGTTATGAAATGGTTGTGCTTAAGAAGAAAAGGCAAACATTTTTGAATTATTTCCTTTTGTCATTTTTAACTGCTCTGGTAAGTTGATATAGTTACAAAATGATAAACAAATGTTGAACTTGAACTTTGGGAACATATTTTCTAGGTACCTGTTCTTGATACTGATTCAGCGTATTACGGAAAATTAACGTTCGTGTCTTGGAATGTATTGAAGCATAGTTTTTCCGATTCACCGAATCCTGATCCGTTCTACAAACCTTGGTATTTTTATTTAGTGAACGGATTTTTAAATTTCAACGTATCCTTTGTCCTAGCTTTATTTACTCCTTATTTAGTGGTGAGCCATTGTTTCGTAAAATTTAGTAATTTTCTCATTTTGGATTTAGATTTTATAGTTCATTACAATTCCAGATATGGATCCAAAAAATTCTGCCTAAGAAGCCTCGCAACCAAGACTGCTATCCTTATAAATTATCCCTCGGAGTTTTATACTTGTGGTTGTTAATTTTCACTGCTCGAACTGCCAAGGTTATTATAAACATAAATTATTTTACAACTTCGAATTTTCATTTCAACGATTGTGTTTATTTTGCAGAAAGAACAGTTTTTGTTTCCAGTATATCCTCTGATCGCATTAAATGCTGCTGTCAGTATCGACGCGTTGCAAGTTTTATGGTTTAAATATTTCATCAAAAAAGGGTATCACTACACGCGCAGCACAGTAAAACTAGCATTCGTAATATTGTTCTGTTACTGTTCTTTAGGATTGTCCAGAATGATGGCATCTTATAAGGGTCAGTTACTTGTCCGAGCCCTAAATTATTCAGTAATTTTGTCCTTACTTGACTGCGTGTCTATTATTCGTAAACGTATTTTTATAGCCTCTCACGCAACTATGGATATTTTCATCGAGCTAACCAACGTTAATTCTAATTTGACTGAAAAAACGAACGTCAATTTATGCATTGAAAAGGAATGGGAACGATTTCCTAGTTCTTATTTTTTACCGGATAAGTAAGTATAGGTTTTTTTTCATATAAGAAATTTATTTACATAATTGAACACATTTAAGTAAAATTTTATAATATAAGGAGAAATACGTAATATTTAATGCACTATAATTATTCTACTAAACTATTCTAGATGGAAAATGAACTTTATCAAGCCACCATTTAGCAGAGAAATACCCGGATATTATATTGAGGATGAGGTTCACATGGCCGAATTGATGCAAAAAGAACAGTCTATTTATGTACGAGTGATTTCTATTCCTAACTGTTTGATTTTTTCCAATTTTAACGATAATATTACTCGAATTAACAAAATTCGTTCCAGAAATTATTTATTATTTTTTTTTTTGCAGGTTGATATAGATCGTTGTGATTACCTAATTGATTCTGATAATAAAGCCGCGTCTAAAAATGAATTTTTATACTCTAGTCATCGAAATTGGACTGCAATTTACTCATCAAAATATCTAGACGAAAGGTGATTGTCTTAATTACTTCGTAAAATTTTTGAAGACTTTAACTCGAAGCAATATTTATTTTCAGGACCTTTTGGTTAATCCGTTCGTTTTACTTTCCATTAATATGGGAATCAAAATGCAGTTTTTGGCCATATCATTTACTTGAACGGAACAGATTTTCAATGAAGTCTAATCAGACTACAACTACGTCGAATAAAAATAATAAAAGGTAATAGAAAGTCATAAGTAGAACAATAATTTCAGTACGTAAACTATTTTTAAAAATATGAAAAATCATTTCCGGTCAAACCTCATGCTCCATCCGATATTGAATTTGAGGTTGAGGCTCATTGCGCCCAATAATAAATTTATGAAGCCCTACAAAAATTAGGGCGTTGACCACGATAATGATAATGCTTGACAAAATTACGGTGACCCATCCGGGTATTTCCAAACCACCTGAAATTGAATTTTATAATTGATTTTAGATATTCTGAAATCCCAAAATTTTTAAATTTGTATAATTAAATAATTGAAATGAAACTTACGATAGTAGGTTCGTGTGATAGTTTTTCGGCCCCTTAAGATTTTTCTTCTGGCTTCAACCGTTGAAAATGACGAAATCACTACACATTTCAAAAAAAAAATGTAAATATAAAATTTTCAATTCAATATTTCAGTTTTATGAAACTTACCTATTAAGACGATTGCCCAAATTGCAATTCTTCTCATATACGACATTTCGACAGAATTATTATTATTACAAAACTTCAATTTTCGATTTGAATTATTACAAAATTTCAAACTATTACATTCGATTAACCTGAGAAACGTACTACGGGCTTATTTGATTTCGAATGAGGAAACAGGTGTGACGCTTTATCTATACCAGCAACATGATTAACTAAGTAAACATACTTTGGAGAGGTTTCGTCAATTTCCGAACGTTTTTTCATACCTAACAAAAATTCGTCGTTTATCTTTAAGCAGATATTATTTCAAAAATGTTGGTAAATTAATTTGTAAGAGGAGGGGATGGGATTTCATCAATGACGGAGTAATACAGTGATTCACATTTTTTTTACTTCCAGATCGACGACTTGAAGAGTGAAGCTTAATTTAAGAATCGAAGGAAGCACTGAAAAATTCTACGAATTGTATTATTTTGTGATTCATTTTGTAACAAAATTATCTCTATGTATTTTTCCTCGTGTATTGCATTTTGTAATTTTATTCTAGTCATATCTAGTCAACGAGACACAATCAAATTTTTGTATGTACCTACTTATTTGATTATCTGTATTGTTACGTGTGTGAATTCACTTTTAAATACTTATATTTTTATACGAATATCAATCTGAAGAATGCAATCTTTGGAATAAAATTTTGTGATGTATGTTTTTCACGATTATATTTTTTATTTGTAAACATTTGCGCCATAAAGAGGCGTTGTATTTATTAATGGTTTTGTTTACTGAACGTTTGAAAAGGGAAAGATATTTTTTCAAATGATTAGTATTTTGTTGTAATAAATTACTGACTACGAATTAAAAATTGATAAAATTCGTAATGTCGATTATTAAAATTCGAAAATACATTTTAAAATATTTAAAAAATACATTAAATTAGTAGTTTAGGGTGTTCGGTTTAGTTTCCCTGATATTTTTGTTGTGCTTGAAATGTTACTTGGTTAACTTAATAATGCGTCACATTCATGAGTCGCTTATAAACATTTTAAGGTGAAAATTTATAATGCGAGAAATAATTACTATACAAGTTGGACAATGTGGAAATCGTGTCGGTCAAGAAGTAAGTTTTCAGAAATTTCACCAATTTAGTAGTTTGCTTGGTTCCGAAAAAAGTGGCACAATTATCAACAATTTTCAAGTCAGATAGGTATCGTAAATTAGAAGTAGAGTAGTATAATACTGGTTCCTTGATGAATATCATCTTGAATGGTGAATACATCACGTGCCATCAATCGATCAAAGGTGTTATTGATCTTGATCAATACCCATGTTACTTTAATACTTCACTCTGAACACCTGAAATTTATCAATTAAGCCTAATTTGGTTCTTTAATCAACCAACAAACCATTTCGTTCACAGTTCTGGGAAGTGGTATCTGATGAGCATGGTATAAACCGAGAAGGCGAATATTACGAATTATTTCCGCCACAAGTTAAACGTATTTCAGTTTATTATAATGAAACACAAGGTACTGACCAGATACCTACCTACCTGCATTATGAATTCAAATCTTCGCTATTTTAATGTACGTATATTCATTTGGAATTGTTATTTGCAGAGGGAAAATGGTTCCCAAGAGCTGTACTTACAGATTTAGAGCCAGGAGTTCTGCATTCCATTCAAGGAGATAATAGTGCTCAGCTATTCAACACGAATAATTTCATCGCTGGCGCAATCGGTGCCGCGAATAATTTCGCCAAAGGTCATTATGTAGGTGGTCCAGAAGTCATTGAATCGTTAATGGAAGTAGTTCGGTAATAAGATATTTTTTTCCTCACGAATATTGATTCGTATCGTAAGTTTACTTCAATCTCTTGTTTGCAGATCGGAAGTAGAATTATGCGATTCATTACAAGGATTTCAAATCGTGCACTCGCTCGGTGGTGGTACAGGATCCGGCTTTGGAACGTTGATGATGTTTAAAATAAAAGAAGACTATCCTGATTCCATCTTGAATAATTATTCTATAATACCGTCAGAAAAAGTAAGATTATTTTTATTCTGAATTACGTAGGTACCTATCTTGATTTTGGAACAACTAAATTGAAATTTTACACAGGTATCGGATGTAGTTGTTGAACCGTACAATACTGTGTTATCATTAAGACATTTAACCGAATACTCAGATTCCACATTCTGCGTAGACAATGAAGCACTATTTAATATATGCCATCATACGTTAAGAATAACAAAACCGCAGTTCAGCGATTTAAATCATTTAGTATCGATCGCCATGTCTGGCATAACTACTTGTTTTCGTTTTCCGGCGGAATTGAATACCGATTTGCGAAAACTAGCAGTGAACATGGTTCCGTATCCACGTCTCCATTATTACATCCCTGGGTTTTTACCCCTAACTACTAAGTTCTGCAACATTAAGCCTAATGTACCAGTTAAAGAGTTGACTAGAGGCATCTTAGATCCTGGTAATATGCTGGTAGCTAGTGATCCTCGAGGAGGTAAATATCTCACAGTGGCGGCTATTTTTCGTGGTCATATGTCCGTTACTGAAGTCGAACACGAAATGAATAATGTCCAAGA
Organism: Pseudococcus viburni; assembly: GCA_033439095.1. Taxonomy (NCBI): domain Eukaryota; kingdom Metazoa; phylum Arthropoda; class Insecta; order Hemiptera; family Pseudococcidae; genus Pseudococcus; species Pseudococcus viburni. The sequence goes on along the minus strand of JAVBJF010000365.1, from coordinate 203,344 downwards.
AGAAAATGATCAGTTTTTCGTCGACTGGTTATCAAATAATATGAAGATCGCCGTTTGTAATATACCATCGAGAGGATTATTCGATTCGGCTACGTTTATTGTAAATACCACTAGTGTTATTGAAATATTTAAAAAAACTTTAACCAAATATCAAACGATGCAACAGAGAAAAGCTTTCTTGCATTGGTATCTAGGAGAAGGTATGGATGAAGATGAATTTACTATGGCAGAGAAATCTCTTATTGATTTAGTATCTGAGTACGAACAGCAGAATGCCGTGGAGTGACTGTTTTAATTTTATCACGCCGTAATTTAAGTATTGTTATTTTTTATGTACTTTTGTTAAAATTCTTGTGTGATTTTTAAATCAACCATACGACCACAATTATCAGATCGTGATAATATACTTTTTTACCGTTTAATTGTAATGAATTTTTACTTTATCGTTTTTCGTGGTAGAAATTTTCAAGTTTTAAAATTCGTTTGTTGAAAAATTGTGAAATTTGTGTTGAAAATGTTGCAATGTAATGTGTATTACGAGGTATTACCGATTAGAATATTGTCGTGCTACAGATCTGTATAAATGAATGTGTTTTTTTAATTGTTATTTTTGCTCGATTTCTAAATTAAAGTTCAAAAAATAAAATCAAACGAAAAACGAAACTGCGTAATAAAAACTCAAAAAGTGATAATTTTTTGAAAAATGTTGAAAATCGCGCCACTCGTAGTTTTTATTCAAGTTTTACGAGGCCAAGTACTTTCATAGTATTTGTGATATTTTTTTATTACTGTAGAGCGCGCTATAAAACTTTTTGTTCCGATGTCCCCATTTTTGTCAATCATCGGGCTAAGTAAAGCAGTAAATCGCTCGAGTTTTCCACATTATCGTTATTTCGTATGCATATGGCGGAATGTGGACTCATTTCAAAGCTGCTTATTGAAATTAAGGCAATTTAAGTCACGTAAGTTATTGTTGAAAACTGCGGCTGTAATATTCCAGATTCGGTATTTATTAACCTAAGTTGTATAATTGATCGGCGATGGTGTATTATTAACATTAGTGGTATAGTGCTTTGATAATTTGGTGTGTGCATTATGTTTCGCACTAAAAAGGATGTCGACCGGCATTCTCAAGAAATTTTGCAGAAAATCACCAACGAGAAAGAAGTAAGTGTTTTATTAATTACTCAAAATTCATCTATTAATCTCTTTTGCATTCTTAGTGTTATACACCCACTCGACTTTGATGAGCATAATTTTTCAATTCTTTTGTTTCAGAGGAACTTACGATGTCTGAGTATTGCGCAACTTTACTACAACGTCCAAGATTACGAATCGGCGAAGCGATACATTTTAACGTATTTATCCGTAAAGGACGATTCATCAATAGCCCATAAGTTATTAGGTCAATGTTACGAGCAATGCAACGACAAACCTAAAGCGCTCCAGGAGTACATTGTGTCTCTACAAGCAGACAGTAAACAACCCGAGTTGGTCCTTAAAGGTAATCTTCGATATGGTTTTGTTAGTTTTATGGTTCAGCAAATGTTCTAAATCGTCTTGTTTTGCAGTTTGTGAATTGATCTGCGAAAGTGATATTTTTGATAAAAGCCAGGCCAAACATTGGTTCGCAGTTGGCGAAAAGCAGTTTCCTTATCATCCCATTATTCTAAAGCTAAAAAAGAAGTTATTTTTATTGGACGATAATAACTACATTTCGCTCGAAGCGTCCTTAACGGGTATGTTTGATAATGATACAGTCAATTATCATATGCTTGAATTTTTTTTGTCATCTTTCGCGTATTTTCAGAGCAAATTAGAAGTAAACCGAATGATCCGGGATTGCATACTCAACTGCTTACATTTTACGTCGAAAATGGTAGAATTAGAGAAGCTTACGATGAAGCTTTCAAGAAACCTCGACATTTCACACCAATAATTCAGTGGTATCAATGTGCTGTGAAAATTTGTAAGGTGAGAATAAGATTTGTTGAAATTGGTCGAAATGTAATAATTGAATTGATACGAAATAATTAATTCTTGTTTATATTAATGGCAGATGTATAAAGTTCAATTTCCGAACGCTCTTCAAGAAGATTTTTACGCTAACAATCTGCTATCATTGGAACGACTGCTCGCGTTGGCAGTTCAAGATGTTAAATTGTCTCGCAAAAGTATCACCGAATGTGTGTCATTTTTAGCCAGGTATACTTTTATTACATAATCATGTCTTCTTTAACACGGAGATTCGAGTTATAACTTCATATGATTACAGGTTCGACGAAACTTTATCAGATGCTGTTTTATCAGTCAACAAATCATTGAAGTTCCAAAAAATAATCAACCATATGTGCGGCCAGTTATGTTTCCACGCCGCCAGCATAATTTATCGTAAATTGAAATGGGAAAATATTAAATCGCCGCAAGAATTGAATCAATTGATTGCGCCATTGTTGCTTTTATCGACCTCTAAAGAGTTTAAAATCACCGAGGATCGAACCACCAATGATTCGTTGTACAGAACTTATAATATCTGCGTTATTCAAAATGCCTATAGAATTTTACAAGCTGGTTCGTATGAATGTTTTATTCTTTGAAATGATTTATCAGAGCCGCTGAGAAAAACCGGCGAGGAGGAAATATTTCGAGAGCTTGTATTTTTCAGCTCTGGGCCAATATTATCTCGGCAGTGTTGTTAAATTCTTGAAATCCTAACGCTATATCGATTTTTGATTTTAGAATTCGTTCTTCACGGAATGGCCCTAGGAAATCCGAAAGAATTTATCGAAAAAATATTTCATCTTTGCGTCGGGGATTTCTGGAAAGAACGTATTTCTGAAGTGAGTTTCATTACGAAATACCTACGTGAGAGAATGTCTATTTGAATGTGTTATCGATTTTATCTGAATAATAATCCCAAGTTTTTTTCTTCATTTATGAGTGAATTAATTTACGTATTTTAAATATGCAACGTTCCCCAGTATTAATTCCATTTTTTTTTTTGACTTCGTAGAAAATATACAGCACGTCGGATTACTCCAAATTCCGGAAATCTTCATTTTTCATGACCTACGCTTCCTTTTCCAATCTACCTTCGGAATTACCATCTCAAATTCTGGAAAACGTGGAGAAAAAAAGTAAACGCATCATTATTAATATTAAGATGGAATTCGTTGATTTTCTGGAAGATTTCTAACGATGAAAATCATGTTTTGTTGCAGTAAATATCACCGAAACCGTGAACCCGATATCACTACATCACCTTGTTTGGCTCGGTGTAAACTACCTAATGCTATCGGAGAAGAAATCTCTCTGCGACATGTACCTGACTTATCAGTTCTATGCTAGAAAATTCAGCGCCTTGCCCTTCTGTAATACGAGCACTACACCGTATGCTGAAAGTTTATGCAGACTAGACGTGGACGCTTTTCTGTATGCCAGTGGTAAGTTGAAACAAGAAACACGAACGTGGAAGTATATTTGATTGTACGGTTAATTGACGCTGGTTGTTCTTAATTCCAGTATTTTGCGCAAAGTCTTACGTTGATCAGCAAATAAGCTCGGATAAATATCACATTTTCTTGGCTGATGTTTCAAAGTCGATGTGTTCTGCTGAGCAGGAGAATTGGTAAAAGAAAATTGACTTCAATTTTTCCTTCAATTCGATATTAGATTTATTAAACGAACTGTGTGATTTTTTTAGGTGGGAATATGCGTACCAAATGTGCTCCAAGACCATCCCCGAAAGCGGTATAGCAAGCAGTAGATCGACATTGCAACGTGGAATTGAAGCTGTAAGATTGTCTGGCAGTAGTTCGTTACCTTTACCTCTACTCGTCCTTTTGGCTAGGACGTTTTCCAGCAGGGTGAGTGATGAGCAATAGTAGCAGTGGTGCTTTTTATTTAAAGTTGAACTTGGGTAATTTATTTTATCTTGTGTCTAGGGGGCTGTTGAATCGGATAGCGACAAAGCATCGGCATTGGAAGAACGTGCGGTGTTGTATTGGAAAGCAGCTTTACCACTTTTGGAAAATATTGCTCGAAATGATACCATTACTAATACGCCTAAATCAATTTTTGAATATCATGGGTTAGTTTACGTGAATTTTCGTTTATTTTCATTAGACACAGTGATATATTTCATCGTTCAATTTGTTTTAGAAATGTTATAACGAAAGCTATCGCCATTACATTAATCGAAGAGGGTAAGCGTATCGTAGGAATGCATCTGATCAAATCGAATGATTATAACGAAGTAGCCGAACACGTCAATGAATCTTACGGAGACCTGAATACGTCTTCTGTGGTAATTTGCTCGATAATTTTTCATTTTTATCTTTTTACTCTCTGATTTGAAAATACTGCGTTTTTCCCGAATGGGAAAATTATCCTTGATTTTTCGAGTGAATGAACATTTAGTTTTGAAATTTTTTATTTATGGCTAATTTATATTTTTTGTTTGCAGTCTTCCAACGCTGGCGTAAGCATGGCTGCGACTCTATGGGGTGATAAAATCATTCAATCGATGCTTGAACAGAACGCCAAAATCACCGATAAATTGGATACGTTATTCAATAAACAAGAACTGCTGTGCAGTAATCAGTTCCAGTTACTCGAGATGATATCGGTGTTGACGAAAAAAGTCGAAGCTCTCATACTTCCAGATTACGACGAGTATTTGGATAAATTAGCAGTAAGTCAGGCAACGGGTCCGATCACTCCGTCGGCAGCCAACGTTTCTGTAGGCTTTCCTTCGTCGCTATCATCCTCTTGGACACCGACACAAGCCCCATATCTGCAGCAACAGCTTCAAAACTCTCATATATTGGTCAATAATTTTGGTTCTCCAAAAGTACCTAATAACCTCGGAACGACTACTTTCATGCAAACTCCTGTACTAAACCCGCAGAATTTCGTTAACAACGGTGGCATTACTCCGAGAACTGCTGCTACCGCTAGTTTCATGCAGAAACATCCACATTTGAGCGCTACACCCAGTGCTTATGCCGGAGGTGCGGTTATGGGTGGTTTAAACCCATCGTTACAGCCTGTGAATTTCGGTAATTTATCGTTGAGTAGCGGCGGCCAATCTTCATCGGAAATACCATCTCAGACACCTCCGTCGTCGATTTCATCAAAATTGGAACCCGGTTACGGAGCCGTTTCTGGTTATTTAACGTTGCAACAACAGCAGCAACAATCGCCGGCGACAAAATTATTTCATGGTAATCTGGAACCCTCGAATAATCTGCAGTCCTCGGCGCATACAGGGTTCATGAAAGTACCCACGACTCCTCAGTTCATTCCAACTACAGCCGCAGAAAATACCGTTGGCTCCAACTGGTCTTTCACTGGATCGACTACTATTTCTGGTACGCCGCCGACATCAACGGCAACACCAACCCGTCCTTCGTACCATATTCCAATGCCGGATATCAGTTCGATAATCCAGGCCACTCCGCCAATCCAAGTACCGCAAGATGAAGACGACGACGAAGACGACATCGTACCAGTCGAACACGACCCAATACCTGATTTCAAACCTATAATTCCTTTACCGGACGAAGTTGTCGTTAGAACGGGTGAAGAAGGTGAAGAAGTCGTGTACGAAAATCGAGCCAGGCTGTTCAGATTTGCCGACAAAGAATGGAAAGAACGAGGCATCGGAATGTACAAACTGCTCAAGAATCCGGTTACCGGACGCGTACGAGCGCTGATGCGTCGCGAAATAGTTCATAAAGTGTGCGCCAATCATTTGCTCTCCGAAGACACGCAGCTGTCCCAGATGAAGACGAGCGATCGAGCTTGGATTTATTCTGCGCCGGATTACGCCGACGAAAAAGTCAAAGTCGAGCAGTTCTGTATTAAATTCAAGACTCCGGAAGAGGCGGCCAAATTCCAGACTGTTTTCAATAAATATAGAAACGAAAGCATTGAAGCTGCCAAGGAAACGAAAGAATCGCCTAAGAACGCGACTCCCGTCAGTGTAACGCCTTCACCTCCGGCGAAACTCGTCGAATCGCCAGCCACGGTGGTAACGGCCCAAACACCAAAGAAAACCAACGATACGAGTAGATTTACGCCGAGGAGTACTTCGCTGTTCGGATCACTTTCAACGGCGACTACATCACCTGCGCCAGCAGCCGCCGCAGTAACCACAACCACAGCTAAAGCGGCGGGAAGCGAAAGTTCGACTTTTGTTTTCAGTGCACCGAAATTACAAGCGTCGTTGACAGCGCCTCAAACGACCGCTCCGGCCAAAGCTGCCGATAAATCGACCCCCGAAGCATCGAAACCGTCACCGTTCGCTGGATTTGGCGGTTTCAGCATGAGCACGCTACAGAAACCCACTTCAACGATATCCAATTTATTCCAACAGCAACAATCCCAATCGACGGCCGCTAAACCGAAATCAACCGTTGCCGAAGGTGCCGCTGCGGAGCCAGCTCCGTTCTCTAACGTCGCATCCAACGCTTTGGATTTCTCGACCTTGAGCCAAACCAGTGGTACGGCTTTTTCGAAGAGTAAAGACTTCAAAGGATTTCAAGGCGCTGGATCATTAGTTTTCGGCGGTGCTGCGGCTGCTGGGCCAAAAACGTCGCCCGTCGCGGCAATTCTGAAAGATATCTTGCCGCAGAGTCCAAAATTAGATTCATCTAACGTTTCATCGTCGTTTAAAGCGGATGATAGTAATGTAAACGAGTCGACGGTGGCTAGTACTGGTGACGGTGGTGATGATGATGAATTCGTGCCCACTCAAGAATTTTCGCCGGTGATTCCGCTGCCCGAACTGATCGATGTGAAGACCGGCGAAGAAGGATTGGAGGTTTTGTTCGACGAACGCTGTAAATTGTACAGATATACCGGCGAAGAATGGAAGGAGAGAGGTGTCGGTATTATGAAAATATTACGCGATCCCCAAACTGGCTACGTGCGTTTGTTGATGCGACGAGAACAAGTACATAAAGTTTGTTGTAATCATCGGGTGTCGAAGGAGCAAGAAATGAAGCCGCATACGACCTCGGAAAAAGCCTGGACATGGTGTGCTCAAGATTACTCTGAAAACGAGCTGAGAAACGAGACGTTCTGTATTCGTTTCAAAACCATCGAATTGGTATGTTCATTGGCATTTTTTTAATTGTTGAAAGGAGATATTTTTAGAAGAAAGTTTCCTCCATTTGATGAAATGGATACTTAGTTTTTCTTGCATTTTTACCAGTCTTATGTCATTTTTTTCAAATTTCAATGATTTTTGAACTAATTTTCCAAAAAATCGTATTTTTTAACCAATTTTTGGCGTGATATTTCGTTATGGTAACTATATGTTTTTTCTTTTCCTCGCAGGCAAATGCTTTCCGAGACGCTTTCAATCGTGCCAAATCGAATTTAGAATCACCTCAGAAAGCTTCATCCGCCAACGCAGCATCATCTCAAAAACCTAGCGCCGAAGCTACGTTACCAAAATTATCGGAAATGTTCAAACCCAAGGTTGGCACGTGGGAATGTAAAGAATGCTACGTTCGTAACAGTGGCGACGACGATACCTGCGTTTCGTGCGCAACACCGAAAAATCCTTCGGAGCAAAAGCCCACCGCCGCTGGAAAAGGAGCGGGAGAATCCTCTTTCGTCGACAATAAGTCCAAGCTCGGAGGCGGAGGTAACTTTAATTTCGGAATGCCTGCCACCAAACAAGATACCGTGACGACGACCGCAGCGCCGGCGGCACCCGCTAAAGAGTTTTCATTCGGATCTCTGGCGGCTAATCCATCGTCCCAAGCAGCTCCATCGTTTAATTTCGGTTCCTCGGCGACGTTCAATTTTGGAAATACTCCGGTCGACAGCAACAAAAATAGCACTGCCGGGGTCCCTTCGCAGGCGCAAAATAAGACCGGCCCGTTCTCCTTTGGAATGCCTGCGGTATCACAGGTGCAATCCTCGTCACAAAGTACATCTGTAACCAATACATCCATCGGATTTACGCCGATCGCCTCCACCCCGCAGACCGGATCGTCGAAAAGTTTGTTTTCATTCGGCGCCGCGACAACGTCGTCTCCTACCGCGAACGTGTTCAATTCGCCCGTCATTCCGGTTCCCGAATCCGCCTCAACTGGTTCGGATGGCCAAACTAAACCGTTGTTCTCGTTTTCATCCACCGCCACCAGTAAACCTTTGGAGAACGCGAGTATTTTCAGCGGTGGCACCGGCCTAACGATCTCGTCTCCGTTTAGTTTTGGTAAACCGCAAGAAAACGTGTCGATTTTCGACGGAGCGCCGACTGGTAAATCGGCATCGTCAAATACGTCGATTTTCGGATCTCCAGAAGGCGCCAAGTCTGCCAATACTTCCGGTAAGTAAACCCTGTGCCAGGAAAAAGTGCTTCGAGTTGAAATATGGTGTAATTAATTTTTCATGTGGTTCAATGTTCGCAGGAGCTTTCAACAGTTTCTCGTTCAAATTGCCCAAAGATTTGTCTATTTCTACTGTCAAGGTTGAACCTAATTCACAGGTTGGTAAAGAGTAATATTGATCAATTTTTTCAGTTACGTTTCTGTTCTTTAAAAATTCGTTGAACCTTTTTTCGGACTGCTGATGTAGTTGTTGCCAAGTTGTATTTAGTATTCGTCGAAAATTACCGAATAAATTAACAAGTGGTTAAAATGTAGATTGCAATAGTGGTTTTTGGTGTTCGGATTTTTGTATTTGTGGGAGAGAGAAACTGATTTCGTGTTTTGTTTTTTTTCCTATTTTTTTTTCTTGTTGATTATCCTAGGATTCGGTTCCGTTTTACGAAAGAGTCCCGTTATTGATTAATGATAAAAATGAAATTAAATTGTTTAAATCTCGAGCTACGTTATATCGTTGCGAAGAAGATAAAGAAGAAGAACTCGGTCGCGGAAATTTGTATATATTAAAAAATCCGATTACACTTAAAATCAGGTATGTCGAGGTTTATTTCGTCCAGATTCCAAACGGAAAAGATTAAACGATTAATGCATATCGATTGCCGTTGTATGCACGTGTTATTGATTATTTGAATCATGTATTTTGTGAGTTTTAAAAAGACAAAAAAAAACAAAAATTGGTCAAATTTTTTTAGCTTTTCAAAAAAAATTATTTTTTTTATTTTGAAATTTTTTTTGTTTTTTAAAATTGATGAAATTTTAATTGTTCGAAAATTATCATATGTATATTATTCTGAAAACATGAAAATCTGTTTAAAATAAAGAAAACAATCGAAAATTTTCAAAAAATTATATAAATTGCCAATAATTTAATCCAAGTTTTCAAAAAAAGGATAAAAATATCAAACTTATTAAAAATTGTTGAAAATCCCGCGAAAATTAATTTTGAAAAATGGTTTAAAATTCTATCAACTTAAAAAAAAAAAAAAAACTCAAAACGTTGAACTTTATTGCAAAAAATTTTCTATCGATTTTTTTTGAAAAATTTTCAATTTGTTTAATTAAATATCATTGAAATGAGTAATCTGGAGCACTTTCTTACGGCGGCAATATGCGTTCTTCTTCGATTTTCGACGTTGATTTTTTCGCTGTGATCGTCGTGGTGGTGAAAGCAAACTGGACCATTTTTCAGATTATTATTTATGAAAAAACCCGGGCTTGTAGCCTGTCTGAGTCACTTTATCGATGAAAAAATGGCGGTAGAATCGCTGGACGAATTTTCGTGGTTGTGGTTCGCTTCGGATTTCTCTAAGGCTGAAATTATTGATTGTATTGTTCGGGTAATTTTCGACGATGCTGAGGCAGCTTCGGAATTCAAAAGATCTTTAGATCGTATACAGGTGAGTTGTAGGTGGAGCCGAAAGAAGGTGTAAAGAGGCTGTATATTTGATAGACTGATTGTAACGAAATTTACGTTTTTATAAAATTACCAAACTCGAGCTGATTTTTGGTTTTCTGTTTCAGAAGGAGATTAAAGACAACTCTAGTGATTCTCCGGCTTCATCTGGTGAGTATTTCAAAGTAGCGTTAGTGAAGAAAAATATTTTTCTGGGTGTCAATTTGATTTTTCTTTCAATTAGAGATAGTCTTTAAAGTTTGTAGAATTTAGAGTAATTGCTCGAAAAAAAAAATAGTAAAATTGGGCTTGTAATGTTCAAATTACTAAACTTTAATTTAAAAAATAATTGAAGTGTAGAATTTTTTGGGTTTAAAAATGTTTTAAAACTATAAATGAAATTTATTCAAAGTAATTTCTTAAAATAAGGCACTTCCAGGATTTGAAAATCGTTTTAAAAAAATTGAGTTTATACTTGAAAAACTGAAAAATTGCGAACTGGCAAAATATACTTGAGAAATTCAAATTGAAAAATTATTCAAAAAATTTGGAAAATTGTTCAATCAATTCCAAAACTGGAAAATACGAGGTCAAAAATTTCAAAAAAATTGTAAGAAAACTTGTTGAAATCACGAACAGATTTCAGATTGGAAAAGTTAAAATGCACATTAAAAATTTTTTAGAAAATTGACAAGTTGCACGAAATTTTTTTCGTAAAAAAATAATGAAAAATTAAAAGTAGACATAAAAAGATGAAGATTTTAGAAAAATTGAAAATTGGTCCATTAGACCTCGCATAATGATTTTTTGAAAGTTCTACGTTTTCGTGTTGCGTTCAAAAACGGAGGCGTGGTCGAAGTTTGGTTCTGTGACGTCACACCATGAAATTTTCATTACAGTATCATGGAAAACACTTGGCTGATAGGTCTAATAAAACAGCGTAAAATAAAAAAATTGTAAAAATTCTTAGGCGCGGGTGCGCGTCACGTCGCGAATTATAAAAACGAAACTTAACTTTCAAAAAATCATTGTGTAAGTTCTAATGGTCCAATTTTCAATTTTTTAAAATCTTCATCTTTTAACGTTTTATCTCCGATTTTTCTTAATTTTTTTCGAAAAAAATTTCGTGTAAATTGTCCATTATAAATGATAAAATTTTGATTTTTAAAAAATCTTGATACACGATCCTAATCGACTGATCATTTTAATAACCGTTTCAGAGGTAGAATTCGTTTCCGAAACAAAGCCCACCGACGAAGAGAAAAAATTAGCCGAATCGTTACGCTTACCTTCGAATTTTTTCGCTTATAAGTACCAGGAAGACTGTCCCGGATGTGTAGGATGCGACGAAGAAGATAGAAAAGTATAATTATTAGATCGATTTTTCTAACGCTTTATTTTCTTGGATTAATATCACCGAACTGTTTCCTCGATTGATTTTTAAAAATAATATTTTGATGTTGAATTTTTTTCCATTTTTGTACACGCGAATAATTTAAAATATATACGAACTTTTTTCTTACGCTAATTCTCATTTTTATTTTAACGCAGAAACAAAAAGAAAATAAAGAAAATCAATCGATGAAAAGTACCCAACAAAGTAGCCTGTTTACGAGTACGATTCCTAAAACGACTAGCCTTTTTGGCGCATTTAGTACACAAGCCAACGATCCTAAACCTAGTTCGATTTTCGGAGGTAAGCATCACGAATTGATTAGTCGTTGATGTGAAAATGAGCTTACTAACTGTGGTTTTTCTTCGATTAGATATTACCAATAATACCACGTGGCTTGGCAAAAGTCCTTTCAAACTGAACGAGATCTTTAATCAGTCTACTGAACAGAGCCCGTCTCAGAAATCTACTCGAGATGGATCGGACGACGATGACGATAATGTCGTTAAAAACGACCATGATCCGTATTTCGAACCTATTATCTCGTTGCCCGATATCGTCGAGGTTAAAACTGGCGAAGAAAACGAAGAAATTAGTGAGTATCTATTTGGAGTTTATGAGTTTCGTGTTGTAGAATAGTTCGATCAATTGATTTGTTTTCTACTTTTTTGCAGAATTTTGCGAAAGGGCTAAATTATTCAGATTCGACGATAAAGATAACCAGTGGAAGGAACGTGGAATAGGCGAATTGAAGGTTTTATATCATCCTGTCGATAAAACGTACAGACTTTTGTTGCGAAGAGAGCAGGTTCGTTGAGAAGCAGCATTTTTTGTATTTGTGTAATATTATTAAGGGTAGGGCTATTCTATACCAACTGGAACCAAAAATGAAGTCTGGTCTTCCAATTCAGTTCAAGTTTTTTCCACGAGTTCCCCTTGATGGTTTGTTCACACAACTACGATCATTTACTATCTAAAACTCGAGGAGGCTGAGAGGTGGACCTCGTAATTTTTATGCAATTGCATTTTTTTTTTTCAAATTACCCTATTTTGATTTATTGAAGATTCAAAAACGATTATCACATTTTAAAAAGCTGAAAGTTGAACTTTGGTGGTGAAAGCTCAACTTTCATAAAAAATTTCAAGATGGGACCACAATTTTGACCAAAATTCAAAAAAATCGAAAAAGTAAGGTAACATATCTATTTTTACTAATTCGGAGGCGCTGAGTTCGAATATGTACTCAGTTTTTTCACCCGGCCCCTATGAATTTCCCTGTTACAATTAGCCTCCTTGATAAGGTAAAAATTCAAAAAAAAAAAAAAAGGAATAATAACGCTTGATCTGTCATTCGTTAGATTTTTGAGGGCACTGAGTTCGAATATTTCAGTGCCTCCCTAGTCTCCCAATTTTGGGGAAGGTACATATGTTAGGAAATGAAAATAACGTGTGGCATATATGAAAATTCGATCTAATCAACGAAAAGAGCTGAAAGGCTCTGGTGTGTTTTGGGATTCATTTGGCCCTTGGTGGAACTTTGACAAAATTTTTATGCTATTCAATTTGCCTATGTAGAAGATGATTTTAGAGCGCAAAAACAAATTTTCATCATACTCCCCAGGGGCAGGGGCCTCAAAACACGTGATTTTCAAGCTAAAAATTCTATCTCCTCGAGTTTTCAACAGATTTTTTTCAAACTTGGCACGTAGGTAGAGGTACTCAAGGGGAGTACCCTGAAATATTTTCAGATTTTTTCGACCACTATAATGACCCTAAATTTTACCTTGAAAATTTCAAATTGCCCTGAGAGCACCGTTTTGACGGGTATGAAAAAAAATTTTTCATGTTTCTCACTCTATTTTACACCACTCAGAATTTTTTCGAGTGGTGGCCTATACGTGACTTTCGAAAACCCGATAAATCGGTCGTTTTACTTGGTAGGTACCTAGGTAGGTACTTGAGAAATACACGTTGAAAGATGACAAATCCGCTAATCGCATTTTTTTTGCTGGAAAAGCTTCTACATATATGATATCCAGAGTCTGTGATAAATTCGTACCGCCCCAGGAATCCAGCCCCTATTGCTTTTTGAGGGGGGGGGGGGGGGGGGTAGACCCCTTATGAGAGAAAAAATTGTTATGCACCGATTTCGTTCAAATTCTCTTGAAGGGTTCTGTAGGTGTAGAAGTACTCCCCCAAATTTTTTTAGATCTCCTCAACCTCAGAGGGTTGAGCCATCGCTTCCCAAAGTTGGACATTCCCCTGATGTGTCGGGAGCTGAAATTTGTAAAAAAATACTGTACCTTAATAAGTTCTCATGTGAATTTGAGCGAAATCCATGCGAAAAAATCATTTTTTGAAACAGGCTCCCTCAGGTTCACCTCCTTCCTTCAGCAGAAAGCACGAGGGGTAGGGGAGGTGAGTTTTCACCACACACTCGAGACATCACATTGAACATTTTAATTTTCACATTCACACGAAATGTAATTTTTGGGTCACCTATGTAACAAGGTCATTTTTTGCTGAAAAAACTACGATCTGTAAACTTTCAAAGAGACCGTTGAGGGGGGAGGGGGTTAAACACTTCGAATGAAAAATTTAATGGGCTAGTCGGATTCCGTCAACTCAAAATGTACACAGCGAATACCAAATTTTTCAAAATTAGAATTTTGGGACTGTTTTATAATCGAAAAACTCGTTTTTTGTCATTTTAACCAAAAATGTCCAAATTTAGGAAGCGATGGCTCAGCCCCCTGAGGTCGAGGCAGCTAAAAAATTGTGAGGGAGTACTTCTTGTAGAAATATCGACTTTTTAGTCGAATAGAGCGTTAGAAAATCGTAGAATCGATACTTGAAAATGTTGAGTTTTCCGTTCCTTCGGAAAAGTCGGGAAACTCGACTGGAACGCGATTGGTCGTAAGACGAAAGATAGAGCTTCGTAATTGGTCGATTCTGTTTTTCGCTGCTTTTCAGCTAGTACAGTCGAGATCCGCTTCGGGGACCTTTACGATGAATTTTCCTGACTTAAACTTCGGTTTAAGCAGGAAATAGGATACCCGCTTTTCCGATGGTTCGGAAAAGCTCAATCTACGATAACGTAGATTTTCACGTTATGGTATCTACGACGAAGTAGGCACGTAGCTCGAAATTCGAAATTTTCACGGTCACGTCGACCAATTAAAACATAAGGATTACGATACCTTTCATTTCGTGAAATTACGATTTTAATTCAAAACGATACTTTTCAAAGAAAAACTCGAGAATTAAATTTTAACTAATTTTTATTCGGAAAAATTAGACATTTACACGATAAATTCGACACCGATTTTCAGCAGAAAATCGATGCCTAAAGATTAAGTTTAATGACCTTTTCGCGACAAGGTTCTATACGATACAAAAAGCCGCGGTTAACGAACGATCGCGAATAAACAACGAAAATAAATTAGCGGCCGTAGCCAACAATAATTCTAAATACATAACCGCATATAAATCGAATTTTAAACGGTAAAACTAACACTTCTACACCTATAGAACCCTTTACGTGAATTTGAGCGAAATCGGTGCAAAACAATTTTTTCTCTCTTAAGCCCCCCCCCCCGCAAAAAGCAATAGGGGCTGGGGCCCTGGGGCGGTGCGAATTTATCGCAGACTCTGAACATCATATAGAAGCTTTTCCAGCAATAAAATTTCGATTAACGGATTTGTCTTTTTTCAAAGTGTATTTCTCAAGTATCAAGTAAAACGACCGATTTATCGGTTTCTCGAACGTGACGTATAGGCCACCACTCGAAAAAATCTGAAAAAATTCTGAGTGGTGAAGAATAGAGTGAGAAACATGAAAATAATTTTTTTTCATACCACCCGCCAAAACGGTGCTCCCAGAGCGATTTGAAATTTTCAAGGTAAAATTTAAGGTGATTATAGTGGTCGAAAAAATCTGAAAAAATTCCAGGGTACTCCCCTTGAGTACCTCTACCTACGTGCCAAGTTTGAAAAAAATCGGTTGAAAACTCGCGGAGGTGAAATTTTTAGCTTGAAAATCATGTATTTTGAGGCCCTCGCCCCTGGGGAGAGTGGTAAAAATTCGTTTTTGCGCTCTAAAATCATCTTCTACATAGGCAAGTTGAATGACATGAAAATTTTGTCAAAGTTCCACCAAGGGCCAAATGACTCCTAAACCGCACCAGAGCCTTTGGTATATACCCTATTTTTGACCACCCAAATCGATTGGATGCGGTTTTAAGACGTTTCAGAGCCTTCAGAAAATTTTTGGAATTTTCCAACGCTGGAGAAAAGCCTATAAAAATGGTCCATTTGAACTTCAGTAGGTACCTATAATCGCGGATTACCAATATTGGTGACCTACATATTTGATCGATTAAAGCAGAATTTTCTAAAATTCACAACTTGTCGAAATTCTTTTTTTTTGGCAGAAAATTATAATTTTTTCCAGAAAAATTATGTGCCAAAAAATATGAATTTCAACTCAAAGTTGTGAATTTCGTGAAATTCTACTTTATTGAATCAAATAGGTCACCGATATTGGTAACCCGCAATTGTAAGTGCTGAAATTCATATGGACCATTTTTATGGACTTTCTCCAGCACTGGAAAATTCGAAAATTTTCTGGAAGCAATGAAACGTCTTGAAACCGCTTCCAATAAATTCGGGTAGTCGAAAATAAGGTATCTACCAACTTTCAGCTTTTTACTTCGATGCGTGCGCTGTGGGCGTTTTTTTCAATTTATTTCAGGAAAATTGTCTGCCAAAAAAATATGGATTTGCACTCGAAGTTGCGAATTTCGGAAAATTCTGCTTTAATCGATCAAATAGGTCATTAATATTGGTTATCCGCATTTCTATCTAGAGGAGTTTTTGTGATTCATAAACAAAAATAGACGTTATGATGACCTGTTTAGCATCTACAATACTGGCTGTCGTTCAAACTTTCATTTTCTATCGTTCGATTATATATTTCCCTTTATTAAACTCCAATTTTACTTTTTTTTTTTTTTTGTCAACAGGTGCATAAAGTAGTGCTGAATCAACGTGTAACAAATTCGTTAAACCTGCAACCTGTAGCATCATCCAGAACAAGCTGGTGTTGGTTCGGTATGAATTTACCTGAGCAAGAAAGCGAACCTGTGCTGGAAAAATTGGCAGCTAGATTTAAAACCGAAGCATTGGCTCAGGCGTTCTACGATATAGTTCAAGAAAGCTTATTCGATATCAACACCGTTCAAAGTAAGCCCCCTGTCGAGTAATTACTGTCTTTGAAAAATAGAAAAAATCAAATGTCGAGTCTAGAATTTGAATTTGTTGACGCAGACGTGGCAGAAACGGTCACCAGCGAACCAAAGAACGAGTCAGCGGCCGCATCTTCGGACGTGGATGACGACGACGATCGCGAATACGGCGAAGGTAACTACGACGATGGACAGTACGAATACGACGATCGCGAATACGAAGACGGAGACGACGAATACGAACCGGATTATTATGTGGATGAAGAAGGAATCGGCGATGCGATGGAAGAACTCGTGTTCGAAAACGATGTTCACGTCGAAGTGGTGGAAAGCAGTACTTCGGTCGATTACGACGGTGTGATCAAATTACTTAAGAAGTACGACGAAGATAGAGAAGATGACGTAGGATGCATTATGTTTTCTACGCCCGAAGTCCATGCTCTTTATAAAGCCGATATTGTCGAAGGGATGAATGCGATTGTAAGTACTCGAAGAAACGATACGTCGACCTATAGTAGGGTGGTCCGAAAAACCAAAAATTTTGATTTTCGAAAAGTTACCCCCAGTAAAAGTTGTTGGTTGGATAGATTGGAAAAATAAAATAGAAAAATTCAAAATCAATCCATAACTTTCGATCGCGCAAGAGCCTTCAATTCTTCGGAAATTGCATAAAATTCAATATTTTCAGAAATTCTAAAAAATTAAAAAAAAAATCAAAATTCATTAAAATAAATTTTAGTGCTTATTTAGGGACTATTTAAAGCAAAAAGCGCAACTTTTTTGAAAAAATTCATGTTTTATAGTTTTTTTTAAAATTTCTCATATTTCTTCTCCTCTGAAATTTTTGTTTAAAAGTTATACACTGATTTTTTCAAAAAAAGTGCTTTTTGGTCCACATAGTCACTAAATAAGCTCTAAAATTAATTTCAATCAATTTTAAATTTTTTCGAAATGTTTAAAATTTTGAATTTTGGGCAATTTTTGAAGAATTGAAGGCTCTTGCGTGATCGGAAGATATGAATCGATTTTGAAATTTTTCATTTCATTTTTCCGGTCTATCCAGCCAACAACTTTTGCGGGGGTAACTTTTCAGTTTTCAAAAATCAAAATTTTTGGTTTTTCGGACCACCCACCCTAACCTATAGTCGTATAATTTATTAATTTTTTGTCGTGTCGTGTTTACAGAATGAAGGCAACGGTACCGTAGCGTTCGTCGAATTAAACTCGGAAGAATACGAGAAAAAGATGGTTTTGCAATTTGCGAACGAAGAAATTGCCGAAGATTTCGCTGTCGCTTTTCGCACTTTGAATATACCGGCAAGCCCGAGAAATTAAACAAAATTTTTAGAAAATTTATTAGTGATTTTACGTACTGTCTCGTTTCGAATATTTATTTTCGTACTTATTTTATTATTACTATCGTGCTTTTTATATTCATTATTTTTCGTGTATGATATATTTTTTTAGATCGTTTTTTAAAAAGCATCGTTTGTTTCTGATTTTATTTCTTGTGTATATTTTGTGCTCGCGCGGTAGCCGCGGTTTTTGAGAAAGATGTATTTAATTTTTTTTCCCCCTTGATCTTAAAGTTGAACATTTTAATGTGAATGCCGTTTTAATTATCGAATGTATGATGTTGTTTTTTTTTCAATCGCAGCGTATAATAAATATGTTTTAGATGTTGCTTCAATTTCATATTGTTGAATTTGTATTCAAAGTAGCATCGGATTTCCCGAAGTGGAAAACGGGACGGGAAAAATGCAATGCATTTGAAAATTTCATCGAAAACTTTTCTTACATTAAAATTATTGCAATTTCTGGCAAAACTGCGATATTGGACTTAAAATTAATTCGAATTCCTTGTTTAGTAACCTTGAATAAATTTAAGAATACTTTTTTGTCATCTTGTGGCTCCGTTGCTCAAAAACTACGCTGAGAAAATTTTGAAATCAAAAAATTTTTAAAAATTGGGAATGAAGAAAATATTGCAATTTCGGATCAAAAATGACGAATAACTCGTAAATTATCAATCCAAATGCAAAAATACTCAGCTCATTGGATTTCTCGCAATGAAATACATATATTGTCACATTTTCTGTCATTAATTATGCTTTAAAATCATTAAAATATTCATTTACGTAAAATTTAATTCAACAGTTTTGAAAAATTGCAATTTCGTATCTAAAATGGCGAATAACTTCTAAAATATTCACCCATATGCAAAAATAACTGTTTTATTGAATTCCTCGCATCGAAATACATCTATTTCAATCTTTTCCGCCGTTAATTACGACTTAAAATCGTTAAAATAATTAATTTACGTAAATTTTAATCGAAGGGTTTCAAAAAATCGTATTTCCAACTCTAGATAAATACGTGGCGCTATCTATCGGAATATTTCTTAAAGCTCTTTGAAAATCGGAAGATTCGAGCGAAATTGAAATTTCGTAATTACCATGTAATTACCGTTCGATTCGGTTCGTTCGAAAATTACAGTAATTACGCGGTAATTTGGAAATTTGAACTTTGCTTGAATCTTCTCATTTTCGCAGAGCTTTAGAAAATATTCCGATAGATAGCGCCACGTATTTATCTAGAGTTGGAAATACGATTTTTTGAAAGCCTTCGATTAAAATTTACGTAAATTAATTATTTTAAGTATATTTCAACGTTATTTATCGTTTAAAAGGTTAAAATATATGTTTTTTGATACGAGGAATTCAATGGAATGATTATTTTTGCGTTGAGATGCATATTTACCGAGTTATTTGCAATTTTTAAGTCGGAATTGCATTGTTTTTAATCTTACAAAGGGAGTTTGACAAAGATGAGATCTTTCTGTATTAAAATACTTTTTTCTGGACATTTTATGATCATTTCGAGTAATTATTGATAATTTATTTGTTCAACAGTTGTAAAATGCCAGATAATGATCTTTGGAACATTTGAATTAGCAAGATAACGAGATTCAAAATGAAGTTATATCTCGGGAAAAAGGCTCGAAGCCGAAAATGAGTACCGGATTCATTTTTTCGGTTTTTTTGAGGAGAAAATTTGAAATAATTGGGCTACGGATTCGGACTCAGTGACCTTTGAAATTCGAAATTGCGAACATTTTCACTTCTTTAACTTAGATTTTAGTATTTTAAATCTGTACTCAGATAATTTGATTGCCAAAGGCAAAGACTGTGAAAACAAAACGTCTACCTACAATGAATTTTATGTCCTGAACAAAACTATACAATTTGTAAATTTCTTTATATTTTGATCATATCTATATTATAGACAATTAAAATTAAAACGTACAAGTAAAGTAAAACGATAAATAAATAAATACAAAATACATTTTAAAAATCTGGTATCGTCGAATACCGTATCGTTACAAATACGTTATATACTTTTACAAAGATTCACATAATACAACGTAAGTATAAATAATGAAAAAAAAAAAGATTCAAAATGAAAATGTAATCACAGTTATACAAATTCCAGCATCAATTTCGATAATTTCGCATGAAAAATTCACGCGATATCGCATTCGATATCAATTAACTCATTCGTTAGGTCACTTCGCAGATCTTAAACCTATTTTAATACAAACATACGTGTCAAAAAACATCCAACTGCTAATCTTATTTTATCTACAATATTTTGAGCGTAGGTATTAATAATTATAAGGCCCGTATTGCGAACCGTGGTAGTACGGACCAGCTGGATAAGCTGTAGCTGAAGTGGGGTAACCTGCATAAGTATACGGTTGTTTTTGCGGATAAACTGCAACAAAAGGTAAATCGAGTGTAAATAAAAAATTACAACTGATGCGGTGAAAAAAAAATTGTAAGGAGACAAATATTTAACTCAGAGCTGGGTAGACCGAGTGCCAGCCCCACTGTAAACAGTTCAAGGCCCATTATCTTCCATAAAGAATTCAAGTATCACTCCTTCCTTCCCAGCGTATTCAAAATATCAAAAATTGTACTCAAGTTTTAATTCAATTTTTTTTTAAATTGTAAATTTTTAAAAATCACATTTTAAATATTTTTTCACGTTCATTTTTCAAATTAAATACAACTAAGCAATTAATCAAAGGGTATGGCCGAAAAAGGGATGACTTTCTTAAAAATCTGACAAAACCACAGTAACTAGCCCTTTCAACCCTTTTTTCAACCAAAAAAAGTTCAAGATGGGATCTCTACACCCTTTGGCAGAGAGGGGAGAGGAGGGTAACAGAGGTCCACTATTTTGACCAAAATTCAAAAAAATCGATTTCTACTAATTCGAAGGCACTGAGTTCGAATATGTACTCAGTTTTCTTATCCGACCCCTCTGAATCCCCCTACTGTAACCTGTCGTTTGTTAGGTTTTTGAGGGCACTGAGTTCGAATACTTGCTTATTTTTTGGATTTGACCCTTCAGTGCCCCCTAGTCCTCCCAATTTTCGGGAAAACTATGTTAAGAAATGTAAACAGCGTGTGCCATAACCATTAGGGTGGATCGAAAAAAAAACCATATCTTGGATTTTGACCAAATTTAGTGGGGTGGTTTACTCTGAGTGGGGAACTTCACAAAAAATTTTTGAGCCCTCAAGGGGCAAGGGGAGGGGAGCAGGAGGTGCTCAAAAGGCACCTACTTTTGAAAAAAACTTAAAAAACGCGTTTTTTGCGTTATTTAGTTAATCAAAATTGTGTGAGAAGCCTTTGCAGCACTTAAAATATGCGATTTGAGTTTCTACATCTCCCTAAGCCATCGCCATCCTTCTCCGATCAAAACTCGGATTACTACCAGGGGTTTGAAAAGTTGCAGATTGCAATATTTCAATAATATGAAATTTTCACTAAGCTGGAATGAATTTTTTTTCATCGAGTAAGTGAGCAAAAAAATTTTTCAACCACTGAAAGTGAATTCTGAAAAAAATTGAAAATTTTATACACCAGCAAATCATAAAATTCAAAAAATATCGACTTTGAATTGATTATTTGTTCACCTGAAAATGTTATGTATTTTTTTCAATCACTAAAAGTATATTTCGAAAATTTTTTTAAAATTTTGCATGTCAGTGCAGCCAGCTACAAATCGTGACATGCTATTTTATGGAATTTACGTTGACCTAAAATTAATTTTTTTATCGTTTGAAAAATTCACAATAATTTTGTTTTCAATCATCAGAAATTAAAAAATAAAAATTTATCTTTGAAAATTTTGTACGTTTGTGCAGCCAGTTGCTGATTGTGATGTTCTGATGTCTTCAATTTCAAAAATTCTCACGCCTAAACCGTGAGGTAACCGACTTTTCTCGTATTTTTATGCATGAATTTTTTCAACAAAATGTATTATCTAACAAAGAAATCATCTTTGTCATCAATAGCTATTTGTTGGGGTTCATTTTGATACAATGAAAATGACTGAATACAAAATTAACCTAAATCCACGTAATTTCCTAGTTTTAGGGAGACGATGGGGGGGGGGGGGCTCAGAGGAATCGGATAAAAAACTGAGCATATTTTCGAACTCAGTTCTCTCAAAAACTAAACAAACGACACGTCACATGTTATTTTTCATTTTTTTTGAATTTTCACCTCATCGGCCCGGGGGGGGAGGTGATAGGAAGTTCACTGCGATCCGTTGAAAAACTGAGCCCATATTCTAATTCAAAATTTAGTCAATTTCTTGCAAATTCCGTTTTTGAATTCTAATTCCAAAGAACTGTAAAAAAAACAAAACCTTCAAGACTTGAACAATTTTTTTTTATGAACAATCTGCATAAATTTTCAACTGCATGTTTCAATAAACGGAAAATCCTTTTACAATAAGATCATAATTATCGAGGGGTTTTGTATTTCTACCATCATGTACATTCGAATGGTAATAGACCAGGAATGACGCCAGATTTAAAATTTTTCAACTAAGTTGATGAGGAAATTTTTGCTAGGCATTTTAATTGTAATTTTTTTCGGACACCCTGAAGACCTCTTTTTTTTTCAAAGTTGATGGTAACCGGAAGACGAAAAAATAATGCATTCGAGTTCATAATATCAGGCATCATAGCGAAATTCCGAAGAAAAAAAGTGACTTTTAGTGACCTTTTTTGAGAAAAAAGTGAGAAAAAAGTGACCAAAAAAGTGACCAAAAAGTAACCAAAAGTAACCAAAAATTCGATTTTTTCAGGGGAATTTTTTTACAGTTAGAAGAGGGCTGAGACTTCCAGAAAAAATGAGGGGAGGGGGTCAAAATTCAATGAAAAAATTAGGTAATCTAAAAATCTAATTTTTTTTAATGGCACTTTAGGAGGCAGATATACATAATTAATTTAATTTAACAGATTTGAGCAAAGAAAAATTGAAAAATGACGTGATTTTTGGAACAAACAATTAATATATGACCTATATCTACTCTCTAAATCTAAATCAGCCAATTTTCGTAAAACTGTGTCTTTTTGAATCAGTGAAATGAATTTATTTGAAAATCTGTGATATTTCAATTGTTTGATTGATTTATTTTAGTCAAAAATATTAATTTATTCTGTTAAATGGGGAATTGATTAAAAAATCAATTACTTTACTGATTTAGAAAAACAGAATTTTTACAAATTTAGAAATAGAATTACTGAAATACTGCCCGAGCGAAGCGGGGGCAAATTTTTTTTGAAAAATCATTATCAATAACTTTTAATTTTTTTTCTTGAAGAATTTTAAAAAATAGCAATTTTTACATAAAAATTTGAACTTTTGCTTGAAAATGCGAAAAAAGTGACTTTGAGAGGAAAAAAATGACTTTTAGTGACCTTTGGATGAAAAAATGACTTTTGGTGACCAAAGCCGAAAAAAGTGACCAACACCCTAGAAAAGTGACCTGCTATGATGCCTGTAATATCAGAATATCACAATTAGAATTGGCTGCACTTAAAGAAAGATTTTAAATTATTTATTTCTGATGATTGGTGAATTTTTCAAACGATAAAAAAATTAATTCGGCGTCAAGGTAAATTCCATAGTGTAGCATGTCACGATTTGTAAATGGCTGAACTGACAAAAATTTTCGAAATATAGTATACTTTCAATGATTGAAAAAAAAAATACAAAATATTTTCAGGCGAAAAAATAATCAATTCAAAGTCGATATAAATCCGTATTTTGGAATTTTATGATTTGCTGTTGGTTGCACTGGTGTATAAAATTTCCATTTTTTTTTCAAAATTCACTTTCAGTGGTTGAAAAATTGTTCTGTTCAATTACTCGATGAAAAAAAAGAATTCCAGCTTAGTGAAAATTTCATATTATTGAAATATTGCAATCCGCAACTTTTCACCCCCCCCCCCGGGTAGCAGTCTGAGTTTTGATCGGAGAAGGATGGCATGGCATGTAGAAACTCAAATCGCATCTTTTAAATCCTACGAAGGCTTCTCACACAATTTTGATTGGCTAAAAAACGCAAAAAACCGCGTTTTTTCAAAAGGAGGTGAAATTTGAACACCGCCTGCTCCCCTCCCCTTGCTCATCGGGGGCTCAAAATTTTTTTGTGAAGTTTCCCACTAAAAGTAAACCACCTCACCAAATTTGGTCAAAATCCAAGATATGTTGTTTTTTTCGATCCACCTTAATAACCATTCTCACTAATTTGAGGGCGTAGGATTCGAATATCGACTTACTCTTTGATCTGACCCCCTTCCCTCTATTCAAGTAATGAGAAAAAGTCGTCCGTAATTAGAACCTGGGATATTAATTTTACACGCTGCATACATATTACATACATACTACTAGGGATGGGATGTTTATGTTTTTACTTTTTTTTTGGTTGATTACCGGTAGGAATAGTTTTACAATATCATAAAATTCCGAGTAAAATGAGCCCAATTTGTATGAACATATTCTGACATAGGTATTTTTAGGTAAAAAGCATCAATTGACAATTTTTGGCGATTTTACCCATTTTTTGACATATTTTGAGCATATTTTACCGGGTTTTTCCATTTTTTACGAAATATTTCGCAAAATACTCGAAAATCCGCTTTTTTAAAGAGAAAAAAAAAATTGAAAATGCGAGTTTCGGGGTCCTTACTGAGTAACGAGCCAATTCTTAGAAAAAATTGGCCTAGTGCAAATGTACCTTTTGCACCTTTCTCTCACCGGTCCCAAATTAATACAGAAATTTATTCGACATTATTATCATTACGGCATACCTGGCATTAAATATTGCATATTGACAGCTTCTTCTCTTTCGCGTTCACCTCGCAGGCAAATAGCAGCACCAGAAAATAGTATAGCCGAAGTTAAACTCAACCCGACTCCGGTCCACGCCAAATAGAAAGACCAATCGTAATATATCTTCGAGTATTCTTTCAAAAGCTGTAAAAAAAAAAGGTAACTCGATTAACACGATGCAAAGTTGCTACGTATGTATTGTATACATTCCACCAGGGGTCATCAACCGTTAATGGTAATAATATCACAAATCACCTAAAATTATACGCCATTTATATAGGCAACCAAGACCCAAGACGTGTTCGCCCATGAAGAAATACAACATTATAGGTACCTACTACCTAGACCTACGTTTAAAAATACACAACAACGCGAACCCGTTAGATTACACCGTGATCGGCGAATACACCTATATCGTATAGGTAAAATGCATTATAGATCTTCTCTATCCATCGAAAGATATTTATTCGAACACCATACAACAAGTCCGTCGAAATTATCAATTGCAACAATGTACGAACTACGAAGCGAACCTTTACAGACCTATCCTATATTACCCTGAGCAAGTAGGCGTGAAATGTGATAGTTTGCTGCGACGATGCTGAATAAAACTCATTTTTCCCTATCGATAATAATTTTTTTTTTATAAATTATGGCCGTGGCCCGGTACAAATGGCATAAAAATAAATTATAAATGAATAGCGCCATTGACCATAGAACGGATCAGTGAAAACTGCAGAAGAGATTCAGAGGGTTTATATTATATTCTCTATGTTGAAAATCAATATATTATTATCATATAATAAAATATGTAGCATTTCCCATACAATATGCTTTTTTTCCATAAAAAAATGAACGTTTTCGATTCCATTAAAAAAAAATTAGTTGGTAAATATCACCAATTTTTTGAACCAAAATACAAATTGGCTCCAAAGCTGAGAAAAGTTAAGCATAAGTTTCATCACCTCTCCTCCACCTTTCGGAAAGGCGAAAAAGCAGTTTTCTCGAAAGCACTATTCGGATCAAAACATCTGATAAGACTCTACGAAAAGCAAAGTTATTATTGTTTTAATTTCGAATTTATATTTGATAAGAAAATTTTCCCTTGAATTTCAGTTTTTCTAATTAGGTCAAGTCTTAGGCCTGAATGTTAATGGTTTTGAGGAATTTTTTCATGGGTTTTGATTGGTTGAAAATGTAATAAGGAAACTTTATTAAGGTTATCTTGACTTAAATGGATTTTTCTTTGAAAAAAGATCAAATAGAACCACACGGAACCAAAAAGAATCGAAGGGAACCAAGCAGAACCAAACGGAACCAATCATAATATCGGCCAATAATGGTTTTTATTTTTAAAAAATACCAAATGGAACCAAAATCAAATTAAATTAAATGAAACACGACGCTCTAAGAGGCTTAATCGGGCTCCGTCGAGGCTTCATCAGACTTCACAGAGCTTGGCTCAGCCACGGCAATCTTTTTGACCATTTTCAGTAAAGAAAGCAGATTTTAATTAAACTGAAATTTTGCCCAATAAAAGGTGATCACCAGAAATGGAAAAAAATGGTCGAATTAAAAAATAAAATCATTAGGTATTCACAAAGTCTTGATATCTACGGCTAGTTTTCGATAAAACAGTACAATGACTTCCAACCGTTGGATGATTTTTTTGGGTCGAAAATTCGTTCCAATGATCATCCTGACCTCAAAAACTAGAAAAAATCGTGCGATTTAGGTGTAATGAAAATTTATCCCAAATCAATCGCAGCACAAAAATGCTCGGAAAAATTGCGGGATGATTTTTTTGGGCCGAAAATCCATTCCAATGATTATCCCGACCTCTAAAACTAGAAAAAAACGCGCGATCACTCTGTTATGAAAATTCATCCCAAATTGATCGCAGCCCAAAAATGCTCGGGAAAACGTGGGATGAGTTTTTTGAGTCAAAAATCTATTTCAATGATCATCCCGACCTCAAAAATTAGAAAAAAACGTGCGATTAATCTGCGATGAAAATTCATCCCAAATTAATCGCAGCCCAAAAATGCTCGGAAAAATCGTTGGATGATTTTTTGGGTCGAAAATCCGTTCCAATGATCATCCTGACCTCAAAAACTGTAAAAAAAACGTGTAGCCTGGGAGAGATATGTAAAAAAAGGAGATTTATTCCAACTAACTCCTATAAGAAATTTTTTTGCGGGATTCTGTAGTGAAAGGGGTCCTCATCAACATACTAAAAAGTCTACCTCCAAATCACGCTTGCGTTGCGCGTGCGGGCGTGAAATATGTACCGCCGCGGCGTTTTTTGCGATTATCTCACGAAATGTTGGGTTTTTCGACAGAGTAGTTATTACAAAAAATATTCCTCATCAAATTTGCAATCGAAATGGTCATTATGATTTTTTTCATAGAACTCGTTTTTACCTTATAAAACTATGATTTTTGTGAGGTAATATTTCACGCGCCGCCACAATCGATCATTTAGGCTGCTGCAACTGTATCGTATAGTCGGGAAGCCAAATCCACCGAAAATGGACCGAAATTATTGAAAAAGCTTGGACCTCTCCCAACAGTTGGTGTATGAACCCCTATTTCGAAAACTTCCAGTCTGCTGAACCCGCAGCTGCTGCTTTTAAGCACAGCAAAAACTCGAAAGTTCACAATTTTTATGTACTTTTGGCTGAAAACATTTATGGTCGATATAGGTGTCAGATTACAGGATATTTTGCTCTGAACCCGAATATGTACATAGGTCTGTCGACTCCTAAGTGCTGCCGAAGGGTTTGCAGACTAGGTTAAAAGGAGAGAAAACAGGAAAAATTCACAGATTTTTGGCAAAATTCAAATAAAAGTCGCATACTTGGCTTGAGAGGAGTTTATAAATGGTTCTAAGCATTATTCAAGAATAGGGACGACTTTTCAACTTCGAAATTTCACAAAATGTTCGTATTTTAGGGGGAAAGACGTGGGAGAGTATCAACAAATTCATGCATATGAACATGTGATATGGGTGCATATTCAAAATATTCGTTTTCTGGGCCGTAGAACTAGATTATGACAAATGAATCAGGGATAGAATCACCTATCTTCATTTAAGAAATCAAAATTTCGCGAATTACATATTTTTATGTCAGGGGTAGACACCAATATACGATTCATCGCAAAGATAGGTACATAAGAAAAAACAACTGTTGAGAACGCTTGCAAAACACGAATAAGCTGATTTTTAGCCAAAATCACACTTCAGAAAATATGCTTCTATCCAACCCTTCGGCAGCACTTAGGAGTCGACAGACCTATGTACATCGGATTCAGAGCAAAATATCCTGTAATCTGACACCTATATCGACCATAAATGTTTTCAGCCAAAAGTACATAAAAATTGTGAATTTTCGAGTTTTTGCTGTGCTTAAAAGCAGCAGCTGCGGGTTCGGCAGACTGGAAGTTTTCGAAATAGGGGTTCATACACCAACTGTTGGGAGAGGTCCAAGCTTTTTCAATAATTTCGGTCCATTTTCGGTGGATTTGGCTCCCCGACTATACGATACAGTTGCAGCAGCCTAAATGATCGATTGTAGCGGCGCGTGAAATGTTACCTCACAAAAATCATAGTTTTATAAGGTAAAAACGAGTTCTATGAAAAAAATCATAATGACCATTTCGATTGCAAATTTGATGAGGAATATTTTTTGTAATAACTACTCTGTCGAAAAACCCAACATTTTGTGAGATAATCGCAAAAAACGCCGCGGCGGTACATATTTCACGCCCGCACGCGCAACGCAAGCGTGATTTGGAGGTAGACTTTTTAGTATGTTGATGAGGACCCCTTTCACTACAGAATCCCGCAAAAAAATTTCTTATAGGAGTTAGTTGGAATAAAAAACACATCCCTCCCAGGCTAGTGCGACTATTCTGCGATGAAAATTCATCCCAAATTAATCGCAGCCCAAAAATGCTCGGAAAACGTGGGATGATTTTTTGGGTCAAAATGTCTACGTAGCATATTTTACAGTTCAACGCTTGCAAAAAATTTACCATCCAAGAATACATTTTCAGATGCTTCTGAACCAATTTTTCGAAATCTTCCAGCGAAACAAGGGTGAATATTTTTCCGTAAAAAGGCCTTCAAAACTCAAAAGTTGAAAATTCATTACTTTTTCCTCATTAAGATTTTCCAAAACGAGGCCAATGATTTCGAATTTTTCTTCCTTTCTCTCTCCTTTTTTCAACTTTGTGGTCATGGGCATCATAAAAATACGTTCCCAAAAAAAATTACGGTCTATTTTTTTTGTCATGACAATTTATTACTTAGTGAAAAAGGTGAATTTTAAAACTTGAAGCAAAACGATCGTGAAAAGGGTGTTTATCGGGGTATTTTGACCTGCTGAACACGAATATGAAATTGGTTTTTTCATTAGGTCATTTCTTCTGCTAAAATAGCATTTCTGTAAGGATTTTGGGATTTTTAGCCCTTAGTTTAAAGAAATGGCCAAAACCATACACAGCGAAATTCTACATAAAAAAAAAACGTATTTTTGAGTAATTTTTTCAGGGTGGTCGCCCTTCGCTGATTTGTGTTTTTTACGATTGAAAACTTCAAATAGCCGAAAAAACGTGAAAGAGTGCACCAAAATTGTTGAAAAAAATTATCATAAATACACCTCTATGAAATGTAACTTTGTGCCAAATAATAGAAAATTTCCTTCACTTCCATTGAAATTAAAAATTCTTGAAAATAATGCAATAAAATGGCCATAACTCCAAAAACGAAAGGGTAGGGGTCCAATTTTGTGAATTTTTTTTTCCAGTCAATATACACTACTTGAGGTGTTTAGGAGCTCAAAATCGCCAAGGGCCTTTTACCCATTATCCGACCATACCCTTTCCAACAGGGTGTCTAACAAAATTTTTTGAGCAAAAAGCTTGACTTAGCTTGACCTTTTGGAATGACTTTTTTGGAGGGGGGGGGGATGAAAAATTTGCTGACCAGTCGTATTGAAACTATAGAAAACAAAAATTCTTGCTTTTTGTGCTACTTTTATGACTTTGAAAAAAAACTAAATAACCTCCTCCTCCCCCCCCCTGTAAAAAAATTGAAAATTTCATTTGAGATCGCCTTCAAGTCTTCCAATAACATTAGAATAATACTTTTTTTTTCCGTTTCAAAATATTCAATTGCCTGAGATGGAAGAGAAGAGAAGAGATCATACCATAATTTTTAGGAAGAATATTGTGTAAAATTACTCAGCCCGAGCAAAGCGAGGACGAAAATTTTTGGAAAAAGATTACCCAGAATCTGAAATTCTTTCATTAAAATTCGTGTTTTGACTTCCAAAAAAACGATATCTATGGACCCATCTCCATCGAAACATTTTTGAAAATTCCCATCGAAATCGTTACCGAGTCTTTTTATTAAATGAGAAAAAAAAAAATTTCATTTGAAAATATTAATTGTCTAGGCTGGAAAAGAAGAAGATTCATACCATAAATTTGAAAATAAAATCGTGTAAATTCATTAAGCCCGAGCAAAGCGAGGGTGAAAATTTTTGAAGAAAAGGCATTTAAAAGCTAACATTTTTTCGCTGTTTTAATCAATGTTTTAGTATCAAAAGGGAGGCGAAATCTTCAACCCTGATCTCTTGTATAAATTTTAGATTTTATATGTCCGAGCAAAGCGAGGGCCAAGATTAGAAAAACTGGAGATTTTCAAAAAAAAAAAAAAATAGATCCCCAAAACGAATATTGACTGAAATTTTTTTATTTTTTTCACTTTTCAAAAAAAGATTTATCAAGAGTAAATGGGAGTTTTTTTTAAATTTTTGAAAAAAAACTTGACCTTTTGAGTAAATCAGGGTAAATTGGTCAAAAAGCTTGACTTTTCAGTACCGCATGACTTTTTTGAAAAAATCTAGACTAATCAGGACCGTTAGACACCCTGTCCAAATTCTCTGATATTTCCTCGACTTTTCCAATTTTCGAAATTCCCCGACTTTCCCAGGTTTCCAGAAAGTGCACACTCTGCCCTCAGTAAAATAGATCTTTTCCTCTTTCATCGAGGCTTATCAACTTACCGGATTCCACTCCTGATAATATTCTTCTCCAATCCTTCGTTCTTTTTCGTAATACTCGACCCCGTGCCAAAATCCCATCGCTCCTGCGCTCAGCAAACCTGCAAAAAAACAAAAAAATTAGAAAAAAAAATCCAAAAACCCATCTCTTCATATTTTTCCATTCAGATATCCTACTCTCTCGAGCCTTTTTTTCAGTATCTCAACTCAACGAAATTCTACGAATGATTCTGATTACAGGTGACAGGCATCTCGAAACACATCAAATCGATATCGTCAGCTAATTTCGTAACGATTGCATCGTGATAATTTTTTCATTGATTGACAACATCGAGATGGAAAATGATTCAATTTACTTCAAGCTGTCGGTCATCTTCGTCGCATCAAATAAGTAAAAATGACCATAATACGTATACTTACACGAAAGTAAAATGAGTATAGCTGTTGCGGTAATATTACCAGGAGACCGTCTCCAACATCCCGCCACTCCGGTCCAAAATGCCACGAATATCACAAAAAACGACACTATGAAGAGAGCGATAGCCGATCGTCCCATATCTGCCATACAAACAATCGCAAAGGAGAAAATTAAACATTTGCGTACAAGTGGTATAGGTACATTTACAACTACATAATTTCAAATTATACCTAATACAGAAACAGAAATCGATATACGAGACGTATGCGGTATAAGAGTATAGGTACATTCGTACATACGCAAATTGATCGTTTATCGAGACAATCGACAATACCGCATTGAAATTGACTTTTTGTCGCATATGCATAAACGAAGAAAGTAAAGTGATAAAAAGAAAGCGAATAGCAATTTTCGGTATTACGAATATACTCGTATAGGTGTTCGTAACGTAAGTACATATAATAAATCGAAGAGTCGATCGTCGAGGTGGTTTAATTAAAAAAACCTCGCGCACAAATGGACCGAGCGAGTCTTCTTCGTTAATTAACTGTATTTCAGATTCAGAGGAATATCTGCTCCGCAGTGCAAAAGGCAACGGTGGGGGCTCCGGCGTCTGAGGCGCCGCGTTGGCCGCATCGAACCGCGAAAAAATTTATACGCATACGTTATATTTTCTATCTGAGTATATTAAAATACCATTATGTCCGGTCGATCGCTAATGTTCATTTAATTACACGTACATAATAAAGGCGTCTCATTCGCGCATAATTATCGCAAAGACAATTTACTCACGTAGCTTGGTCATGGCGTAATCGTTAAAATCTTTTGTTCGATTTTCCGTATCT
This sequence comes from Pseudococcus viburni, assembly GCA_033439095.1. NCBI lineage: Eukaryota > Metazoa > Arthropoda > Insecta > Hemiptera > Pseudococcidae > Pseudococcus > Pseudococcus viburni. The sequence goes on along the minus strand of JAVBJF010000365.1, from coordinate 171,375 downwards.
GGTATATAATAATCGATACTCATACAATGAGTTTCCACCGGGCTCAGGTATGTGTCCACTGTAACATAAATAATCACCAAATGTAATTAAAACAAGTCCGGTTGAATTGGTGAGAGGAGTAGCAGAAATTGAGTAAATGTAACTAAATTATGGCTGGGACGCGGATCGGACGGGCGTCGTTAAATACCTACCTGTAGGAATCTAAATTTGATACGTGTGGCATGTAGTAATCTACGTATCAATTAAAATTACCAATTCTGAGGTTTAAAAGAAAAAACCGCACGGTTTGATTTTTCTCCTTACATAATCGCGAGCACATTCGAACAATGAAATGAAAACGTCGAAGAATAACTCCGGCTCGAACCGATTTATCTGTCGTGTGGCGTTAATCGAAAACATGCTGAGGTGTGAAAAACACTTTCGCAGCCAAATTTTGGTTGCTTTTATGTAAGTAACTAATAAAGGGGAAAATAATTTTTTTCACCAAAGTTTGCTTGGGGGATCAGGAGGTTGAAAAATAGGGGTTTTCAGGAACAATAAGCAGAGGCTTGAGAAAAAAATTTTAAATTTTTTTTGACCCAGTCTTGTAAAAAATTTCACGGTGAATCGAATGGAACAAACCGCAGACCTCTTATCTGTTTTAGAAAAAAAGTTACAGCCAAAACTTTCCTAAATTCTGTGAAAAATTGAAATTTTTGTGCCCTGGCTACCAAAAAGTGACATTTCTGAGAAAACTCAGCGTCCTAGGACAAAAATGATAAGAACCAAAAATGTAGAGAATTAAATTTCCTATCTAGTGAAAGCGGTTAGATTTTTCTACGAGGAAAAGTTTTCAGGATATTCTTGAGTAAAGTTGAACATTAGTGGAGCCAATTAAGAATAATTAAGTAAATGAATAAATAAATTTTTGGCTGCCAAAACTCCACTATTGTTCAACTTTACTCAAGAATATCCTAAAAACTATGCCTCTCACAAGAGAGGTATCCGAACTCAAAGTAAAATTTTGAAAGTGCATCATAACAAAACCCCGTATCCAAAATTTCAGGCGCTGAAGTTCATATCTCGATTTTCAGCGGATTACAATATGAAAATTTGATCTAATCAACGAAAAAAGCGGAAATTTGGTATAATATACACTATTTTCGACCTCCCGAATCGATTGGAAGCGGTTTCAAGACACGTTTCGGATCCACCAGAAAATTTTGGAATTTTCCAGCGCTGGAGAAAAGCTAATAAAAATGGCCCATATGCACTTCAGCACCTACAATCGCGGATTATCCATATTGGTGACCTATTTGATCGATTAAAACGCAATTTTACAAAATTCGTATCTTTGAGTTCGAATTCCCATTTTTGGGCAGGATATTTTTCTGGAAAAAATTCCAAAATATCCCCCTTGCACACGTAACTGGGTAAAAAACAGAAACTTGGTATACCCTATTTTAGATCTCCCGAATCGATGGGAAGTGGTTTCGAGACGTTTCGGAGCTACCAGAAAAATTCGGAATTTTCCAGCACATGAAAAAAAATTCTTGCCCAAAAATGTGATTTGAACTCGAAGTTAGGAATTTTGGAAAATTGTGTTTCAATCGATCAAATAGGTCACCAATATGGATTATCCGCGATTATAGGTGCTGAAGTGCATATGGGTCATTTTTATGGGCTTTTCTCCAGCGCTGGAAAATTTCAAAATTTTCTGGTGGCTCCGAAACGTGTTGAAACCGCTTCCAATCGATTCGGGAGGTCGAAAATAGGGTATCTATGTACCAAGTTTCAACTTTTTACCTCGATGTATGCGCATCAGGCGAATTTTTAAATGTTTTTCCAGGAAAAATTTTTGCCCAAAAATGCGAAATTGAACTCAAAGTTACGAATTTTGGAAAATTGTGTTTTAATCGATCAAATAGGTCACCATTATGGTTAATCCGCGATTATAGGTGCTGAAGTGCATATGGGCCATTTTTATGGGCTTTTCTCCAGCGCTGGAAAATTCCAAAATTTTCTGGTGGCTTCGAAACGTCTCGAAACCGCTTTTATTCAATTCGGGAGGTCGAAAAAAAGGTATATACCAAATTTAAGCTTTTTTCGTTGATTAGATCAAATTTTCATATTCCCCAGGGCGGCGGGCGGGCAGGGCGGAGGTAATTTTGAAATTTCAAAAATTCATCAAAAATCGAGAAATAAACTTCAGCACCTGAAATTTTAGATACGGGGTCCTGTTATGATGTACTTTCGATTTTTTTTTGTTTGGACTCAAAATTTTACTTTGAGTTGGGATACCTCCCTTGTTAGAGAAATCTAACCGCTTCTACTAGATAGGAAATTTAATTCTCTACATTTTTGGTTCTCATCATTTTTGTCCTAGGACGCTTAGTTTTCGCAGAAATGTCACTAGCAAACTTTGGTCAAAAAAAATTATGTTTCCCTTCATTAGTTACATAGAAGGAACCAAAATTTGGCAATCGGAACCCAGACTCAAAAATCGTGTCAACCTGTGTAATCAATACACTCCTTAACTGTGAATTAGTAAAATTTACCTGTTTGAATCAGTGAAATGAATGTAACTAAAAATCAGTGATTTTTCACTGACCTTTCAGTCAAATTTATTGATTTTTTCTGACAACTTGGAAATTGATTGAGAAATCAGTGGGGGTTGACTGAAAGATCAAATAAAAATCATTAATTTTCAATGAAAATCATTTCACTGATTCCCAAAGGCCGAATTTCATCAAAGGCTGATGCAGATCTAGAGTTCTGCCGAGTGACCCAAATGTCCAGCAACCCATCGTTTTTGTTTGTTGTTTGAAGAGGACATCGTTTCTCCTTGTCCTACGCTGCTGGACTGAACGAAGGGTTGCCTACATTTAGGTCGTCGAGGAACAACGCCAACGCCACACTCAAAATATCGGGAATGGTGGAGGGGGAGATGCAGTGTTACCAATTTCGTGAAAACTTGGATTTTTTTTGAAAATGTTTGCCTCTTCAAATTCATGATTAGGCAAAATCTACATTCAATATTTTATGATCCTCGTGCAAAACTCGGGTATGTGCAACTAACTATTAATTTTTAAAATTTTGAGTTTTGATTTTTTTAAAGTGAAAAAATATAAAAAAATTGAAAAATTTTGATTGGTTCGTAAATAATGAGGGATGAGTTCATATTTTTTGAAGAGAAAGGAGCGTCAAGCGGTTAACTATATTATAAATGGGATTTCAGTATTCGTTGAATGTTATTATTTTTTTTACCTCGCAAATTTGCGAAATCCGAAGGTTGCAGGAGTATTGGGTCACCCGGTATGTTTATTCAAGAAATAGAATGATCGAAAAACTGCCCGAGAAAAGCGAGGACGAAAATTTTTTGAAAAATCAAATTTGAAGAGAAAAAAATGCACTTTTTTACATTTTTGTAATAAAAAATATCCTTTCCAAGCTGAAGGGGGCTCGAGCTTCCTGAATTCCCCTGGGTGCGCTTATGGCCACAGCCATCAAGCGTTTCGAAAAAATCTAGATCAACGAAAAATTTTGGCGTTATTTTCGAAATTTAGGCGCTGAAATTTACCCCTTCGTCCTTTACCATGTGCGGGGAAAAAGCAAGGATATTTTTCAAGTGACGTATGATCCGATGGAATGAACCAAAGAATAACCAATTTCTCTTACGATGAATCATCAATTATTCATCATCATTAAAAACGAATGGGTCATTCTATGTTAATTCGACCAGATTTTGACATCATGTTTTCTTAGATTTCTTTGAAATTTGTTCACGAAATCGACCCAGTCACGACTAATGAAACCACCATTGGTTGTCCTCAAACCCCTTATGAGATAGCAGAGGGAAAGACTATTTTTTCTAGCGATATTTGAGAGTGCTCAATTATCTGACGAACGACGATGATTATAAAAAGATTTATTTCATCGTTGATAAGTGTTGAATTTGAAAATTTTCATAAAAATTCTGTAAAAAAATATGACAGAAATAACTTTTTGCGGAATTCCAAAATTAAATAAGTATTTTCAAAACATCAATTTCGGTGGAAAAGGTGTATCACTTCTTTAAATTTCGGTCAAAGTCTCAAAAAAATCCTCTTATTTCGAGCAGTGTCAAAAAAACTTTGGAATGGACACAAAGTTTTGAAAAAATTGAGCATGGCCGGTGTTACAGAAATCTTAATTTGAGCATTTTGTTTTAAAAATCCTCAATTTGTACGAAGTGTCCCATAAAATCAAATTTGGCAAATATTAGGACATATGAGGGGCTTAGTTCCAAAACTCACTTTTGCCAAAAAAAATCGATGTCGTTTTTTTTGCGGATTCTGGTTCAGTTTTTCATACTGAATCGAAATCTGCAAAAAAAACGACATCGATTTTTTTTGGCAAAAGTGAGTTTTGGAACTAAGCCCCTCATATGTAGGTACTTGATGTCCAAAAAACATCTCAGTTTGAACGCTGTGCTCGAAAAAACTCAGAGGGATATTTGGACATATGGTGTACCGAAAAAAACTGAATTGGGACATTATGTCTTTGAAAAAGTAATATGGATAATTGGACATAGTGTCCTAAAAAAAAACTAAACTAAATTTGGACATAAGATACCAAGTAATTCAGCTTTTCTTCCAATTTTCAAACTTGCTATAAGCAGTTTTAATAAATCTGACATTTTTGTAACTTTTCGATATTTTGTCCAAAATGGAAACAGATAAATATAAGTGTAATTTAACAATTAAAACATAATTGCATTTCTTCAACAGTCCTTTCAATTTTTCTCAGTATTGAGGGAAGATGGACGAGATAAAAAAGGAGGTGAGGTAGAAAAAATCTGAAAACGCAATTTTCTTCTTTTCATTGAGTAATTATATTAAAAATCAATTTCCTTCCAGCAATTTTTCACCATTTTCCTACTCTTCACTTTTTCTCAATAATGAAGAGCGAGGGATGTGAAAGTAAAGGAGGGTAGGTGAAAAATTTCTAAAAATGTGATTTTACTTCCCTCACTGAGTACACTCAGCCAAATTTTCTCATTTTTTTCTCTTTTACTATTTCTTAGAAATGAGGGATGAAAAGTGAAAGGCAAAAAGAGAGAAGGTGGGAAAACCCTGAAAATGTCATTTTACTCCTTTCATCCAATAGGAACATTGAATATCATTTTCCTTCGAGCTTATTTTTTTCATTTTTCTCTCTTTCACTTTTTCTTAGTAGGTAATCAGAAATAAAGGATATGTGAACGGAAAGAAAGAGAGGCGAAAAATATTTCCTTCTCATCAGATTCGGTAAAAATCGAAACAGAAACCAAACAATTTTTGAGAGGTTTTCATACGTGCCACTGCCACAAAAAAATCTGAAAAATTTGAAAGTGAGTGTAGAACACGTTCAAGTTTTCTGCTACTTTTACGGACTTTAAGAGTCTTCAAAATGGATTTTAAGGTTATTATTGGGACCAAAAATCTGAAATTTTGTGTGCTTTATTAGGAGTGATCATTTTGTACTTATTTTTCAAAGTTGAAAGCTGGAGTGACTAGAAAGTTATATTTAGACCTCAAATCACCAGATAAAAATTTCCCCTCTCAACTCCACCTTAATTTCCTTCTACTCAGCTTGGAGAAATTTGAAAAATTGAACCAAAAAATGATTTGCAAAACTATTTTTGAACATGTTTTTTTTTGTAGATTCTTTTTACCCAAATAAACTTTTGCCATTTACCTATTCTTCATTTTTCACCATTGAAAATCTTTTACATAAAAAAAACGAATTTTTTTAGTAATTTTTCCAGGGTGGTGGCTCTTAGCTTATACAGGGTGTCTAACAAAATTTGTTGAGCAAAAAAGCTTGACTTAGCTTGAACTTTTGGAATGTCTTTTTGCATGAATTTTCCGTGCACCACCACAAAAGTCATTAGTCTGTACGGCAGTCCCCCCCCAAAAAAAATCGATACATTTGGGTGCTTGTAACTATTTATAGAAAATTTCAATTTTGGCAAACATTAAATTCAAAAAATGTAATTTTTAATAGCTATATTTTTGAAAAAAGCTTGACCTTTTGTGTAAATCAGGGTAAATTGGTCAAAAAGCTTGACTTATCAGGACAGCTTGATCTGTTGGACACCCTAATATATGGTGTTTTTTACGATTAAAAACTTCAAATAGCCGAAAAAACGTGAAAGAGTGTACCAAAATTGTTGAAAAATTATCATAAATACACCTTTACGAGATGTAATTTTGTGCCAAAGAACAGAAAATTTCCTTCACTTACGTTGAAATTAAAAATTCTTGAAAATAATGCAATAAAATGGCCATAGCACCAGAAGGGAGGGGATGGGAGTCAGAATTTTTTTACATCAGGGCATAGGCGTGACTGCCGGGTGTGCGTTGGCACACCCTACTTTTTCCAGATTTTTCAAAAGTTTTTCCTCCAGGGACAATTTTTTTGGTAAAATTTGCTACTGTGTTCTGGTGGCAATATCCTTTTTTCAAGAAAATTTTCAATACTTACTGAAAACCATTTTGAGAAAAATTTCAGAAAAGTACATTTTTTTAAACATGGAAAAATCTGAGAAAATCTTAGGTTGAAAAAAATTTTGGTGTTGGAAATACTTGAGAAAAAATTAAGAGTTGAGAATAGGTAATTTTTAAAAAAATGGGAGTTAGAATTTGAAAAAAATTCAGAGTTGAAAGAAATTTTTGAGAAAAGTGAGATTCAACACGTAGCTACCCCGAAAAAAAAATGGGAATCTATTCGCCCATTCTTTCACATGGGTATTTCGTCGGGTATAAACTCACCTACAGCCCAATTTCTTGAGAAATTATTATTTTTTTGGGAAACCTTGCAATTTTTATGATATTATGGAAATTTTATAAAATTTTCTAATTTGTAAAGAATCTTTCTTTTTTAGAAAATTGTCCAAGTTTTGGAAGATTCCTCAATTTTTGGAAAATCGTTCAGGCTGTGAAAAAAGTCGCTTTACTTTTGGAAAATTATGCAAAGTTTTGAATAATTTCCCAGTTTTTGCAAAGTCATCGCAAGTTATGGAAAAATCATGCAAACTCGAGTACACAATCTCTGAGAACTTAAATAACGCTGAATACACTAATTTACATTCATCTAATGCGATATTTTTTATCACGTTGTGAAAAAGTCCTCAAGTTATATTTTTCGCTGAAAAGTCACTTGCTTAATTTTTATTTCAAAAATTCGCCAAAATTTGAAAAATGAACTTCAGCATCTGAAATTTTGCATACTACGAGGTTCTTTTATGATGTACTTTCGATTTGTTCTTGTTTGGGCTCAAAATTTTACTTTGAGTTGGAATATCTAAAATTTCTGGAGCTAAAGTTCATTTCTCGAATTTTAGATAATTTTTGAAATTTCAAAATTACCCCATCGCCCATCAAAAGATGAAAATTTGATCCATTCAATGAAAAAAAAAATTATTTTTAATTACAATTTTGATTCAATATTATTAATTATTTTGATTTTAATATAACATTTTTTGGACATAGGTAGACATTTTTTTTTTTGATTTCATTGGAGGGCCCAAAGTTTTGGCACACCCAATTCAGAAGGTCCAGTCACGCCTATGCATCAGGGGACAACATCGGGAAGGGGTAGATCAAAAATCTGAGCCAGGGCCTAATCCACTCCTTATCCGGCCAGGTAGATCCTTTAAGAAGTAGGTAACAACCCCTTTTTTTTTCAAACAAAATTTGTAAAATTTTGCATTTCGAGTTGGAAATTTCCAATCCAATTTTTTAAATTTAAACTTTTTTTCAAGTTTGCTCCCTCAAACCACATTTTTTTGTCAAAAAATATCACATTGCAAAACGTTTTCAATTTACAGGACTGAATTGTAAGTTTTTTCCTCTCATTTTACAATTTACAAGCCCAAACGCCTTGGAAATCGAAATTCAACCCAAGCTGTTTCAACTTTTCTGCAATATACGAAAACATTCCCACATAGGCACATACCAACGTCGTCGTTGCGTTGTTCTCGCTTCATCCATCAATTAACGATTATTTTATCTACGCTTACACGTCAGATTTCAAGTACACGGTGCACACGTTCGCAGTTCGCAGTTCGCAGGTTCACATTTGTACAAAAAGGCGAAAGACACGTAGACCGGAGACCGGAGACGCAGACGTGGCGTCTACTACATACCATAATATTCTCATCGTATCCACAACACATCTCTTTTAAGCTCATACATAGATTTCTAGTGAAAGTCGTATTTCGTTGTTTCCGTTCCTATTACTATTCGCGCATTCCAACAAAGCCTCGCCGAATATGCCAAGTACCCAGGAGCGGCGTGTAATTTGCGACTTTTCTGTTTCTCTTTCGCTCCATCTCACTCTTTCGGTAATGGTATTTTCAATATTATAAATACTTGAGGTAAAGGTGGAGACGCGATCTTTGTACGCATATTTAAGTACCTATAAAAGTTCAAGTTTCACGAACGTCGCCTGACATTGAATATAAATGCAATATCTAATGTACATAGGTTATGTAGAGACGTAGAGAGCATACCTGTCGGTGGCTTCTCTTTCGGATAACATATTCTGAATAATCCTTTCGTCCTGGTATAGTAGTAATATTTCGTATTCATTTGTTCCAACAATGAATCTTGACCTCCTTTTTTGGCCAATTGTTGCTGCAAACAGAAAAAATTACACGTTGCGGATTAGATGGATACCAATACTCGCCAGCGAACAAGAAAACACCAACGCTGGAGGAAATACGAAATGGAAAATCGACAGGCCGTCGAACTGCTCGCACTCGTACTCGTATATCATGCTCACGGCGTACACAGGTACACACTGCACACTGCACACCACACACGGATGTAGATAGTTAGCTGCGGGCCACCATCGGTTATTTCTTATTTATTAATTAGCGTACCGGTGCCGGCCGAGAATCTACCTAGGATCTATCTCTCGGTGCAGATACACGTAGTAATTAGAACTTGCAAAGAGAATTTTCGTAGTCGTCGTACGTATAGGCGGTGCCAGAGTTCGAGTTTAACGGGTTAGAGGAACGAGGGAGAAATAAAAAGGGCAATTATAGTCCCATTAGAATTTATGTTTTTTTTTGGTAAGACAACTCCTCTCGGTAGAATGCTGAGGAGGATTAAAGATGTAACCGGTGTAACGACCGAATTTACAAACTTTTTGGTTCGTTCTTTTATCAACAGTGATAGTGATAATGGGATGGATAGGCGATTCTTCCATTATATATTTTTCAGTACCTACAATATTGAAAAACATGGAAAATTGAAATACATCGTAGAAGTTCTACTTTCGGTTGTCAGGATTCAATTCAGTTCCAGTTTCAATTTTTCCTTTTCTGTTACAATTATTTTTCGGCAGGAACGTACCGATGGGGGGGAGGGGAGAGCTTCCTCCGATAGAATTTTTTTACTTGTGAGTTGGGAAAATTGAATATTTCAACACATTAGTTGGGGAAAATTGTCATTTTTCCAACTCATGAATAAGGCCTTTTTTGGGCATTAAATACAATTTTTTCAAATTTTCGCCCTCGCTTCGCTCGGTCATAAACAAAATTACAATTATATGAATTATTTGAGTCAAAAATGCGAAGAAAAGTTTCCTCCCTCAAAAATCTTTCTGTTGTTCCATGTCTTTGTAGGTACTCACTTTCCACCCCTCCCCCCAAAAGCTTCCGACCATTGTATCTATACTTGATAAATCAAATTTGTGAATTTTAAGCTTAAAAATTGAAATCAGGGATATCGAGAAACCTCATTCTAATACAGGCTTTTTAGGTTTTGACCCCAAAAAAATTAGCAGAAAGGGGAAGTTTCGTATATAAGCTCAGTAAAACATGTATTTCAATATTCCCGAACTTCCCTAAAATTGGTGAATATTTTGACCCCTTTTTGGGGGGTGAGGGGGTTCAAATTTTGGTTTTTCGGCCATAACTTTCGAAATTACGCATTTACGAAAAATAAGTTGAAACAAAAGTTGTAGAGAATTAAAAAACAAATAATTTTGTTATTTACAGTTTTTTCCTAGGACGTCATGGAAGGGAGCTGGGGTTTTCCGAAAAAAATCAATTTTGAAAATTCCCTATTATCAGAAATTATTATCAAAAATCGGATTGATCGACTTTTGGAAGCGGTTTTTTTGCATAGTATATCCCATTACTATGTAGAACAAGAAAAATGTATAGCCGACCCCTCATCTCAGAGTAGGGGGGTGGACCCTCCGTAGAAAAAGTCGCGTTTTCCCCCAAGCATAGCTCAGCTACAGTGAAAAATTCGAAAATTTGGTTCAAACAAACATTGTAGAGCGTTAAAAGACGAACATTTTACTATTTTTACTTTTTTTCTACGTGGTCTTGGGGGCGAGTTATCGCAAAAAGAAAACAAGCGACACGGCGTTCAAAAATTTTTCATCAACTCAATAAATTACGCAAAAGTAGATCTGGTATAAAATGTAGCGAACCAATAGCCCAAAAAGTGAATTTCTGGGGTTTTTGTGATCACTTAACTCGATTTTTATTATCATTTAACCTTGAACCTAAATTGGACCCCAAAAGACAAGGCATAAAAATTTGTAAAACATTTTTGAACGCTGCGCCGATTTTTTTTTCTTTTTGCGATAACTCGCCCCCAAGACTACGTAGAAAAAACAGTAAAAAAAAGTAAAATGTTCGTCCTTTAACGCTCTACAATGTTTGTTTGAACCAATTTTCGAATTTTTCACTGTAGCTGAGCTATGCTTGGGGGGAAAAAACGCGGCTTTTCTACGGAGGGTCCACCCCCTACTCTGAGATGAGGGGTCGGCTATACATTTTTCTTGTTCTACATAGTAATGGGATATACTATGCAAAAAAACCGCTTCCAAAAGTCGATCAATCCGATTTTTGATAATAATTTCTGATAATAGGGAATTTTCAAAATTGATTTTTTTCGGAAAACCCCAGCTCCCTTCCATGACGTCCTAGGAAAAAACTGTAAATAACAAAATTATTTGTTTTTTAATTCTCTACAACTTTTGTTTCAACTTATTTTTCGTAAATGCGTAATTTCGAAAGTTATGGCCGAAAAACCAAAATTTGAACCCCCTCACCCCCCCAAAAGGGGTCAAAATATTCACCAATTTTAGGGAAGTTCGGGAATATTGAAATACATGTTTTACTGAGCTTATATACGAAACTTCCCCTTTCTGCTAATTTATTTTGGGTTTGGGCTTTATTTTAGCTAAAAAGTCCGTACTATTCTAAGTCCTCGAAAAAAAATTGGTGGGGACCGTCCCCTTTTAGAAATCCGATCCATCAGTGAAATCACCTCCCAAATATAAATTGTTCAATAACTTTTTATCCTAGAGAAGTCATTTTTTCGTATTTTTCCTCAAAATTATTACAACTAATATTCATTACATATTTTCTCCATAAAACTTATTTTCGACGTTTAAAAATCAATTTTTCAAAAGCTTTGGTTTCGCTGCGCTCGGCCTCTTTTTATTTATTCTTAAATAGTTTCAAAGTAAAAGTGACCGATTTTTTATTCAAGTTTGTATCTTTGTAAATCCAAAATACGGTTTTATTGGACTTTGAATTGGAAGTTTTAAACAATTTTCGCCCTCGCTTCGCTCGAGCCTAATTCATTTCTCTCGTGTTCAAATTAAAACTACAAATTTTTTCAAATTAAATTACAATTATTTTGAAATTTTTTACTCTCGTTTCAATCTAGATAAATACCTTGCTTCGCTCGGGACAAATGGATAATTTTAGGTTAATAATCGCCGGTTCATTTTTTAAAAATTTGAATATCAATAAAATCGGCGAAATGTAGTTGGGAATTTTAAGAATTTGAGTTGGGATTTTTATTAAGCCTCCCCCCCTTCCCGAGAAATTCCTGCTTCTCGGTTTTCTTTTTTTTTGAAAAATTCAGAATTTTTCAAAGAATTTACCGACGAAAATATTCTAGTTTCAGTTTCAGTTTCAGTTTTCCATCCTTGGAGCAAGATGAATAATCATCAAATAAAATTTTTTTATTCATTTTAAGAAAATTTTTGAAAATCTGACGTTCGACTTCGCTAATAAAATACCCAAGTTTTGTGCGTAAAATCGAAAATTTCATAAAACCAAATCTTTGGCTGGGTAACATTTTTTTTTTTTATTGAAAGGGAACAGTAGAATTCTCACATTTATGAAATTACTGCATTCAATCTTCAATACTGATGCTGCTAAAACTGTATTGATAGAAGAAATGAAATGGTATTTTCAAGAATTTTCCACCTTCCTCTCTTTTTTCCTTTTATCTTCGATTTCAACCCCCTCTGTTGGTATAAGGGATAAAATATTTCCAAAAAATTTATGAAACGCCTGATTGAAGTTGCTTGCCAAAAATCGATGGTTAATTTCGGATGGTCGAGCTTTGTTTCCCTGGAACTAAGACCTGTTTTCACTATGAAATAGAGCCACTGAGAGCTTATCGAGCCTGGAGTCAAAAAATTTTGAAAAAGTTCGGGGTTTCTGAAAAATTTTTCAACGACCGTACGCAATTTTTTTACACAGGTAGATCTAATAAGAAGATACATGCACTTCATATTTAGACATTTCGAATTTAAAATCACTAGGAATATTTGTAGCAGTTTTATTAATAACACAGGTCGACACGAATTTTGTTTTTGGGTTCTCATTGCGAAATTTGGGTTGCTTTTATGTAACTAATAAAGGAAAAAATATTTTTTTTGACCAAAGTTTGCTTTGGAGGGTGGAGGGGCCAAAAAACTGATTTTTTGAGGTCAAAAAGCCTGAGCATTACAAAAAAAATTGAAATTTTTTTTTTTTGGACTTATCTTGTAGGAAATTTTACGGCGAATTCAATGCCGCAAACTGCAGACCTCCGTCTCTTTTTTATAAAAAGTTACAGCTCATTCTTTCCAAAATTTTGTGGAAAAATCGAATTTTTTTGATTTTTTTTCGCGAAGAAGTGAAATTTGAGAGAAAAGTAAGGGTTTTAAGGCCATAATGACCATGTTGTAGGAAATTTTACGGCAAATCGAATGCCGCAAACCGCGGACCTCTATCTCTTTTTGAAAAAAAGTTACAGCTCATACTTAAAACCCTTAGTTTTCTCTAAAATTTCACTTTTTCGCGAAAAAGGCACAAAAAATGTGATTTTTTTCACAGAATTTTGTAAAGAATGAGCTGTAACTTTTTTTCAATAAGAGATAGAGGTCCGCGGTTTGCGGCATTTGATTTGCCGTGAAATTTCCTACAACTCTCATCATGGTCATTATGGCCTTAAAACCCTTATTTTTCTCTTAAATTTCACTTCTTTGCGAAAAAAAATCAAAAAAATGCGATTTTTTCACAAAATTTTGAAAAGAATGAGCTGTAACTTTTTTAAAAAAAGAGATGGAGGTCTGCGGTTTGCGACATTAGATTCGCCGTAAAATTTCCTACAAGATTAGTCCAAAAAAAAATTTTTTCAATTTTTTTTGTAATGCTCAGGCTTATTGACCTCGAAAAATCAGTTTTTTGGCCCCCCCACCCCCCAAAGCAAACTGTGGAAGCCAGGATTGAGCAAGGTTATGTATTTTGATGTCTAGAAACAGAATTTCGGCATGAGAACCCAGAAACAGAGCAAAAAATTTTTTTTGTCGCCCTGTGTAATTCATGGTGTCTAACGAATTTTTTCCCTAATCTTTTTCCTAATAAGAAATTTATTTATTCATAAGTATATAAAAAATGTTGGTGATTCAATTTTCATTGTTTTCACTGTCTTGCCATTTTCAGAAATTGAATTTTTTCGAGTTCCAAAAAAAGTACCTATGAATGATATTGAAAAAATGTAGAAATTTAACTTCGCGACTTTTTCTCTACTTTTTGAAAATTTTCATATTATAAAACATCGCTTGTAATTGAAAATGAGGGGAAAATTCTTCTATTTGATATCTTAAAAGTATAATAAAAACCTTCAATCTAACCTTCTGAGATCTGAGGGGGGGGGCATTAATGCGGGAATACACCCATTTGAAAAAAAAGAACTTTAATTCATAACAGAAAAAAAATTCACATAGAAGGGAACATATTTTTAAAGCAAAATTGTAAAACGTTTTGAAAAATGAAACAAATTATCCAAATCACATCAAGAATGGAAAATAAAAATTAGGGCTTTTTTATCTGGAAATTTTGAATTTTTCTCACAATTTATTGTTTTATAATCCTCAAAAAAATTGGTGTTTCAAACTGACATAAATTTCAAGCAAGCCCCTGAACATTTTCGGGCTTTCCTCACTTAAAAGAGAATTTATAAAGGTGTTTTTGCACATTGAGTAGAGTTTTGAAGCAAAAAAAGACATTCAAAAACTTACAATTATTTTATCCTTTTTAAAATCCATTTTAGTAATCAGAGAGAGAAATTTATCATTATTTTTTTCACAACTTTTAGCTTAAGAAATTACGACTTTTTCACTACTTTCACTACCAATTTTGAAAATCAATATTTTTTCAGTGCTTACACTTCTTTCACTACCTGTACCTGTTAGAAACTCCGTAATTTATCCAATTTTAATGAGATTTTTTCCAAGAAAAATTTTATGAACTTTGATTTTTTACAATTTCGATCACTTTTAATCATTTTTCTGTAATTTCAACGAGGTTTAAGAAACTGAATTTTATTAGAATTTCGAACACTTCTCAAAATATTTTTCGATGGGAGGGGGGTCTTTTTTGAAAAATACCTGCTTGAGGAAAATTGCCCCTGGCTCCCCTTTCGGCGGCTCTGCCACAAAAATGCTTCAAAAACAGTGAACAATTAGTTCGTATTTTTTTGATTTTTTTGAAAATCATTCTCTACTTTTCCTCTATTCCTCTTCGAACTCTTCACCCCTCCATGTAGAAAAAAAGAAAAATGAGAAAATTTTCCTGGGACGAAGGCGATATTTTAATAAATTTGATAAGAAGAGCGAAATGACATTTTCAAAATTTTCCCACCTTCTCTCCTTTTCTCTTTCACACCCATGACTTGAAAACCTAACTACAGGTAAAGAATATATAAATTTAAAAATATTTTTAAAAATTGGTGAAACGATAAGTTTGATATTTCTGATCACAAATCCGGTGCCCATTTCAGATTTTCGAACTCTATTTCTCAGTTATAGCCAATTTTCACCACAAATATGCTTTAAAAAATGGTAAAGGGTAAGTTCGTAAATTCTTTTTCTATTTTCTTGAAAAACATAACCACCTATTAAATTTTCGAACTTAAGTCTTTCTTCCCCTCCTTTCCTCGTCCAACCAGCCTATTTCTTCTACATCGCAGTCACATTCGACAAAAATTACTGCGACAGTCGATCTCTAATAATGATTCTACGTACATACCATCACACAAAAGAAGAGAAACCACCTTTTCCGTAATTAATCTCCTATATTCGACTATCACAACCATATTTTAATACCAGGTATGACTTTCGTATCACATAAACATCATCTAGAGGGGGAAAGGAAAAAAAAATCATCTAAACTACGCTACTAGTTCAATTAGTCGACAAATTACAATCCAAAGACACCTTGTGACGCTTCAATTAAACGTATGACTGATATGTGTAATTGTGTACGTCTCATTACAGCACAGCACCTCGATAACCCTCCTCTTTCTTCACAATCACGAATCATGATGGTACCGCGAGACCAAAAAATGATACGATTAGTGAATTTTTGTAAATTTGACATTCGGCCCGGGTTACGACTGCAGCAGGTGCAGGTGCAGAAAACAAAGAGAAACAACACAGCGGATACGGTCTTGTAGGTGTAAAAAGAAAACGGTTCAGAGTTCTATAAGAACGATTTCGTGAACGGAATAGGGAATACCTAGTACCCTACCTACGTAGCCTAGCTAAAAGTTGGAGGTGAATTGAATAGTCTAGGTATATGTATTACACGAATATGATTTAACGGTTTAGTGGCATCGACGCTGCGCTGCGCCATAGCCAGCTACAGATATGGCATGCTCGAAACTAACTAAAAGAGGCATTAGGTGTGAGGTGCCAAAGAGCTCGAACTTCTCGCGAGAAGAATGGACAAACACGAAATTGATTTAAATACGTAATTGGTATTTATTTATACCGAATGTAAGAGGTGGTAATTACCACAGAGGAGGATTTTTTTTTCGCTAGCCTCGTATGGATAAGATGCGCACTGTATATGATGCAGTCGAATTATAAAATGATTTTTTTCTTTCGAGTAATTAGGTACCGCTACTCGCCTGATGTTATTACGGCCGCGTAATAAATATTTTCGTAGCGTTATTACGCAAATTCGTCCGATTTAACCGTTACGGTAGTTTTGTTTAAATGTCGATGTCGTGTGTGGTGCTCAGTGCTCCTGCTCATACATACATAAAGTGCAATATCGTGTACAGTACGTACATTTCGCACACTACATACCACGTATCTGCTGGAAAATCAGATGGGCTTTTAACAAGGCAATCAAAACGTCGGATTAATGCTGATAACTGTCCGCCAAGATGCCCTGATAAGATGAGTTGACCGTGGATCGCGATAAACTACCGGGTCGACCGTGTAGACTTGACGACATGTGCTGGTGACGATACGGCGAGAAAGAGAAGGTAGGCTTTTGACCAAGTTTCGAACGAATAAATTAAACGAATGTTGGTCATTTCCTCGTAATTTACAAAATAACCATTCATTTTCATATGCGTTGGGAAAATTACTCAAATACCCAAAAATTTTTAAAAATGAAAAGATCTTGACATCAAATACCTAATATGTTCCATTATTTTGAAAAGAAAGTAAACTGAACAATTTACCATAGACGCACCCAAGGGGGTTGCTCAATTGCTCATAATCTCGCCAAAGAGATTTTCCATTGTAAAAATGTCAAAAAAGTGTATTTTTTGCCTTTCAAACTGTTTTAATATGTTTTTTCAAAAAAAAAATTGCTCTCGCTTCGTTCGGTCAATATTTTAATCATTTTCTTGAATAAATATATCACTCTCCAAATCTGAATCAATCAAATTTGATTAAATTCTGTTTTTTTGAATCAGCGAAAAAGATTTACTAAAAATCAGCGATTTTCCGCTGATTTTCAGCCAAAAATCACCGATTTCTCAGTTAATTTCAAATTGAAAAAAATATCCCCACTCAAAGTAAAATTTTGAGCCAAACAAAAAAAATCGAAAGTAGTACCTACATCATAACAGGAACCCGTATCCAAGATTTCAAGTGCTCAAGTTCATTTTTCGATTTCTGGCAATTTTTGAAATTTCAAAATTACCTACACCCTGCGAAACATGAAAATGTGATCCAATCAACGAAATAAGCTGAAATTTGGTATACCGTAAAACGGGGCGAATCGGGAATGGGGGGGGCTATTTGGGAAGTGCTTGTTTTGTTTGGTTCAATGGCTACCCTGCGCGACTCAGGTAACTTATAGGGCTGTTACTCGTGACGTAGTGTGACGTCACAAAGAGCTGTTATCAGTCTTATCACATCTCACTGGTGGAAAAGTGGAAAACATTCAGTATTTTAAAGAATAACTGAGTATCTCACGTTTATGAACTTTCTAAACATCATTCTAAGCTTCAATAATCAACAAAAAATAATATTATCTCCAGAAACACGAAATAAAACGAAATTAAAATTTGTAATTTCAATGTTTTCCACCAGTGAGATGAATGAAACAATAGAAAATGCAGGGTTACCACTACAAAATTCCAAAAAATGTCTAAAACAGTAACAGCCCTATAACGGCAGTTTCAAGTTTTTTTGGGTAGGGTAACACTGTACCAACATTTTTTGTGTGTTGTCCCGGTGTCTCGCCAATATTTACATCAGTGGTGCCAGAAACAAAAAAATTGCAAAAAATGACAATTTTTTAGGACTTTCTAAATTTGGTATGGCTAGTTATATTCAGATGGTGTAAAAAATCAGTATAAAATTTTATATTATGTAAAATCCACCGTAGAATCGAATGCCGTTGGATTCACTAACTAATATGTAAAGGTATGTGAGATATTCACGATTTTACCACTATGGGGTTATTCGGGAAGTCATGTTTAGACATGTACAAAACCATTTTTAATATATTTTAACGGGCAAAATTATAAAAAATATATTGTTTCATATGTAAAATTTCACGTAGAATCGATTGGCGCCATTGTTGAGACGCCATCTTCTACCATTTGCAAGATAATCACGATTTTTCTAAAAACAGGGCAAAATTATACAAAATGTAAACAAATAAATTTTAAATAATTTTAAATCCACATCAAAGATTGATATTTGTTGTTTTTATATCTTAATCATGAATATTTGTTGTTTTCCACATTTAGCTGCCATTTTTTACACAATGTAACTCAATACTTTTTGAATTCCCAAATAGCCCCATTTTCAGGGTAATTTTTGGAATGACTTTGCGCAATGCTAGCGCCGAAAGGAAGAGGGGTGAAAAAGTGAACTAAGAATAGAATTGTAGAGGAAGGTTGGGCGAACATTTTGACACCAGAATGAGCATTCTAGACATAATACAGCCGAAGTTATGAGGAAAAAAGTGCAAAAAACTTCCCGATTCGCCCCATTTTACGGTATACCCTATTTTCGACCTCCCGAATCGATTGGAAGCGGTTCCGAGACGTTTCGGAGCCACCAGAAAATTTTGGAATTTTTCAGGACATAAAAAAATTTCTTGCCCAAAAATGCAAATTTGAACTCAAAGTTACGAATTTTGGAAAGTTGTGTTTCAATCGATCAAATAGGTCACCAATATGGATAATCCGCGATTATAGGTGCTGAAGTGCATATGGGCCATTTTTATAGACTTTTCTCTAGCGCTGGAAAATGTCAAAATTTTCTGATTGCTCCGAAACGTGTCTTAAAACCGCTTCCATTCGATTCGGAAGGTCGAAAATTGGGTATCTACCAAGT
This sequence comes from Pseudococcus viburni, assembly GCA_033439095.1. Taxonomy (NCBI): domain Eukaryota; kingdom Metazoa; phylum Arthropoda; class Insecta; order Hemiptera; family Pseudococcidae; genus Pseudococcus; species Pseudococcus viburni. The sequence continues at coordinate 152,469 of JAVBJF010000365.1, read as the reverse complement.
TTCAACTTTTTACCTCGATGTATGCGCATTAAGCGAATTTTTAAATATTTTCCGGGAAAATTTCCTGCCCAAAAATGCAAATTTGAACTCAAAGTTACGAATTTTGGAAAGTTTTGTTTCAATCGATCAAATAGATCACCAATATGGCTTATCCGCGATTATAGGTGCTGAAGTGCATATGGGCCATTTTATGGGCTGTCTCCGAAACGTCTTGAAACCGCTTCCAATCGATTCGGGATGTCGAAAATAGGGTATATACTAAATTTCAGCTTTTTTTGTTGAGTAGATCAAATTTTCATATTTTGCAGGACAGAGGTAGGTACTTAATTATGAAATTTCAAAAATTCGCCAAAAATCGAAAAATCAACTTCAGCACCTGAAATTTTGAATACGGGATCCTGTTATGATGTACTTTCGATTTTTTTTTTGTTTGGACTCAAAATTTTACTTTGAGTAGGGATACCTCCCTTGTTGGTAATTTTGATTGCAAGATCACTGATTTTTAGTTGAATTTATTTTACTGATTCAAAAAAGCAGAATTTCACCAAATTCCACTGATTTAAATTTAGAGAGTATATTGATCGGTTGTTCCAAAAATTCTACAATTTTTCAATTTTCTGGGCTGAAATCTGCACAGTACACATGTATCATCTGTCTATTGAAACCCATCTTTTCTCGAATTCTCAGCCCCTCACATAGTTTCTGAGTGCGCTTGTGCAATTTACAATTCATCTCTACCAATTTGACAACTGAAAAATTGCACTATTCATTGAAAAAATACTACTGTTGTGTTCCGTTCATTCAATTCCTCTCATTTTTAGAAAAACAGAAAAACACAGTGCCACCCAAATAAAGAAAAAGGCAAAATTCGTTCAAAAATCACAATTTTCTGATTGAAAAATCTTTTTCATCATTTTATGGTTCATCTTTCTCATTTCTGAATTGGTGAAATTACTAAAAATCACTAAAAAAAAAAAGAATAAAGAATCGCAGCACAGTAATGAATTAGTGAAAAGATGTTCACTGAAAGAAAATCAGTGAAAAAATCATTATAAAATTAGTATTTTGCTAAAAATCTGTGAATTTCGCTGATTTTTCCTATGCTGCAATTCTGGCTGTTTATAAGTGACCTTTCACTGATTCAGAATGAAACACAAAGTGTCCACTTTTCAGGTTTTCCAGATTAATTTTTTAAAGTTTTCCAGACCTTTTGAATATGATATTCATGAACCAAAGGAGAGGGGTAATTTTTCGGGTGATGTACTTGCATTCTGAAATTTTGCATTAAAATGATATGAAATGGATGGGGTCTAACGATTTTTTTTTCTTCAAAATCACTGGTACTTTTTACGAAATTTTTAGATACTCCTCTTCGGGTCAAAAAAAAAAGATACAAATTCAATTCTGAAAATTTTTGAGCCCACGCAGCTCCCTCACTACAAAAATTTGAAAATTTGAATTTATTACAGAACAAATTTCAAATAAAAAGAAAAAACTGAATATTTTAAAGCAAAATGATAAAGGTTTGAAAAATAAAACAAATTATGCCAAGGTGTCTACCGAATCAAGCGAATGAAAATTCGGATTTTTCCGGGTTGAAAATTTAAAATTTCAACACATTTTATTGTTTTCCCCCCTTATTTTTTGAAATGAAAAATTTCTAAAAAAAAATTATGCATAATAATAACTAAAATTTTGCGAAACATAAGATAAATTCAAAAAAATTAAGCATTAAAAATTGCAATTTTTATAAATTTTCATCTCCTTTTTCATCAATTTAATAAAGTTTAACTTTTCATGATTAATTATGTATTTTTAACCAGTAAATACCGTTTTGAAAAAATCTACAAAATTCAGGTACGTACGTGGTTCAAAAGGGAAATGACTATTGAGCAAAATTGATGAAGATGACCATTAGGGTGGAGTGAAAAAAATCGATGGTCTTCGATTTTGCTCATTTTTTAGTATGTTGTTCCTTTTGAGTTGAAAACTCCCTACACAAATTTTTAGCCCCCTAGGTCACTCTGGAGGGGAGCTAGGGGGTCTCAAAGAGGGGTCATTTTCGAAAAAAACGCGGTTTTTCGCGTTTTTGACCCCGAAAACCCCCCAAACAAAACTTCTTACGTCGGTTTCTAGGTGCAATTTGAGATTCTGCGTCGATCTGTGCAATCGGTTTTTCGATTTGAATCCATCTTCCTTTCCCCACCCTCGCTTTTACATGTGCAGATTTGTGTTTTTTGAGTATCATAAAATCGTTTTTCGCGTTTTATGCAAAAACTAAGCTTCCTACGAAAAAAAGTGTGGTGACCGATTTTGTAGAGCGTGAAATTTGCCACCTAGTACATGTAGTAATATTTATGTCGACTCGATATTACGAAAAAAAAAAACAAAGAAAACGAAAATTTCAAAGCTTACATTGCAAAAAAAAAAAAAATGAAAAGAACAATTGAACCACATATTGCAGAAACCGCGTAAGTCGCCAAAAAACCAAAACTCATGTTTTCGCGGATTTTGGTTCTCTGAGGTTAGACACACCTTCTGAGAAAAAATGGCGTCGCGGTACCGCATCCCGCGCTGTCCGCAGCGGTCCAAAGTTTTGGTTTGGTGCAGAAAGGACGTGTAAGTGCAGGTTTTATGACGTTTCTGCACTACATTTTCTGAGAGTCGATAAAATATTGCACCAAGCTAATCAAAAGTAGAGATAATTTTTTAGGACAACGCGTATTGTACTGAAAAAATTGAGATTTCCTGCTGATAATTTTTACGGGAATGAGTCAAAATATAGAAAAATACTCGAGTGTGAGGTCATAAAAGTGTAAATTTTAGTATTCTAAGCCCCCCTGGAGTGTGCTCGAGGTCTTATTTACGTGATAGACTCGTTTAATTCAAAAATTCTGGACCATTAATGTAATGTAGTGCGGAAACCGCGTAAGTCGACGATTTTTGAACGCGTCTGTACAGAACTAGGAGGACCTTTGAAAAAAAGTTTTTTCACAAAAAGTTTCCTTTTTTTATGGTCTTTAAGATGGCGCAATTCATTTTTCCCCAAAAAATTTCATATCCAATACAATCAGTTTTTTGTTGTTTTCTCAAAATTTCAAAAAAGCGACTTACGCGGTTTCTGCAATATGTGGTTCAATTTTTACACGTGAAGGTATAAAATACATTTGTTCGCTTTTAGATTGGAATAACTTAATACATATTACTATAAATTATTAATGCTTGTTAAAGTCTTTCTTAGTTTCGAAGGTGGGTTGTATGGATCGCGCAGCTAGGGTGTTTGCGATGAATCCAGCTCTGTATTTCGATGTCACTTTTATACTCGCCTCGCTGACCACTCTTATACATCTCTCCACAGCTTGAGAGTGACATGGAATCTGTAATAGTCGAGCTGAAGGGATTTTCAATGCAGGTGGCATAACACAGTTCGAGAGGTCGGTTAATTCCGAGTAATGTTTCGCCTCAAAATTAATTTTTGGGGGTTTGAAGATTCTGGGTACCTTTGATGAACTCGAATGACCGATATCATCGACCCTATTATATCGAGAAATGCATATTTTGCGCATCCGGAGAATATTCTTTTGGCCATGAAATATGATGTACTCCACCACAAAGAAGCCGAAGAAATTATATCAAAAATTTCCGATGATCATTCGAGTTCATCAAAGGTACCCAGAATCTTCAAACCCCCAAAAATTAATTTTGAGGCGAAACATTACTCGGAATTAACCGACCTCTCGAACTGTGTTATGCCACCTGCATTGAAAATCCCTTCAGCTCGACTATTACAGATTCCATGTCACTCTCAAGCTGTGGAGAGATGTATAAGAGTGGTCAGCGAGGCGAGTATAAAAGTGACATCGAAATACAGAGCTGGATTCATCGCGAACACCCTAGCTGCGCGATCCATACAACCCACCTTCGAAACTAAGAAAGACTTTAACAAGCATTAATAATTTATAGTAATATGTATTAAGTTATTCCAATCTAAAAGCGAACAAATGTATTTTATACTTCAACGTGTAAAAATTGTTTGTTTTTCATTTTTTTTTTTTGCAATTGTAAGCTTTGAAATTTTCGTTTTCTTTGTTTTTTTTTCGTAATATCGAGTCGACATAAATATTACTACATGTACTAGGTGGCAAATTTCACGCTCTACAAAATTGGTCGCTACACTTTTTTTCGTAGGAAGCTTAGTTTTTGCATAAAACGCGAAAAACGATTTTATGATACTCAAAAAACACAAATCTGCACATGTAAAAGCGAGGGTGGGGAAAGGAAGATGGATTCAAATCGAAAAACCGATTGCACAGATCGACGCAGAATCTCAAATTGCACCTAGAAACTGACGTAAGAAGTTTTGTTTGGGGGGTTTTCGGGGTCAAAAACACGAAAAACCGCGTTTTTTTCGAAAATGACCCCTCTTTGAGACCCCCTAGCTCCCCTCCAGAGTGACCTAGGGGGCTAAAAATTTGTGTAGGGAGTTTTCAACTCAAAACGAACAACATACTAAAAAATGAGCAAAATCGAAGACCATCGATTTTTTTCACTCCACCCTAATGACCATAATGCAATATGAATGCCACGAAATTGAAAAAAAATTAAAATAGATGGAATCAAAAAAAGATTTATTCCTTTTGCTTCACTCACGAATTTTTTTTGACAAAGTTTTGTTTGAAAATCTGAAAAAATTGCTGCTTTTAAGCATTCAGAAAAACAAAAAAAAGTGAAAAATCGTTGAATTTTTGAATCCATCTTGGTTGCAGTTAGACCTGGGATGAAAAAAAAAATGTAAGATTAACAGATCTCACCAGATCATTCAAAAATGAAATATTGAATCTTCATAATCTTTTTCAAGAATTAAATCACGTACAATTTTCACAAAAAATACCTACATAATATTTTCACTGGCAGACCTCTAAATTCTATGTCGAAGTCCATAATGTCTACACGCCTCCTCCACTCTCCCTCGTTACAATTCGTCCAACAAATGCATTATTTATTTCTTCAATCATCGCCTCGTTCGTGACATTTGTCAATACCTCGTCATCATCACCGCAAATCCAAATACGTAAATCAGGAAGCGGACACCATCGTGACTTTCCACCATGGAGCGACAATTGCCCTGCTGCAGGAGTGAAAAATGGCACACCCAAGAGCCCAAGAGCCGATAGGATACCAAATACAGCTCGCTAATTGAATACATTCCTGAACGTTGATATTGGTCGAGCTCGGGCATACTACGATGCTACCAGCACATACTCTTCGGTCTTGTGTCCGCTCGTGCTCGTCACCGGCACATTCTTAACCGTTAATCGACTGACACCTCATTGGTATATTTTGCTGCTATAAACTCGCATCGTCTGCAAGGTCAATAAACTCGATTCGATTGTCGTATATATGTTTATCGAGTAGGCAAACGTAGTAGGTAGATGAGTGGAAGTACCTATACAACCGGGTAAATCAAAAATATCGGCCAATGCGCGATCGATTTCGCAAGTAATACGAACGTAAAAAGCGTACTTAACCAAATAAAATTAACATTAGCCATAATAAAAGAAATCGTATTATCAAGAGGGGCGCTCGCGCTCGATCTCGTATTCACAAATCACGATTACGTTAAATTCGAATTAAATTAAAACACTCTCGAGGTCTCGAGTACATAATTCCACCTCACACCTCACTTCACCCACAGAGGCTACGGTCCTTCCTCCTGAAATCTTCGGATGGCATATTTTCACTAGCTCTTAAATAATTCTGACGATTCAAGCACAATTTATCTCAAGTTCAAATTTTTTCACCTCTTTTTTTTCAATTTCCCTAATTTTTTTTCCAAAATCGTATTTTGATTTAAAAAATTTTTTCAAACTTCGATTTATAATTTTTTTTAATACATATATTGTTTAGAAAGCAAAAGAGGACTGCTTGCCTTTTGCGACACATTTTTGTATTTTTGAGAGGCAAGGAGTAGTGGTTAGTTCAACAGATAAACATGATGTTGCTTTTTTGATAATTATTGTATTTGAAATAATGAAAAAAAATACATGACTGAAAAAAAAGGAATATGTGAATAATTATTATTATAGGTGCCTATTGCAGATTTTAAGTCTATACCTTATCTATTGAAACAAAAAAATACATTATTGTTTGAGAAAATTATGAAAATTAATAAAACTGAAACTCAACATATGCATTTAGGTACGAATACATACAAACTTCGGTAGGAAACCTTTTCATCATTTTCACATTTCATTGGCAACGTTTTTGACCATACCCCATATCAATGCACGCATGAGATTCACAGTCGGTGGGTACGCTACATGGAAGTCCAGTTCCAACAGAACCAACAGTTACTGATGTCATCAAAACCATCACAACGACTACTGCGATGAGTAGAATGATTTGGTAAAAATTCATAATGGAATTGATACGACGCGACGTACGTGCTAAACAAACTGACAAAAGTCGATTTTCGAAAGAAAAACACAATACTTTTTCAAACTGGTTGGTTTGATTGAGAGGAGAAATTATGAATTTTTATGCTGCGATATGATCGCATATATAGCGAAAATTTGGCGATTTAGAAAATTAAGAGAAAAATTTCGAGTAAATACCTAACAGATAATTAATTTTTGCCGTCAATTGAAACGGCTTTAGTAATGTAAACAAAGAATGCACATCTGGTGATTCTAGCCATGTAATGTGTTACAGATGGCAGTTACAATGATTGTTTTTTGATTTATATTGATTCTGTGTATATTTTTCGTACCTGTTATTGTGTTATCTCAGTTGGCAAAATTTTATAGCGCTATTAATGGTGTATGTGAGTACATTCTTCCATATTGACACAGTCACACATTTTATTCTTTTTCTGAAGATATTTGAAAATTCAGAGGTCGAAGTTGTAACACAAATGTTGTCACATTATCGTTTCGTTTTTCTCACTGTGCGTATGCAGTTTCAATTCCTCAAATACCACATTATGTGAATTCAACCAATTTTTGACCTTGGATCCTCAGATTTTGCTCAATTTTTTTAAAACGAGATTCTTGTTTTAGACAGGGGTTATTCTAAGGGGTAGTTCCAGCTTGTTTAGGTAGTTCCAAAAATTCGAGTCGGTAGACCCAAAACTGTTCGGTAACTCCAAAATTGCTTGGTAAAGATTCTCAAAGCATTAAAACATAAAAAAAATCTATTTTTTGAGCTTCAAAAATCTAATTTTTTCAGAGCTTCACCCTCGCTTCGCTCAAGCATAAAAAAATTATAATTACATCTGAGTATCAGGTATTTGCCGTATTAAACCCCCCCCCTCCCTTTCATTATATTAAACAGAGATTCTCAAAGCATTAGGACAAGAAAAAAATTTATTTTTTGAGCTTCAAAAATTAAATTTTTCGAAAGCTTTGTCCTCGCTTCGCTCGGGCATACTTTAACAAAGTAATAATTATGTACTATTTGGGGCAATAGTGCAAAAAAAAAAGTTCACGTTCGTTTCCTTCCTCTAAAATCTTTCTGATATCCCAAGTCTCCATACCACTCTGTACTCCCCCCCACCACCCCAAAAATGCCTCTGACCCCACTGAGTGGTATTAAATTGATTCAACAATAAATTCTCTCTCTTCTAATAATTTAATTTTCAAGAAAAAGTGCTATTTCAGTTTTTTTTCAAAATCAACATTAAAATCTCGGTAGTTCCAAAATTTCCTTAGAATAACCCCTGGTTTTAGATGATACTGAATTCAAAAATTGAGCTACAGGTGATCATTTTGCCATTTTTTTTGGTTTGAAAGTTGAAGATGGGATAGCCAGAATTGAAAAAAATTTCCAAAAAGGTCTTAAAGTGCTAAAAACCGTTTATCCCAATTATCCAAAAAATTACAAGATGAAAAATGTAACTCCAACTAAACCTATAGTATTATAATCTAAGTACATAATTTATGTAGGTACTCATTCATACATTATGTTTTATGCTATATTCACAATTATCTCTATAATTTAAGATTATAAAATATATTTATGGGCTGATAGACCAAGTAGTCTGAACCCAAATAAATTAAAAAAAAATTCTCTTGTACTTCATCCAATTTTAATGAATTCAAGCGGAATCTCACATTAGAAACTTAAATTGCAGAAGTAAGTAAGTAAGTAAGTATGCAGAAAGTAATAAAAATCAAATTTGACATTTATATAAACTTTTTATATTTTATCAGGTACATATTTTCAAAATTTTTGAGTTGGAAGAAATTTTGAAAAACATGGAAGTGAAAAAAAAATTAATTGAAAGTTGAAAAACATCGAGGAAAAATTTTGAAATTATTGGAAAAAATTCCAAGTTGAAAGAAATTTTAAAAAATATGAAGTTGAAAAGATTTTAAAAAATGAAGTTGGGAAAATTTTGAGAAAATTTAAATTAAAAAAAATTACAGAAGGAAAAATTTAGTATTAAAAATTTTTCCAACTTCGATTTCTTCAATTTTTTTTTCAACTTCATATTTTTCAAAATTTCTTCCCACTCAATAATAATAATAATTGGAAGAAATTTTAAAAAGTAATAAAATAATATGAAATTTAAATAAAATTTAAAAATCAAAGTTGAAAAAATTTTGAGAAAATTTAAATTAAAAAAATTTACTCGTGTAAAAAATTTTAAAATTGGATACAGCAATGAAAAAAATTTAGAATTGAAGAAATGGAACATTTTTTTCAATTTGGAATAAATTTGGACTTAGATCTTCGAGAAATCCCATTCACGTCAAAATTATTTAGAAGCAGGTATTTTATATTATCAATCCATCATCAGCCAGCGCGGCGGAGAAAAGTGGCTAGGATGGGGCGGAGGCCACAGATGCAGGTGTAAACGGTACAGTGGAAAGAAAAATGACGCGTAGAGAAACTCCAACGAGCCGGGTCGCGATCGTCCCGCAACAAGTGCATCAATGAACCGGTTCCCGGCTAACAGGCTAACTGGTTGTCTATTTCTATTCAGTTCGGCTGCTCGAGCTCGACCTGAGCTTATGAAGTGGGATCCACATGAGTCGTCGCCGCTGCTACATTAATATCACACAGGTAAAAAAAAGGCTGCGACAACGCGATCACGTGGAAATGCATCGATGGCGATAAAGCTTCTTCGTTCGGCTTCGAGATTTGATGACGTACCTTACCTAAGCTACACGGACAGGAAATCGGACAGGAGGCGGTGTGGTAGGTGGCATTCCAACGAGGCCGCACATTCAATGTATGCGCGCAGTCCATAAGAATATAATTAATTTCGTATTTATTACATTTTAAATTAGCCTCGGAAAAGGTCATTTTTCCGAGAAATAAATTTTTTCTTCGTACAAGGTCGAATCTGGACGGATACGTTATATAACGCAGGCGAAGCAAAATCACGCCAATATTTTTATGTCACGATGTTCCACAACTCAACATTATTTTCATATATTGGGTGCTCGAAACTTATCACTTATGACAGTTTTATGATTTTCGGGGAGGTCAAAATTTTACGATCAGAATTCGCAGAGGCCTGCCGGACACAAACGATGTTACCGATAATTTTCATTTTTTTTAAATTTTTAATCTTGCTGATTTTGTGAAGAGGCTCACAAAACCCCCTCAATTTTTTTGAAAATTCAGGGTTGCGAAATTTCATCCATGATTCTGAATTTACTGAATGAGGGAGAGGGAAATAATGAAAAAATCTCGACTAACATGGAATTTCTTTAGGATTTTTCTGGATATATCTACGATTATTTTTATTAAAATTGAGCTTAATTGAACTTTCTCTGAGGAGTTCAAAAATCAACTTTCAGAAAAATACCTTGAATTAATAATATGTACCTACCTATTCATGAAAATGTTCCAATAAAATTTTGACTCACAAGGGAGGTATCCCAACTCAAAGTAAAATTTTGAGCCTTAACAAAAATAAATCGAAAGTACATCATAAAAAACCTCCATATCCAAAATTTCAGGTGCTGAAGTTCATTTCCCAAATTGTGGCGAATTATTGAAAGTTCAAAATTACTTCATCGCCCTGCAAAATATTAAATTTTGATCTAATCAACGAAAAAAGTTGAAATTTGGTATATACCCTATTTTCGACCTTCCGAATCGATTGGAAGAGGTTTCAAGACGTTTTGTACCCTCCAGAAAATTTTTGAATTTTCCAGCGCACATGAAAAGCCCATAAAAATGGTCCATATGAAGTATGAACTTCAGCACCTATAATCGTGGATTATCAATATTGGTGACCTATTTAATCGATTGAAGAAGAAATTTCCAAAATTCGCAACTTTATTGAGTTTAAATTTATATTTTTTGGCAGCAAATTGAATTTTTTTCCAAAAAATATAAATTTGAACTCACAGTTGCGAATTTCAAAAAATTCTGCTGTGATCGATCAAATAGGTCACCAATATTGATAATCCGCGATTATAGGTACTGAAGTTCATACTTCATACGGACCATTTCTATGGGCTTTTCTGCATCGGTGGAAAATTCCAAAATTTTCTGGAGGCTCCGAAACGTCTTGAAACCGCTTTCAATCGATTCGGGAGGTCAAAAATAGGGTATATACCAAATTCCAATTTTTTTTCGTTGATTAGATCAAATCTTCATATTTTGCGGGGTGATTAGGTAATTTTGTAATTTCAAAAATTTGCCAAAATTCTAGAAATGAATTTTGAAACCTGAAATTTTGGATATTTGAGTTTTCTAAGATGTTCTTTAGATTTATTTTTATTTGGGCTCAAAATTTTCCTTTGAGCTGAGATACCTCTCTTGTCAGTAGAGTAAATTTATTTCGAAAAACAAAATTTTCCATAAAGCGCAATTTTCTGTCTTTATCGTGGAGTTTCAAAACAAAAATTATTGAATTCGAAAATCGATTTTTTAATATTTGCATAAAATTTGGTCAAGTTTATGGTCTTTTGAATTTTAATAAATCAAATCATTACACTTTTTTTTTTGCGAGAATCGACGAGAAAGGTATGATATGAAATTTATGCATTGTTGAGAATTCTTGAATCTTCCCATTTTTTCAAAAAAAGGTCAGTCACGTATCAAAAAAATCGCCTAATTCATCAAAACTAAAAAAAAATTTTATCTGGAGAAATGTTTCTAAAAATTTCCCCAAATTTTGCAACTTTGAACATCATTTTTTTCCTTCAAAAAAGATTTTCTGAGAGAATCAACTCCAGATTTTTACATAAGGGGCTTCACTTACAGTGATTTTCAAAACAGTATTGCTTTTCAAATATTTTTCATAATCGTTTGCTTGAAAACGAATTTTCAGAGCGTATGGTTGAAAAAAGTACTGGATTATTTCAACATTTTCACCAAATTTTTACAATTTTCAATAAATTTTTCTCAATTTTTGTTGATTTTTGTGGTATTTTTAATGATTTTTATGATCGATGACTCTTTTAGTTGAGCATAGCTTTAGTGACTAGAAGAATCTGAACTTACCAAAAACTGTTAAGTCTTGGTCTCAAATGCGACACAAATAGAGACATATTCAAGTTTAAATAAATACATATAAGAAAATTGTAACTTTTTTTTCAATTTCAATTTTTAAAAATGTTTTTACACCAAAAATTTAAAATCCGCTACATAATTTTTGTTTAGTTATGATACAGCTCCCTTGCAAAAGTTTGGGAAACTTGGAATTTTGTAAAAAATTAGTTGGCAAATTTGAATTTTACCTCTCCAAAGCGTTTCACTTCGGAAGGCCTCTGTCCATACTTCATATGTAAATCTGGATATAGAAACCACCCTTTAGGGGTCAAAAATTCGTTTTTGAGTTGACACTGATATTGGGCCTTTCAGAAGGAATATAATCTAGGGGAAACTTCAACTCAAAAACCATTTTTTGACCCCAAGGGTGTTTTCTACATCCAGACTCACATAATTGGGGGCTCGAAACTTCTCACTTATGACGTTTTATGATTTTTGTACACAGGTCAAAATTTTACGACCAGAATTCGTTTCAGACGAGCGAGGGCGAGGACGAGGACGAGATTTTCAAACGAATTGAGGGAATTTCACATTTTGCCATCTACTTGATGGTTATATCTTCATTCTCCAAGCAACACTTTCTGCCTGCCGGTTAAATTCCACCCTCTACTCTCCAATCATCGACCACCGCCCATGCACATTTCTTCTGGCACGTGTAATTCTCGATCCATTTCTCGAATAAATCGGTCCGAATGGAGTTCTGAAGACTATTACTTATCGCGTGTATGCAATTACTCGATCGATACTTTCGTTTTCTCGCTATTACACTGGTACTTGCGTTCGCGAATCCTCCACCTTCGACGACGACGGCGGTAAGTATTAATTAAGACGATAATTTCAATACGTCGATTTATACAAATGACTGGTGCCAGTGCAAATGCGAGATTTCCTCCAATACACGTAATCAACTTGCAACTGGACTTTCGTTTTCTTCTCGCCAGATTCATTTTCGAATGGACTCGACGTCGATGTATGAAAAATCGTGACTCGAGTTCGCATTTTCCAATCATTACGAGAAAAAAGTTACTCGGCGAGAATTCTCGTACAATCGCACGCGTAAACGTTATCGTCGAAAGTATAGCCCTATGCAAACTCGTAAAACAAACCATAAACAGGTAATTCTCATCCATGATAAATGAATTTTACTCGATAATTACGCTAAGTGCCCGAAATATGCGCGCCTACAACGATTGTTCCGAGTAATCAACGAGCTTGTTAACGAAAAACACAGAAAAAAAGAACAATCGTTAATTTCGATGCCATTTGTTAGTCGACTACGGGTGTATATTTATTTTTACTCAATTATAGAAAATTTTCGACTAGAAGATGCCGTCAGACTCGGTTAAAAGTATGAAATTATCAAAAATAAGCGATTTTTTGCTCTTTTCTAAATCTCGACCAATAATTTCGTAATAGAGAACGTGACGAAGAATACAATATTTTTATTTCATTCGATTGTGTTTCTTATTTTTTTCTCAAATAATTAGATATTTTTTTACACCGACCGTACCTATAGAACGAGGTGTCCTTCCTCGAATGTTGTGGTATTTTTTTTTGTGTGTGAATATAATTACTTATTCGACGAAATTGCGCAGATTTCTCACATTACAGTGATAAAAATCTGTTGAAAATTTCATTTTATGCTGTTTAGTGCCTCAATTTGACTAGCTAATATTCGTGTTTATTCGCTAGTTTCGTGCTGAATACGTAAAACTAAAGATTTGTCACAATTTCGATCTGCTTATTATACTTCAAATTCGGAAATTTAATTAAACATTTTGTACTTCGTAGAATTTTATAAAACACACAGACAAATTCAATCTCACCATTTTTGCTGTCTTCAATTAACTACGAAAAATATTGTTAAATTAAGATAAAAACCAAATAAAATAAAAATAACATAAAAATTGGATAAAACACGAATCAACATTAAAATTGCATAAAATATCATAAAAATTGCTCAAAAGAGCATTTCTGAGAGTCTACTTTATCTGGCTAAGGTTTTGATTGTTTTGTAACATGAAGAGGTTGTGCATATAAGAGAATGGTGCAAACTTCAAATCTGGCATAGTTGGAGGAACGAAAAGCTGAAAATTCTATATTGAGATAGAATCTTTTACTGGATCCGAAATATGAAAATTTTGCTGTTTTATGGATTTTTCTAGCCCTTTTGATAAAGATTTTCTAGCTTGAAATTTGCCAAAGAAAGAATCCCGTTTTTATCCTTCCATCAAAAAATTCCAGAAAAGAGGAAAATGTTGAAAATGCTTATTTTTTGCAGTAAAATTATTGAAATCTCGCTATTTTCTGGTATTTGTTGTTTTTCTTGCCCGAAGACACCATGCCGATTCAAAATACAATTTTTTTGACTTTTTCCAACTACTCTCTCATTGAAAACAAATCAGTGAAAGAAAATCACTGGAAATCAGTGAAAATTCACTGAAAACTCAGTGATATTTATGAAATTCACTGAAAAATCTGTGAAATTCTTTGAATAATCAGTGAAAAATCACTGAAAATCAGTGAATTTCACTGATTTTTCCTGTGCTGCAATTCTGACTGTTTATCAGTGATTTTTCACTGATTCGAAATGAGAGAGTAGGTAATAAAATGTTCACCACAGAGAGAGAGAGATAACCCCATTCGAAAATTTTCCAACTTGAACGTAAATTTCTTTTCAAGATAAAAATGCAATCTTATTATTTTTTGAAGCTATCCCCAGTTCCCCACACAAAAAAATTGGTCAAAAATTTGAGGGAAATAAAAAGGAAAATCTTGCTGATTTGCATCAAAATTTTCTTATTATGAGTGAGAAATAGGAGAGTGGACCTCCCGCCCCCAATAGTTTCTTTCATGTACCCCTATGCTCCATTGCTTCTTGTTTAGTTCAATCCTGATGATTTGTTCCTCAAAATTTGAAATTTTAAAATTTTTTACACGATTTTGCACAATTCAGATCAAGATTCTGAAAATTTGTCAAAAATCCTGTTTCATTTACCAATCCAAAATCAGTTTTTGATAAACTGCTTGTTCGTTTTATCAGATTTTGAACAGAGATCGTGTTTTTCCAGCAAAAAAAGACCTCCAAAACTACGATCTGTATACTTTCAAATGGGCCGTACGGGGCGTTAAACACCCCAAATGAAAAAGTCGATAGACTAATCGGATTCGTCATCTCAAAATGTATACAGAAAACATGAAATTTTTCAAAATTGAAATTTTGGGGTGATTTTATACTCGAAAAACTCGTTTTTTAGGATTTTAGTCAAAAATGTCCAACTTTGGGAAGCGCTGGCTCAGCCTCCTGAGGTCGGGGGAGCAGAAATTTTTTTGAGGAGTACTTCTACACTTACATACCTACCAAATAAAAGTGAACACAAAATTTCACTTTGACATGCATTTTCATTTTTTGCCAATAAACAAAGAATTCTATGTAAAAAGCAGAAGTCAGAGAATTATTGAGAAAATTTAAATCACTTTATTCAGCTTTAAGCAAAACAAAAAATTTTTTAAAAAATAACCAAACCCGAGAAAAACTTGCAACAATATTTCTCTTGAATCATTCGATGAAATATTTTTGTAAGTTTCTCAGTTTTTTTAAAACAGTTTTTTACAAGTATGTACATATTACTGAAATTGACTGAATAAAATGGTTTGAGTTTTTAAACAGAAAATTATTTTGAATAAAAAAAACCTGAAAAACATTTTTTTTATTGAAAACATTATCTGAATCAGTGAAATTTAGTAAAATGTTGTTTTTTAAATCAGTAAAAAGAATTTTCACTGAAATCAGCCATTTTTTTACCCATTAGGTATTATGATTTTTGATTTTAAAAAATCAGTGAAAAGTCATTATACCGATTCAAAATGTCCAAATTACACCAGATTTTATTGATTCAGAATTAAAGAGTCAGCTATTTACTTTTTTTTGTTTTGGTTACATCCACAATTCGAAAAAGATATTTTTCATTTTGAAACTGTGAAAAATCATTGATAAACAATGAGAACAGCAGCACAGGAAGATTTATCTGAATAAACTAAATAATTTTCAGTGAATTTTTATTAGAATCAACTTTATTGATTTTTCCAGCTCATTTGATTGATTTCCCACAGGCCTGCAATTCTGACAGAATTTCAGTAATTGTCTCCTATTTACAAATGAGAGATTCACTTCCATAAAGTTTTGGTGAAAATTGTGACAAAAAAACTGAAGCTGAAAAAAAAGACCCAAGTAGAAAAACTGAAAATATCAGATTTTGAAAAAAAATCACAGGAAAACGATCATGCAGATGAAAACCCCTGAAAAAAGTTAAAAAGTAATTTTACCCCTGATCAAACTGACTGTGGCCGAAAAAAAAATTGCTCGCAGTAGGTACCATCCAAGACTTAAAAATGCACCATCAACTTACATTTTGGCCAAACTTTAATTTCCTCTTCAAAATAATTGAATGTCATTTTGGGAATCCATGACCCCAATTTGCTAAATTTTCATAAATATAGCATGAAAATCGAAGAATATTACTCAAATGGCGAAAAATATCGTTCGATTTCGATTGTCCAAACATCCATAAAGGCCACAATGCCACAAATTGTTCTATCAATCTTTTGACTAAATAAGTCATTCAAACTCAATTTTTCATCGTAATTCACATTCTAGATGGAATAGGTCTAATCCAGAACCATTAAGGTTTTCAAACGGTCACTTATCCAAATCATTACCAAAATCACCCCAGAATTCAAATTTTTAAGGCTACACCACACACTCTACCTCTGCCAAAACTTTTCCAACACCAATAACGGGGACCGATATTTTACCAAGTCTAAATAACTACATAGCGATTCACGTATCCACCTGTCGTTTTGCCACAACTACTTCCACAACAGCTACTCGAACGGAACGTCAATCAGCACGTCATTAGATATCAGAACGAATCTTAAATCGAGCCATCGAGTGCTTTGGTCGAGAATAAGCGGGTCAAAAATCACGTTACTATAAATACGATGATACCCTGTCGATAATGATCTCTCTACTGAGATGTTCTGCACATTTTATATTTATATCTATATCTTTCTCTGCAGTAAATCCTCATTTTACCCATATACACCCTGCAATTCGCAATAGCCGATCTAACCCGACGGGATATTGAATTACATACGTAGCTTAGCTATACAGAAACATATTCTACTTCGTAAATCATCGAATCGGTAGGCAATTAACTGCGGTGGCAGTTTTTCCGAAACATACCATTCGACGACGATCGAAAAGGCAATAAAGATCGTTTGATGGATCGGCGACCTATTATGGATCAATTAGCTACATAATATACGACACAGAGTCACAGACCGACACTTTACGGTAGTGAAAATGCGCCGATAATGCGTAATATTATCATTGTTGAAAGAATTCTTTTACATTGTACAGAATACGAATACGACACCGTAGAATGGCAAGCTTACTATGACGAAATTCGAGCTTCAATCGCCGACGATAACGGTTCGTTGGACAAAAGCTACACGTACGTTTGCATTATTTACATACATGTACTTTTCATACATTAAGAAAGGCGAAAGAGAATCGGCGTGTAGGTTGAATAAACCTTGAAAAAAAAATGAAGAAAACAAAAAAAAACGTGGGTATACGCAGCACATGTGCGATCAGCGCAAAAATGACGAAATCTCGATTACTAATGGACTCGTACAATTGATAATGAAGGCATAGAATTGCGACTTCGCGAACCTCTATAATTCTTCGACCAATGTGTACTTAGGCGCGAGTATATTTTCGTTTCTGCGGGTAATTTTTTCTCTCTTTCTAATCATTACGGTTCGGTTATAGTTGAAAATTATATTTAAGTAATACTCCATTGTTTTAGGGTATTGTCTATAAACAAACGGCTCTCTCGAACGGTACTGCGGTTGTGTTTTGCATAATTAATTCGTCGTTAACGCGTTGATCTTTTTATACGATAAGCAAGAGGATAGAAAATCGCGGTCTATAAGTACAAGGATGCGATGGATCAGTTTGTATTTCGCATTGGAAGGGGACGGGTATCTATGTACCTAGATGTCAGATGAAGATGATTTCAGATAAGGACGCCCAAATTTTTACTTTTTGATCGAATAATTATGTAGGGAAGGAAATTTGAAGGTGGAGTAAAATAAATTTTGATCTTCATTATACTTAAATTCAAGTTGCTGATTCAATGATTTGAGAAATAGGTCGAAAATATGTTTTGATACAAAAAGATGAATTTTAATCAATTTTCTTGAATAATTTTTGTAAAGGTGCCTTGAAGCTGCAATTTATGGCAGTGGCAAGAAATCTGAAAAACCTTTGTATCGAAATTCAGAATTTTTAAAGAATTTTTGCAGAACCTTCGAAGACTAAATATTTCCACCCCCTCTCTTCAAATCATCTTCACAAAAAATTTCAAATATTCGTGATATTTTATGGTCTTGCTCGAAAAATTTTTAAAAATTTATCAACGAAAAATGAACAACGCTAAAAAAATTCAGCTTCATTTTTCCATATTTTTTTTTACTTCAGATGGTAAATTATTTAAAAAATCAATTTTCAATGAAAAATGCAGGATTGTTGATCCAAATACAGGAGTTGTCTCTATTATTTCTTTCAGCATCACATCGTCAATTGCATAAGCTTTACATCAATTGTCTCAAGGATTTTTCAAACACTTCAAGTAAGCATGGACTGGTCTGAATTTTTCTGAAGAATTTTATCAAAATTTATTCTTACTGCTAGATGAAAATTTTTGGCTCAATTTTGAAAGGCTGTAGAGAGCAATTTGAATCTGATGAAAAACTAAAAATGAAGACCTATCTTATAAAACATCTGCAGCTGCACTGTGAACAATAAGCAGATTCAGAGAAAAGTTTAGAAGGACGAAAAATATACAGAGTGTTTCATAATTGAAGTAGATCCTGTAAATCAGAAAATAGACAACCCATCCAGAGTCCAATTAACGTACGTTAACTTGACCTTGCAATACCGGAGACAAAAACTACATTATGTTTATTATAAAAGTCGGCCTGAAACAATATTTTATTCAAAATATAATAAAAAGACATTCGAGATTCATTAAAAATTTGCAAACTTCCGTGAAAAAGTCATCAAAATTAAAATATCCATTGTTATAAAATGATTCAACAACCTGTTTCTTTACACATTTCTTTATGTCATTTTCACATCCTTTTTTTCCCCCATCTTTTTCAATCAGGTTTTTTACTCGTATTATTTGAGAAGGGTGGCTCAGAGAGTTCGAGCCCCCCATCCCCACAAGCTCGGAAAGGAGATTTTTTATTATAAAAATGTGACGAAGTGCAGTTTTTTGCTCTTCAAACATGATTTCTCAAAAATTTATTGAATTAACATCTAAATCTGAATATGTTTTTGATGAAATTCTGCCTTTAAGAATCAATGAAATGATTTTCAATGAAAATGAATGATTTTTTACTGATATTTCAGACAAAAATCGCTGATTTTTCAATCAACTCCCAATTTGTCAGAAAAAATCAATAATTTTGACTGAAAGATTAGTGAAAAATCACTGATTTTCTGTTAAATACATTTCACGGATTCAAACGCGTAAATTTTACTAATTCAGGTTTAAGGAGTGTATTGATTGTTTTTTCCAAAAAATTCCGCATATTTCCAATTTTTTTGGTGAAATCTGTTTATGTACCTCCTATAAACCTACTGAAAATACCCTGACTACGCCAGCGCCACTGAAACAATCACAGGTTACTTACTCAATTTTTTCATTGAAATTTAACCCCCCTATTTTTCCTCAAATTTTCAGCCCCTCCCTTAAATAATTTCTGGGTGCGTTTATGATAATTATTTCCAGTCCCAGATTTTTCAAGAATAACCAGAACGGTGACGGGGGAAGGAGGCGGGTGAATTATCGTCTGCAAGGAATTAAGAAAGAATCCCGTCGTGCAAATTTTTTTTTTCAAGTTGCATTCAGTTGCAATTTTTTTAAAACATTTTGCGACATAATGCAACCATGGTTGCATTCAGTTGCAAATGGTTGCAT
Source organism: Pseudococcus viburni (assembly GCA_033439095.1). Lineage (NCBI taxonomy): Eukaryota > Metazoa > Arthropoda > Insecta > Hemiptera > Pseudococcidae > Pseudococcus > Pseudococcus viburni. The sequence goes on along the minus strand of JAVBJF010000365.1, from coordinate 132,901 downwards.
TCTGTCGCAAAATGTTTTAAAAAAATTGCAACTGAATGCAACCAAAAATGCAATTTGTCCCATGTTGCATTTGGTTGCAAAACTTTTAAAAATTGCACGACGGGATAAATGTAATAAACCTTCCCATTAATTTTTCAATTTTAATCTTTCTTGTCCATTTAATTGTTCAAAACTGTTCTATTTTTTTCATAAATTCCCCTTCATAACATAACTATTCATTAGGATTATTTTAAAAGAGTCAGATCTAACGGGGGAGGGGTGGATATGATCACCGGAAAATGACAAAATTGTATCTTGAAATAAAAATTTAAAAAATGTGTCGTCCAAAATTCAAAAATTTAATTTCTCGACCTTATATTTGACCATGAAAATTTTCCATTTCTTACTCTTCCGAGACCATCTTGCTATAATGTCGCCTTTTTAAAAAAAAAATGTTTCTCTGACTTATTCAGATTTTCTAAATTTTTTTACGAATTTTCCAGATCCTAAATGTAGAATATAAGCTTCGAATTATGAATACAAATTAGAAAGGACATTTTTTTCCTGACTGATATTTTCATACGTCTTCGACCCTATTTCATTGAAACAAATAAAGAGATAAATTTATTGGGTCCCGGTCCCAGCGAAACCAAAGCAATTTTTTAGATTTTTTTTCTGTTTCAAATTGACCTCCCCCCCCCCATTCAAGATTCATTGCTTTTCTAAACCAAGTTTACACAAATTTCCCACTCTTTTCATTTATCTTACAAGGGAGCTACCCGAAGTCGAACACGCGGAATGAAAAAAATTTTTCACAGGCTTGTAGAGCATTACCAAATACTTCCACAGCCAAAATTTCAGCCCCTAAAGTTGATATAGGGGGGAGCTATGGATGTTTGAATTTCGAAAAATCGCCTAATACACCGAAAAAGTACAAAAATCTAAATATGTAACTCGCGTTCTTTTGGCGTTTAGGAGATGGATTTTATACCAGGAAGGCCATCTGAAGATGGGATAGTCACCTAGATTCGAGTTTAACATCTGGGGGGGGGGGGGGATTTTCACTCATAAATTTTATGCGTGATGTAGAAAAATTGTAATAACGACCAATGTATGAGTGAAAATCCCCCCCCCCCCCGATGTTAAACTCGAATCTAGGTGACTATCCCATCTTCAGATGGCCTTCCTGGTATAAAATCCATCTCCTAAACTCCAAAAGAACGCGAGTTACATATTTTGATTTTTGTACTTTTTCGGTGTATTAGGCGTTTTTTCGAAATTCAAACCTCCATAGCTCCCCCCTATATCAACTTTAGGGGCTGAAATTTTGCTTGTGGAAGTATTTGGTGATGCTCTACAAGCCTGTGAAAAAAATTTTTCATTCCGCGTGTCCGACTTCGGGTAGCTCCCTTGTTAGGTATTTCTTCAATTCCTTGATTTTTTGCGAATTTTTAACCTTTCTTGAAAATCTTATCCTCAACTTAGTCGAAAAAATTTACACTGGAAAAAATTCCATTCGATTTAGAATAAGTATTTTCAATTTTTATCCCCTCCTTCAATACTTCCAATTTTCGAGTTCTCCTTGCGATGGCGATGGCCCAGTTGTTTGAAAAAAGCTCATGATCGTTAATAATTATCTATTCTCTCATTCCGAATCAGTGAAAAGTCACTGTCACTGATGAACAAGCAGAATTGCAGCACATCAGGAAACATCAGTGAAATTCACTGATTTTCAGCTATTTTTCACTGATTATTCAGTGAATTTTCACTGATTTCCAGTAATTTTCTTTCATTGGCTTCCTTTCAGTAAAAAAATGTTTACTGATTTTTTACTGTGCTGCAATTCTGTCAGTTTTTCAATGATTTTTGATAAATTTCACTGATTCAGAAATGAGAGAGTATACATCTAACTGATTATTTACATTAAAAAATTGATTCAAATCGAAAATGAATTATACTCGACATTTTTATTTCACAAAGATATTTTACAAAACTAGTTTATAGTCTTCCTTCGTTTCGACAATTTTTTTAGATCATTTTAAAAGATTTTCGTGATGTTTCAAACAAGTATACAAAATTGCAAAATTTATTTTACATGAATTTCTACCATTCGAGGAACACTTTTACTCCAACCGAATGAATAATTTTACAGCAATTTCAAGTTGAAAAGGGAGAAAGGAGATCAGTTGGACAGATTTCTCAACACTGTACCAGTTCTCTTTACGCGCAGATTATGGAATCTAGAATTACTGCTGGCCATACGTTGATTAAAATACGATTAGTTTGCGGTATTTAAATAGAAAACCCAGAAACTATTTCAATTTTTTTTCGAAGGCGGCTGGCAAAAAGATAACATTTTTACAATCGTAATAAGTAAATATAGACCAAAATAGAAATAGAATCGATAATTTACACGTAAATTGATACAGGTATCAAAATATTCACTTTATTCAGCGACAAAATTCAATTTAAATTTAATTAACAGTATTTCTATATTTTAACCTTGGTCTATCAGGTAATAACTGCTGTAATTACCCGTGTATCATGCGTTACAATAAAAAATACATCATCGGGTCGCCCTCGCCTTGTAAGTAAGAATTGGAAAACTATATCGAAGAGAATTTACGTCCCATTATTAATATTACGCTTCATCAAAACGAGAAAACGATGATAGAAAAAATAACCAACTCGAGTGGTACAACACATAGTCGCGATCGTGTTACAAATCGAATTTCTGTACAGCTTCCCTGCTGAGACTACCATGTCGATAAGATTTTTTATTTTTTCGCAATTTTCTGCTACCGTTTAGATACACGTATTTCCGCGAAATCGCGTGTATCATTTACACGGTGAAACGACTTTGTCGTAAAATACACGTAAGTTGTACAGACAGACTAGAGAATCGAGAACCAATTTTAATTAGACAGACGAGACATCTTCGTACATATTCTGCACTCCGGAGCCGGAGATGGGCTTTTCACAAAGATCAGGATGTTCGGTGATTCGTCGCTTTCGCGTTATTCCGATAAAAGTGATAGTTTTCTTCCACTTTTTCGGTATTTATTTTACCGCTATGCAAATGTGTACGGAGACCGTACCTAGGTATTTTTTTTTGTCTTAAATTAAAACTCCGCAACTATGAGTTGGCGTTTCGAGCACGACGCCGACGTTATATCACATTAACGTGTAATTATGTCTTGTGTCGTTTCCACATCATATAATGTCTCTTTTCTTCGTCCGCGCATTCAGACGCGGTTACGTGATAACGTAACAGTTCAGTAGAGGTTTTCTTCCTACTAGGTGAATTCTCTTTCATTTTAATTCAATTTTTTTTCTTTTAAATGAAATAATTCAGTTATATCAGAGCTTAGTTGGCCGGAAAGACATCCTCTGAGTGGCTAAAATGAAAATTCAAAACGTGTGTACATATAGACTACTAAGTATGGATACGAGAACCTACCTATGCACTTCTTTATTCGGTTCATTATCAATTTAAAATATTGTCTCGCCTTATTGTTTTGCACATGTCACTCGTTTCCTTTATGACCATCAGCTATTTATACCACAAAAGGTAACGCTGTTGGATGTCCACAAACCTTTTATGTTACGCCTCGAATGGGAATGAACACGTACTCTGGCCATTCTGGATCTTCCAGTGAAATTTTACATACTCTTCGAAATAAATCTTAAGTGGTTTTTAGCAAGTTTTCGAATATTTCCAAGAAATGTTTGAATTTTTTTAGATTTTGGTTGAATTTTTTTTTTCAAAAAAGGTGATTAAAAAATGAATTTATCATAATAATTTTCATCTCAAGACAATAAATACAGCCACATAAAAGTATAGTATACCTATATCGCACCCCTAGTGCAATAACAACACATCTCAAAAAAAATTGACCTTCGTATTTTTTCCTGAAACGTGCTCATCTTTGATCAGTTTTCAATTTACATCAAAAATAAAGAAGTTCATTTTTTTTGAGATGTGTTGTTATTGCACTGGTGGTGCGATATGTGGTTGAATTGCTGAAATAACTTAATTTGAACAAAATGGACCTTCCTCACCGGTTCAATAATTTTGAAACGGTTGTCAATAATTTCTAAAAAAAAGAAGTAAATTAACATTTTTCAAAGGCATTTTCTTCCCCTTACAGATAGATATGAAAAAAAAAAATACAAAATTTAAACAAATTGATTTTCATCTCTTTGCATTTATTTTTTGAAACATTTTTTTCGTTTTTTTTAAACACGTCTGATTCTTAATTAAGAAGAAAATTTCATGACTCCAAAGTCCGGATTCTCCGATTTAAACAAAAATTGAATGTAGTGAAAAATCATTTCAAAAATTCCTCTCTCATCTTCTTTTCAACTCCCAAATTTGATTACTTGATTTTTGGAAAATTTTTGAAATTTCAATTTTATGCAACTCTATTGGTTCAGATTAAATTTAAAAAAAAACTGTAGTATCTTCCAACTATATTTACCACTGCAGTAGCTGAAATTTGAAGACACGATAACAAGTCCAAAATTAATTGTAAGTAAATATATCAGTGCCTACACAGACATCTACCAAGTAAAATTTTACTGATTTTTCAATGGTTAATGAAAATTGAAAAAGTATAATATTTTTGTTAATGATTCAGTTCAGTGGTTTGGCCGCATATGGGAGGGGATCCGGACCACTCCATGAGGTCAATATTTAAAAAATAAATACTGTTACATGGAAAAATGTTTTTTCTGACCATTAGAAATCCAATTTTTTCAGAACTTCGCTCTCGTTTCGCTCGGGCATGAACAAAATCACAATTACCTATATGACCTATTTGAGGCGCATACGAAAAAAGGCTCCCTTTCACCCCTCTCCCTAAAATCGTTCTATCCTTCTGGTATTCTAAGTCTTCATACCGACCTTGCACACTACGAAAAAAAAGCTTCCGATGCCACTGCTTGGATTTATTATTATTTTTGGTTAAGGTCAAAGTAATTGGCATGGAAATTGCTTGTTGCAAGACTGCATTTTCATCAAGTCTTTTTCCTAAATCTTCTATGCAAATCGCATAATAAGAACTTATAACACCAAGGCAACTCCTAAACACTTATAAAAATGATTCAAATTTTGAATTCAGTGTTTTTATAGTAAATGAAGATTTTGAGGAAAGTGGAAGGGGGGAGCAGAATACAAAATTTCTCAAAAAATTATGGAAGATCTTGACCCCTCCCCCTTATAAAAAATTCCTGGCTTCGCCACTGATTTGGTTTGGTTTTTATTGTTTTCTGAAATTATTTGAACTACCCAATCGTCCCTATGTGGTATTTTTTGGGTTTGTTCAGAAAATTACTTGGATTTTTTCATTTTTTTATAATGATTTGGTTTTCTTAATTTATTCTGAAGTTTTTCCTTCAAATATTTTCGTTTTTCGTTCGTTTCTGAAAATTACCTATTAGTTTTTTTGTTGTATTTTTCGTTCTATCAAACTTATTATTATTTTTTAGTTTTATTCATATTATAATTTGGGATTTTCATGCAAATAATTTAGTTTTTTCGGGTTGTTCCTAAAAATAATTTGTGTTTTTTTTCGTTTTTTTTTATTGAAAATGATTTTTTGTTTTTTTCCCTATGGATACTAATTTTTTTGGTTTTATTTTATAAGAAATTCAAATATTTTCAGTTATTTCTGTAATTTTTCTGTTTTCTCAACAATTCGAATTCTTAGTAGCTTTATTTTGAAAATAATTTGAGTTCTATTGAGGGTTTCTGCAAATTTTTTTCTGTTTTTTTTTGTTTTATCCTGACAATAATTTTAAATTCATTCGATTTCACTTTTTTAAATTACAAAAAATACAATTACTTTAAAAAACCATCATTAAAAAATCTTCCAAAAATCGAAAATTAAACTTTTGCAGTTAAAAATGGAGAGGGGGAGGGAGGGAACGAGAGAGGGAGGGGGTGTGATTTTTTTACATTATCTCAAAATTTTCATTCGAATAGGAAAATCTGGAGTGGAGAGGTTACGTCACAAAAAAATATTAGCTTGAAAATTTGGAACTTTGGATAAATAAGACGTTTTTTTATATTTCGAAAAAATGACAGGTCCAACGAAACTTCCAAATCGAAACATGTATAGAACTTTTACAGAATTCAAAATTTTTACAATATCTTTGGCGAGATAATTCCTTTCTCAAAAAATTAAAATTTGGATCGCAAAGAAACTTCAATACATCAATTAAAAATGAACAGACACTAAACGAGATGAAAAAATTCAAATTTTAATCAATAAATTCTAAAATTATATTAGAAAGAAATAGGTTTGAATAGAAAATCAAATGCAGAACATTTCAAGCACCACTTAGTTATTTGCAAGATCTGATAGACATCTAGACATCTTGAAATCATAATTTTCACAGCGAATGACAAAATTTACAAAGCCACTTTTTCAAAAATTGATTGAAAATGGCTAGAATAATATGGGTCAATACAATGGTTAGCAACATGGTCAAACAAAATGACGACACAACTATTATTACAACAAAACTCGAAGAAAATTAAACGATTAATTATTTTACATTCTGTAATTTTTTTTCTATCTAGCTCAAGAGAAGGGATACGACTCATGAAAGTGAGGAATGTACCAACTCATTTCTTCTCACGAAAATTATCACAGCTATCGAAACAATACAAACGTAGGTAGTTGGAATTTAAATATTGAAAACATTCTGCACATTGATCAATGAAAAAATACTTATGCAAAGTGATTATGCTCATTCTTTCTATCAATTATCTTTCTCTCCTTTCCCCTCAACATAGAAAAATATCAGCAAAACCTGGAGTAATACCGGTAACGCCCTACATATTCTCCTTGAACTTTCATCTGTGGTGAGTTGTGGCCAGTACAATTATACAAATAAGGAGCGTATTATACATAAGCAGCATACGAACATATTTGAGATAACAAATTGAAGGATATTTTTACTCGCATACACCTAAACCTACCTAGAATTTCAATAAACTCTCCTCCAACATTGTAAAACCTTTCAGCATATATTTTACTGTTGAACAAAAACGTAACAAAATCTTATCAAAAGGTGCGGTATTGTAGTTAATATTTTTCTATGTGTATTGTACACACATCTATCTACAGGTACACCGCGGTTTATCCCCTTTATTTATACACGTATTGAAAGTATTACTCATTTTTTAATAGATCTAGGTTATTAGGTGGATTATTATATGATCTATGAAAGACACAAGAGTTACTAGTTCACGCGTAGGGAGTGTCACCGCGAGTATATTTACACCGGAGACTGGATAGTTCGCATATACCACGTAACTGGATCATAAACGATATAAAAATAAATATATATAACATTCGATGAGTCGATTGAGAACTCAGCACCGAGTGCAAATTTTTCGAAGCTCAAAAAATATATCACACGTATAAATCATCAGATAGGTACGAAGACGAACTATGTATTCGTCTAATTATCAAACACAGTACGATTTTCTTCTTCGACGAAAAATTAGTTCGTCAGTCACTTTCTATACAAGTCAATAGAACTTCTTTATCGTCGTGATGATGGAGTGAGTTATTGAACCGTGAAATAGCAGACCCAAGTATACGATACGACCTAGGCAGATTACGCGCAGGTGATATACCCAATTTCATCATTAATGATCGCATGTCCTAAAAAATTTCTTTACAAAAAAAGAAAAATCTCTCCTGTACGAAGATTTTGAAAATACGTACTCGTATAATTCTACACTCTACATTCAGGTATAGAATTTAATGCCGGAGTTTCACGAAGATACCTACTAAGTACACACGATTCGATAGAAAGTTGAAGACTCGAAAGATTTCCTACTTTTAGCTCGTTTCCGAGGAACGTGTGCCACTATTTAATTGTATACTATCTTCGTACGTACGTAGATTCTACATCTGCATTTGTATCGAATACAAAACATACGTATGTACCAAGACCTACCTATACCGGATCCGGATAAGTAACTTATCGATTACTTCTACCAGAGCTAAAGAAGTAAATTTTTCTTATGTGAGTACCAGTTAAGTATTGACGAAAAGAAGAGAAAAAATATTATTCGCGAATTTAATATAAAAGTGAACGATCTTGAATAATTTTTGAAATAAATTCACCCTTTAGTTTTGCAATGGGCTCATTCCATGTCAACTCGACCAGGCTTTGACCTTGGGTCTTCCGATTTCGCCCAAATTTTTCTTACGAGTTCCCCTCGATGGTCTAATGAAGGAATCACCGTCATTCTGGTCCTAATCCTTCAAGGATTGGGGTGGGGGAGAAGGGGGTGGCTCTTGTAATTTTCGTATGATTGGGATTTTTTGCGAAATGGCTCAACTTTGAGGGCGCATATCTCGAGATCGGTTAGATCCAAGATGAATCTGTTCATGCGGTTTTGTAGACAATTGAAAGGAGATTCAAAATTGATGATCACATTTTGAAAATTTCAAAGTTGAACTTTTGTGATGAAAGCTCAACTTTCATGATAAGTACAAAATATGTGGTCCCCCATTTAAAAATCTGAAAAAAAATACAGTGAGTAGACTTTTTTACTCTTATTTCAACCAACAAATTTCCAAGATGGAATCTCTACACCCCTGGGGGCACAGCGGTTCTCAATTTTGGTCAAAATTTAAAAAAATGGAAAAGTAAATAATACATCAATTTTTACTAATTCGAAGGCGCTGAGTTTGAATATGTGCTCAGTTTTTTCATCCGACCTCTCTGAACCCCCTATCAGCCCTCCTGATGAGGTCAAAATTCAAAAAAATGAAAAATAACGTGTGGCGTGTTATTTGTTGGGTTTATGAGGGCGGCGAGTTCGAATATTTGCTTATTTTTGAGATTTGAACCTTCAGTACCCTCCTAGCTCCCAATTTTGAGAAAACACAATGGAAATAGCACGTGTCATAAAGATTTCTACTAATTCGAAGGTGCTGAGCTTGAATATCAACTTACTTTCTCGATCCGCCTCCCCCGTGCCCCACACTGACTCCCAAATTACTGAAAAATTCAAAAAATCAATGTTTTTTTTTTCAAAAATGATGGCTGGAGATGCATTAAAGGGTTGAACCCCAAAAATAATCAAATATTCGAACTCAGCGCCTTCAAAAACCCAACAAACTACACGTCACACGTTATTTTTCATTTTTTTTTTGAATTTTGACCTCATCAGGGGGGCTGATAGGGGGTTCAGAGAGGTCGGATGAAAAAACTGAGCACATATTCAAACTCAGCGCCTTCGAATTAGTAGACATCGAAGTATTACTTCACTTTTTCCATTTTTTTGAATTTTGACCAAAAATGAGGACCATTGTGCCCCCCAGGGGTATTGAGATCCCATCTTGAAAAGTAATTAGTTGAAAAATGCATAAAAAGTTTTCTTCATAGTAATTTTTTCAAATTTTTAATTGGGGGCCCTCATGTTTTGTACTTATTATGGAAGTTGAACTTTCATCACAAAATTTCAACTTTGAACTTTTCAAAATGTGATTATTAATTTTGAATTTCCTTTCAAATCTCTATAAAACCGCATGGACAGATTCATCTTGGATCTAACCGATCTCGAGATATGCGCCCTCAAAGTTGAGCCATTTCGCAAAAAATCCCAATCATACGAAAATTACAAGAGCCACCCCCGCCGCTCCCCTCAACGATTAGGATCGGAATGACGGTGATTCCTTCATTAGACCATCGAGGGGAACTCGTAAAAAAATAAGCGAAATCGGAAGACCCAAGGTCAAGACCTGGTCGCGTTTACATGGAATGAGCCAATATCGACTTCAAATTTGATCTTGATGGGTTATGCCAATTGCAAAACAGATGGATGATTTAGGTCCATATTCCAGAATAGTTTTCAAAGAAGAAGGAACATTTGACTAAAGAGTTCCTCAAAATACCTGTTTGGATTCCTGATTGGGTCGTTTTGAGCCAAGAGTTCCTTAAGGAATCAAAACAGGTACCTTAAGAGACTATTTAGTTGAGTGTTTCTTAAAAATGTTCTGGAATATAGGCCTCAAATTTTTTCAATTAAATTATAAATTTTCTCAAAATTTTCCACTCTCGCTTCGCTCGGGACAAATGGACAGTTTTGTAGGATTTTTCAACTATACAATGAAATTACCCAAAGAGAAGCATGGAAGTAAATGAGAGGGAGAAGTTGTCAAAAATTTTAATTTTGTCGGTAAATTTGTGCTATCCACCTCCTCTCCCCTCTCCACCCAAAAAAAGTCAATCTGTTTTATGCCTGAATAAACTAATTTTCAAAATTTTTCAAAAATCTAGTCAAAATTTCTGAAATTTTTGCCCCCTCTCCAGATTTGGACTTCGGTACGCCACTGGGGGTGAGAGGGAGAATTGGCTTTCTTCAATAATGACAGAATTGCATTTTAAAGTCAAAAATTAGGTTCAAGTTTGATGTTAGAACTTTTTCGAAAATAATAATAAAAAAACTGAGAAAAATTGTGCTCCGGATTGAAACAATCAGGAAAAATTCCATTTCGGTCGAGAATTTTAAATTTTTTGGTTCCAGAGAATATTATTTTTGTAAAACTTAAAGAAGGAGAACAAATGAAATATTAAGGTGAAGTACTTAATTCGTAAAATTTGAAGGCGGTTAACAATTTTATCGATCCAAAAATTGATTTTTGTGTAAATGAATGGTTGAAATTTAAAAAAGTTTGTTTCTCCATTTCCCAAGTGTAGCACTCGCAACACATGCTCTGCAAGAAATACCGGCTATGACTTCGACATGCTGGAAATTTTAGAGATGCTAACCAGGATTTCAGTTGACCCTCCCGGTAAATAATTTTCGAACCATATCAGTTGAAAATTTCCTACATAGATAAGTAATAAAGCTCTCTCAGACCGGAACTGGCACGTAAATGCGGAAATTGAGATTTCACCGAGCATCTCGCATATCTACATCCGAAAATTATGCATGTTATCGCCAGTGATGCAATTATCAGATGAATTATATATATTATTCTCACTGCGAAGTGCAAGAAGGTAGATGTAGATACGTAGTAAGTACGATATGCTCTACTAGTACCGTAATCGATTAATGTATCGGAATAGAAATCAAAGCGATGTACAATTGTTGCAAAATGAGATAATTTAGAGAACCAGTGAGGGTCCCAGACGACCAATTAAAGATTTCGCGCGCGTTTACGTTCACGTTCGCATCCGAATAAAAATAAGGTACGATATTTGGCTCGGTTACGCGGAATCGATTAATCTATTAAACGACTTATCAACTGTGGCGAGTAATTCGACGAAATTTCACTCATTCGAAGAATTACCGGTGAGAATTTCCTGCAAATATGCGCCGCCGGGATGACGAATTCCGTGCTTTGGATCCTCACAAGCGAATTCTTTTACGATGGAATGTCTTCTCAAATTTGGTATGTCATGTCGCTGTATTTTTATCAACTTGATGCAGATCAAATTACCAAAATGAGGAACCGGATATTGAGAGATTGGCTGTTCGGATGAATTTTTATTGAAAATTTGGGATGTAGTTAAAAATCATTGATGCCCCAATTCAATTTTGCTAAAATTTGGTATACTTATCTTAACTGGGGTGCTGATCACGAAAATGATAATGTAAATATCCAAGCGCGGAAGTTGTACGAAACCGGTTTCTTTTTTCAAAAAGTCATCCGATCGAGTCTAAAATTGGTATATTGACTCTAGGCTGTTTACAAAAATGACGACAAAAATTTTCATAAATTAATCTAACTTCATAGAAACCGGGAGTTTCAAACAATTGATCCCGATTTTCTCTGAAATGAATGTATAGAGTGTATTTTTGGTGCTAACTGAAAAAATAACACCAATGAAAATTTTTTCAAATGAATTTAAGCTTACAGAAACCGGTTGCTTCCAAAAATTGCCACAGATTTTACAGGAAAATTGGTTTATAAAGTGTATTTGAGGCGCTGATCATGAAAATAAGAACAAAAATTTTTCCAAATGAATTTTAGTCAACAGAAAAAGAAATCGATTTCTTTGTGAACCTAAATCCCAAAAAGAGAAATGGAAAGTTAGATTAGGAATTACATTCAATTTTTAAAAAATCCCTCCCTTCAAAACCTTATCTTACCATTCACTTTTCCGGTTCAAGAAAACGGTTTCATCAGGTTCAAAATCAATTGCGGTAATTTTTGTGGCTATTTTCGAAATCAGCGTCCCAAATACGGTCAAAAACATTTTTTCGGGGCAATCTGGGTCAATTTTCAGAAAAGAAACCGGTTTCTACCGGTTTAAAACCATCGAAGAGAATTTTCGTTATTATTTTCGTAATCAACGACTCAAATACGTCTTATAAAATACAAACCAAATTTTCAGGAAAATCGGTTCAATTTTAAGATTTCACAATGGAAACCGGTTTCTGTGTATATACTTTAATTCGTAAACGGAAATTTTCAACATTTTAATCGTAATTAGCACCTAAAATACATTTGATTAACTAGTTTTCAAAAAAATCGGGGTCAAATTTTGGAAAAGAACCCGGGTTTTCCCAGCTACAAGTCGTCGAGGGTAATTTTCGATATTATTTTAGTAATCGGGACGTCAAGTACACCCTATGTGCCCGCTTTTGGTCTCGCTCAAATTACTTTTTAAAAAGAAAACCCGATTTCGTGAACTTTTCGTTCATTTGCTGGTATTTTCATTACCACGTTCGTGATCAACAGCCCAAATAAGGTCAACAGTACATAAAATTTCAGCAAAATTGGAGTATCAATGATTCGAAACTACATTCAAAATTCGAATTAGTATTCGTTCCAATACTCGATAGAAAACAGAGAAATTCAAATCGCAAAAAAAATTCGTAAACAAAAGCAATAAAAATTGTAGGTAGTAGGTATTCAGCTTTCAAGAACAAATCTGAGAGAGAAAACCACAACAATCAGCAGCGCCTCTCCCTCAATCGCTGATAAATTCTTTCCCACATCAACATACCTCAACGATCATAATTCGGTAAACAAGTCGTCTAGGGGTAATGCCAAAGAAGAGATTATATGAAAAGCAATGCGATCAAACTAGTTTCGAACCAGTTGCTGGTATCCTACAATTTCTACATTCCACAAACCAAAGGATCTTACTGTTAGATATACAACGTAGAAGAGGCGATATTCAATTTTACAAAACTGGCAGAGCAGGTAGGTAGGCCAGGTACACACGTACAGATTTTAAGCCATCGATTACCGTAAATTCAACGCGTATGTAAAAAGAAAAAAGAAATTGATAATGACTAGCCATCAATCGAGTTGAACTTGAAAGTGATCAGTCAATTTTTGCGTACCTGAACCGTTCGTATTCGTAATCCGGTATAATTATCATACTCGTATTTTAATTTGAACTTGACCAAAAACTAGACTTCTTTCGTTCTTTCGATAGGTCATATCACGTTTTCTCGATACACAGCGACGCATTCGAAAAAAACCTCGTGTTCCTCAGTCATCTTCTTAGCAAACGCGCTATGAAAAAACTCCTCGGTAACTAATTCGATTGAAAAAAATGTAAAAATTTCTTACAACCTCGTCACAATTATTTGCAACGCGGCGAGATTTCTATTTATCGCCGCATTAAGATCAAACGTGATTAGCTACGGCGACCAACCATATTTTTTTCTCAATAAGAATCCATTGGATGTTACAACGTTGCCATGAATAGCCATTCGCTCGAGAGTATTTTTTTCATAATAGCCGATCTAGTTGCGGTCGGTCCGGGTATATATGTATCTTTTTTGAAAAAAATGGTGACTCGAAAGCTGATCTTGTTTATAGTCTAATTATCCCAGCATCTTGTACGACACCATTAATCGAAATTAAATTTTCGTAATGTTGAGTAAACATGAGTATAGAATTACTATACTAGTTAGAGGTATTCGTGTGACCGCAGGTACGTGGTACATATTGTAGTACGTCATACAAAGCACTTGTACAGGGTGTTTCAAAAGTTCTTCTCAGCGATACTCCACAGACTAGGAGAATGGCCGGCGATTTACTTGTTTTCTCGGGTGCAGAGTTCATTTCAGGAATATAAGCAGGGTAAAATTTATATGAAAGGAGGCATTGCGAAAAATCGAATTGTGAAGTACATTTTGATACAAAGTCAAAAAAAAAATTCTCCATTATTACCTCCTGAGAGTCCATAAGCGCATCCAGAAATTATTCAAGGGAGAGGCTGAGAATTCGAGAAAAAAATAGGGGTGTCAAATTTCAATGAAAAAATTAAGTAACCAGTTATTTCAGAGACGCTGGCGAAGTCAGGGTATTTTCAGTAGGTTGTTAGTACATAAACAGATTTGAGTAAAGAAAAATTGGTAATTGTGGAATTTTTTGGAACAATCAATACACTCCTTAAATCTGAATTAGTAAGATTTACCTGTTTGAATCAGTGAAATAAATTTAACTGAAAATTACTGATTTTTCACTGATCTTTTTCGTCAAAATTAATGATTTTTTCTGACGAATTGAGAATCGATTGAGAACTCGGTGGTTTTTGACTGAAAGATCGGTGAAAAATCATTAATTTTCAATGAAAATAATTTTACTGATTCTCAAAGGTAGAATTTCATCAAAGACTAGTTCAGATTTAGAAAGTTAGGTATATGTTTATTTAAGAAATAGAATGACTAAAATATGACCCAAGCGAAGTGAGGGTGAGATTCTTTTATTCAGAAAAATCATGTTTGAAGAGCAAAAGAATGTACATTTTTTCACATTTTTGTAATAAAAAAATCTCCTTTCCGAGCCTTTGGGGGGGGAGGGTCGAGTTCCCTGAGCCCCCTTTCGGTACGCTTATGCGCTAGTCGTTTTTTTTCAAGTCGAATAACCTCAAAAATAGATTTTGGGAGTCAAAAAACATGAATTCCTATATCTCACTCGATAAAATTGTTTCAATTTTAGTCTCACACCTCTCACTTCCCACGCCCTTGAAGGTCGACTTTTAGATATGGGATCAAAATAATCCCAAAAATGAATTCAGCGGCTTCGAAAATCGCATCACAGCCATTGGTACTAAAATTTTTCAACATTTCAGTCTAATTTTCAGAAAATTTTGTACTTTTCAACAGAATTTTGATGTATTTTCGAACTTTTTTCGTACCTATTTTGTTAGTCAATTTCGTATCATCTTCACTATTTCCGTACTTTCATAATTTCTTTCGTTTTTATTTTGCAATTTTTCGTACAAATTATTGATATTAAAAAATGATTCCCAAAGATTTAAATCAAAGTTTCCAAAATTAGAAATTAATAGTCTTTTAAGGGCCTTTCATTGCAAAATGAGCAAATATTGTCGATGTAATTCACATTTTTGCCAAAAATGGGATTTCGACGATTCAAGTCCAAATTTTTTTCAAGTCCCAATTTTTCACTTCTAAATTCTTTCAGTTTCTTCAATTCTAAATTTTTTCAAAATTGTATCCAATTTAACATTTTTCTAACCGTGAATTTTTTCATTTCATATCTTATCAAATTTCTTCCAATCGCGAGAAAAATTAAAATTTTCAAGTTAGAAGAAATTTAAAGAAATTTTATAGTTGGAAAAAATTTCCCCATTCGAGAATTTTTTCCAACAATTTTAAATAGTGTTATCCACTTTTTTCAATTTAAAATTTTTTTCCAAATGAAAATTTCTCAATATTTTTTTTTTAACTTTGAAGTTTTCAAAAAAATTTTGTACAAGTAGACATTCTGAACCAAGTACTACCAAAAAATCTCACAAGGGACCTACCCGAAGTCTGACACTTCTTAAACAAAAATTCATTTACAGGCTTGTTGAGGACCATAAGAAACTTTCACAGCCAAACTTTCAGTCCCCAAAGTTGACGGGGGGGGGGATATGGGAGGTTGAATTTTGAAAAATCTCGTAATACACAGAAAAAATTACAAAAATCTAAATAACTCGCCTTCATATGGCATTTAGGAGATGAATTTTATACCACGAATTACCCTCGCTATAGACCATGGTGGGGTAGTCGCCTAGATCCGCATTCAACACCTCGGGGTGAAGTTTCACGAGAAATAGAAAAATTAAAATAACTTCGCAATTTATAGCGTTTAAGATTAGGCAATTTTTTGAAATTCAAACCCCCATAACTCCCCACCCCAAGTCAACTTTAGGGGCTGAAATTTTGGCTGTGGAAGTTTTTTGGGGTGCTCAATAGGTGAGCTTGTAAAAAAACTGTTTTTGACGTGTCAGACTTCAGGTAGGTCTCTTGTCAGGTCCCCACGAAAATTTCAAGTGAAAAATTCTTTATGCCTCTGACTATTCATGAAAAAAGTAAAATGATTTTTATCGTATTGCAAATTAGAATCCGTACTACAATTGTGAACTAAACTATCGATTCAAATTTCTATTTTCTTGAGAGGAACCACGTTTCCTAATCTCAAGACTCCCTGCAGAGTGCAGATGAAACCGAAACAGAGCTGAAGCGATTATGAGAATGAAAACAAGCCAAACTCTCACAATAAACGATCCAACACCCACACAACGGTAGAATCATTTCACACTGATCACCGCCTCCAATCGAAAATCGACACTACTTGACGAACACCCTGTATGTATTTCCAACTCCACTTGCCTAGTTATTCTCATAAAAACCGCATCTTAGCATTGGACAAACTCCGATGTTTCACCATAATAACTCGATTTATTTTTA
The DNA here is from genome assembly GCA_033439095.1 of Pseudococcus viburni. Lineage (NCBI taxonomy): Eukaryota > Metazoa > Arthropoda > Insecta > Hemiptera > Pseudococcidae > Pseudococcus > Pseudococcus viburni. The sequence goes on along the minus strand of JAVBJF010000365.1, from coordinate 116,223 downwards.
TTTTCCCAGTCGGATAAAAAATATAATAAACAAAATTGAAAGTAATCGTGGGAATTTTACATCCATTGTTATGGCAATACTGAATCTTGACCTTTACAAAAATGCAACACGCGTTTTTTTAGCACGTCTCAGGTCTCAGGTCTCATGTCGATGTCGTTGTCGATTACGAGGAGAAATATTTTTCATAATTCTTATTATTATATTGCTGTCCACAGTCCGCGATTCGTTGTTTGTTACAAAACAATACAAGATTTGCATACGTTCTGGTCGCATACGAATACGAAAGTAAACGCAGTAAGAATATGAAACAAGATTCGGCGGATGAATCTTTGCAATCTGGTTGAGTTTTTTTGCGAAAGCACTGAACCAGGTAACAAGTCGAATGAAATTAGTAAACAGATTTCGTACGTGTTTTTTGGGGTGATGGAATCGACGATACACGCAAGGAAACGTGATGTTTACGTAGATTCCACGAAATAAATCTCGGTTCGACGGAATTCCAATCGGTAGCGTATCACGAATTTGTATTCGAGATCGAGAAGGTATCGAATTAAGGTTCACTTGGTCATAAAAACGAAATCATCGAGAAATGAGTCACTCGTGGCAGTCGTGGCTCAGTAGTGGCTGGTTTTGAAAACTTCATGAATCGAACAATACGAGGAGTACATTCGAAATTCACCCTCACAGAAATGAATCCGGTTGAGAAAATTACACCCTGTTCTTCCGTTCGAAGTTATAAGGAAAAAACAAGCGTAGGAAGAATGAAATGAATGTGAAATGTGAACTTTTTATACTATATTATAAACTATACTGGAATTCAACATACCTGTATATTGTTCCTTCGTACTTCGATATATAACCAGTTGTCTGTAGCAAAGGCAATTGCTAACAACGCGGTGGCAACAATCGCTGAGATCGTAGCTAACGACAACGTTACAGCCGAACAGGGCATCATGGAGAGACTAAAAAACACAAAAAAAAACCGCACTAACTAAAGTAAAAATGGGATTCTAACCGAATTGACACTTGAAATTGTATTCTGAACTGAATTCCGATCACATTTCAGTTCTAAAGCACGAGAAACAAAGTATTTTCAGGTGACTAAAACCATTTGAAGATTAGTTGAAAGTATAAATGCCGGTTTAACGTAGAACGAGTGATTATTCATTGAATGGTTCATACCAACCACTAAACACAATACCACCGTGTAAAAAACGATTTATAAAAGCTAAAACCTAAAACGGAACTAAGAAATTTGATCAGTTGTTTAGAAAAACGAACACAGCAACAGGTTAGATACAAATAACACAAGAAACACTACCACAAACGTTCACATCATCCGCCTCCGAACACCGAATGGCGACTACTACTACACCTTCAGCAGTTTCATCAACGACGATTCTCTCAAGATCCCCCCACCACGTACCTACAAGTCGTTTACCTTATATACGCGTCTGCATCTTTATTGAGGTTGCAACTCTCGGAACTAAAATGTGGTAGTGATTGTAAAAAGAGCCGTTGAATGTCAAAAAATCGTTTTTCGTTTTTTTTTGTTTTTTTGTTCTAAAAACCTTCCTCTACAACCCTATGTAGTTGAAATTGCCCAAAAATCAATTTTAACCCCTTAATTTTTCGTTTGAAGTGAGCCTTATAACTTCAGAAATACGATATTTCCGAACTGGTTATTGTAACGCCGCTTGCAATCTTATAAATAAATTTTTTTTAATATTCATAAATATTCTGTTATTAAACGCGAAGGAAAAATTAAAACCAATAATAATATAATTAATTCACCATAAATAAAGAAATTAGAGGGGAAAAATACGACGTGATAACATTTATTTCAGTTTTGTTTTTTCGCTTTCCTGACAAATTTCACAAATCGCAGTTAATAGTTTACAGTCCAAGTGGCAAAAAGTGCTCTAGAAATCGAAATTAGTGTGCATTTTCGCTGGACAAAAAAATCAGTTGGTTTGTTGTAGGTATGGGTCCCGTAGTCCCAAAAAACCGAATTTTGGATTTTTGCCCCGGCACAATAGGGAGCTGAGGCCTGAAAACCCCCCTTTTTTCCCAATTTTTAAATTTGACTTTGGACAAAAAATTTTTTCACATTCTGGTAGCAGACACTCCCCCGACTCCAAATATATGTCACATCCCTTGGGTCACGGGCACAATGGGGTGCTGAGCCCCCTAATGTGCGATTTTTTGCCAAATTCGATCATTTTTGGCACAATAATGCCTCTGTAGGCGTTATGTGGTAAGCTGGACAAAAAAAATCAAACGCAATGTATTCTTGGGTTCATTCCGCGTTCGATGAGCCAAAGTTTGAGGAAAACTGTGGGCACAATAGGCCGTGGTGGAATTTCAAAGTTTTGAAAACACGCGATTTTCTCCCCCTTTGATTAAAAAATAAGTCATGAAAAAATCTGAAATTTGAGTTGCGACCTATCAAAATGGGTCAAAATTTTACGAGCAGAACGAAATTATTGATGAAAATTAAATTTGAGCAATTTTAACCCATTTTGAGCCCCAAATTGAGTCAATTTTTGAGTATTTTCAAAGAAATGACATGTGACCTATGAAAGTGGGGTAGAATTTCGCCAGAAATTCAACAAAACCATCCAAATTTTTTTTGAGCAACTTTTGAGAATTTTGAGCCTAAAATTGAGTCAATTCTGGAGTATTTTCAAAGAAATGACATGTGACCTATGAAAGTGGGGTAGAATTTCGCCAGAAATTCAACAAACCCATCCAAATTTTTTTTGAGGAACTTTTGAGAATTTTGAGCCTTTAACTTTGTAGATTTTTAGATAGACTGACCTATCAGTTATCAGTATGGATTAGAATTTCATAGAAAAATTAGATCGTTCAATTTTTTCGCATTTCAATAAAACATTAATTAATTCTATTTAAGACTCAAAATTCTCAAAAGTAGCTCAAAAAAAATTTGGATGGTATTTTTGAATTTCTGACAAAATTCTAGCCAACTTTCATAAGTCACATACCAATTTTTTGAAATTATTCGAAAATTGACTCAGTTCAAGGGTCAAAATCCTCAAAAGTTGCTCAAAAAAAATTTGGATGGTTTTGTTGAATTTCTGGCGAAATTCTACCCCACTTTCATAGGTCACATGTCATTTCTTTGAAAATACTCAAAAATTGACCCAATTTGGGGCTCAAAATGGGTTAAAATTGCTCAAATTTAATTTTCATCAATAATTTCGTTCTGCTCGTAAAATTTTGACCCATTTTGATAGGTCGCAACTCAAATTTCAGATTTTTTCATGACTTATTTTTTAATCAAAGGGGGAGAAAATCGCGTGTTTTCAAAACTTTGAAATTCCACCACGGCCTATTGTGCCCACAGTTTTCCTCAAACTTTGGCTCATCGAACGCGGAATGAACCCAAGAATACATTGCGTTTGATTTTTTTTGTCCAGCTTACCACATAACGCCTACAGAGGCATTATTGTGCCAAAAATGATCGAATTTGGCAAAAAATCGCACATTAGGGGGCTCAGCACCCCATTGTGCCCGTGACCCAAGGGATGTGACATATATTTGGAGTCGGGGGAGTGTCTGCTACCAGAATGTGAAAAAATTTTTTGTCCAAAGTCAAATTTAAAAATTGGGAAAAAAGGGGGGTTTTCAGGCCTCAGCTCCCTATTGTGCCGGGGCAAAAATCCAAAATTCGGTTTTTTGGGACTACGGGACCCATACCTATAACAAACCAACTGATTTTTTTGTCCAGCGAAAATGCACGCTCAATGAACACTTTTTGCGTCTTGGACTGTAGACTATAACGGCCCTTTCTACAATCACTGCCACAAATGCTGATAAAGCCCCTATTTCAAATTCTTATCAGTGATAACGTAAAATATATGAGTGAAAATTACATAATTGTTATTAAAGTTGCAATGTAGAACAAATATTATTTCAGATATTGTCTTCATTATGAAGTAATACCATTTAATTATTGAAAAAAAACAATTTAAAATTACAATACCCCTATTTCAAATTCAAGTGACACTAGCGCTCCACTGGGTGTTGCAATCTCAATTTTTAAAATGCATAGCTCCCTGTGTCTCCGGATAGAAAAATATTTATTATTTAGTGTTACCTGAATTATTTACCTGTTACTGTGTCTTATCTTTTCCTGTGCATAGTTAAATATTACCATAGAGTAAGATACTATAGAGTGCTGTTCTAAATGGGGCGATTTACCGCTCTAAAATCCAACTCCCTCGAAGAAACCTAGATGGTGTTACTGTCAAAATTCAACATGAAATCAGTTCATTTTAGGTATTTGAACCAGTTTATTATACCTGCTATCTTCAGTCCATGCGACGCGACGGGATGTTTTTTTTTACAACATTCGATACCTTTTTTTCTTTTGTAAGAAATCAGCAGGTCAGAATTCTTACTTCCAGGATTTTGTTTGTACCTAAACCCCTTAGAAACTGTTTTTAAATATGCACGCATAATTCTCCTTTTTTTTTCATAAGTTCATTTGGATCCATTCCATTAAAATGAGAAAAAAATTCACCATGGGGCTATTCCATACCAAATCGAACAAACAATTCGCACTTTTTTTGAAAAAAAAATTGTTGAAATTAATTTTCAAGAATGGGTATTTTTTATAATGATTTTCCGAAATTCTTTAATCGTGTTTTTAAGATTGGGTATTTTTTCCGAAAAAATCTACAGGTATTCAGTTTTTTAGAAATATTTCTGAATTTGTTTTTTAGAAGACTTTAAAATTAATTTTCCGATTATTTCTTAAAAATTTTTTCCAAAAAAGTTCTAAATTTCATTCTCTATAAAATTCTAAAATTTAATTTTCCCCATTTTTTTGGAATATGACTTTTTTGTAAAACTTCTAAAATTCATTTATCAAGAAAATTTCAAAAAATTTTCCACAAGTTTCTATTTAAAATAGGTACTTACCTACTTTTTCGAAAAATTTTAACTACGATTTTTTCAACGAATTTTCAAAATTATTATTTTCTCTAATGTAATTAAATTTCCAATTTTTAAAAAAAAAGTTATTAAATTTAAGTTTCCAAAATCAATTTTTTAAGAAACTGGTGAAATTCATTTTTCAAAATACGTATGATAAATTTATTATTCGAAAAATGTTCTTTAAAGGTTGTCAAAATTAGGGTTTCAAAAAATTTCCAAAGTTCTTTCAAAGAAAAAGGACTATCTATTTCAAAAATGTTCTAAAATTAATTTTTTGAAAAATTGTTGAAATGCTAAAGAATTTTAGAGGTACCTAGGTAATAGATTTAAAAAAAATTGTTGAAATGCCAAAGAATTTTAGAGGTACCTAGGTAATCGATTTTCAAAAAATTCCAAGTCTAGTCTTCCAATATTTTTCAATTACAAAATTTGTTCCCCCGAATATTATGTTCAGAATTTATTCCCCGAAAATTTCCTTTTCTGAAAATCTTAAATTTTCAAATCTTGACCCTTGCTTTGCTAGGGCATATAAAACCCAGAATATAAATCAGAGATGAAGATTGGGGATTTTTCCTCCTTTTCAATACAAAAAAAGTGATTTAAAACATGAAGAATTTTCAGCTTATGGATGCATTATTCTTGAAAAATTGTCAAGCTCGCTTCGCCCAGGCTCAGAATTCATACAATCCGTGTTTCAAATTGTGGTTTGAACCTTTTTCCCTTCCAGCCCAGACAATTAATAATTTTCAAGTGAAAACAATTTATCGTTCTCATTCATTATGGGACCTAAAAGGGAGGTATTCCAACTCAAAGTTAAAATTTGAACCCAAATAAAAATAAATCGAAAGTATATCTTAAAAGAACTCCAAATGCAACCCCGCGAAATATCAAAATTTGATCTAAACGACGAAATAGGCTAAAATTTGATACATATCCTATTTTCCACCTGCAGAATCGATTGAATGCGTTTTCGAGGCGTTTCGGAACCCCTAAATATTTTTCTAGAATTTTCGAGTAGTGGAGAAACCCCCTAAATATACGTTAAAGTCGAGTAGAATTATTCAAGAAAGTACTGCCCATATGTTCGCACTATTTTTGGAATTTTTTAAACCTCTTTTTTTTAATGGAGCCCATACACTAATTTTTCCTTCATTCACCCTATCAATCAAAAATTCTTTAAAAACAGTTTTACCAATCTCAACTCGTATCAAGATGTCAGTTTCGTATTTTGAAGACAGTACTTCATCGGCAATCAAACTAAGCGAATCAACTTCATCGTTTTCAAATTGACTTCCATGTGTTAAAAACACTTGCATTTAGTTTTTACACATTTCCTATTATCCTATTCAACGTACGCCCAGGACCCTATTCATGATGTTTTTGGGGTGGGGGAGGGGGAGTAGGTCCCGCGTGCGCATTGATAAATGAAATTTACATCTTACAACACAGCCTTAATTTATTTTAATTCCAGGAATACGTTTTCAAGTTATTTTTTTATTGTTGAGAAAATTATTTGTCTTTCCAAAATTTACTTACAATAAAAAAAAAGGTGTTTATCTAAAATGAAAATCACAAAAAACGAAAAATTCCAATATTTTTTTTTATTGTTATTATTTTCTCAATTGACAACCCTGGAGATCATTTTTCGCAATTTTCATGATGACAAAAAATGTGTGAAACTCTTAAACCATCATTTAAATACATATGAAAATAATTGAAAATAATAATTTATGCAAGCCTTCAAGTAGGTATACAGTGACAGATGTATTGGTCTGGGAAACAAATGCTAATAGCATGAAAGGAGTTATTCTCGATTTCAAAATTACTAAAAAATGGCAATAAGAACGAATTTCAAAAAACTAAATTTTTATTTATTGGTGCTTCGCGAAAAAATCAGTCACCTTCTGCACAAAATTTCCAATTCCATATTCTCTTTACTGTCTAGACTCCGCGAATCGGTGTTCTAAATAAATATACCGGCGAAAAGTGTGTAATTGATCGCCGAGCATTGATGTCATTGATGTACCTTTTCTTTTCTAACAAAATAGATAAAAAAAAAATACGGAAACAAAGCATTCATTCATAAACCTGATGCCCTGTCACCTAAAGGTTGAGAAGGGTCTGGTAAAAAGGTACATGTGGATACCATCAATTTGGAGAGGTAAGAGGAGTCGTCAAGATGGTACGCTCCAAGTGGCCGGGTCCACAAGTTCTGACTTCTCGGGATCCATTTGAAACGAAAAAGGAGCGGTAAAAATTTAACATTAGAACAGCACTCTATAGTATCTTACTCTATGATATTACTAATTACTAATTAGATATAGATTTTTCAAAAAAATCTTGAGATATTGCGACGCGCGCTGGCTTTTTCGTTTCAGCTAAACAATTTCATTATTTTGACATTTAATTTGAGGTAACTAGAAACAGGTGCGGCGCGATAAATTTTTCAGAAACTTCGGCCTCGCTGTGCTCGGCCATATTGAATTGTTTCTTCCATAATTTTAAAATAAACCAATTCCTACAAAAGTGATTTTTTTCGTATTTTCCCTCAAAATTGTTTCAACTAATTTTATTAATTTTTTTTTTCCTTAAAACTCATTTTTGAGGTTTGGAAATAAAATTTTTTAAAAGCTTTGGCCTCGCTACGCTCGGCTTGATCGTATTTACCCCTTAATAATTTTAAAGTAAAAAGTTGGCCGATTTTTTTAGTCGGCAATTTTGAATTTTTTGGTTGGCATTTTTAAACCTTATTCCCCCAAAAAATTTGTGTTCGAACCGCTTCTGGGTAGAAACAAATTTGAACAATGGAAATTTTATTGCGGGATGTTTCAAAAAATACTCCAAAAACCAGCTCAACTCTTGAAAAATACTATATTATTTACTTACACCTAAATCCAATTTTTATAGTGGTTGAACCCTTTACCCTAATGAGAATTACTTCGTTATTTCCCCAGGATTTAATTTTACACAAAATTTACCAAATGCTCGTACTTCGCTTACTACGTCACATTTCCAACAAATGTCGTACTTACCTATATAAAGTTTTTCTCTTTAACCATATCAATAATTGAGTGAATAGGTGGAGACTCTTGTGTAGAAAACAAGGAGAGCCTTTTACAGTGATAACAGGATTAGTAGCGCCATGGAGAATTTGGTTACAGAGGGTATTCGAAGTCTTTGAATTATTTTATGAGGTCGCTTTAAATTATATCCCGAAACAGAACCTGCGGTAACAAGGGGTAACGAAGCCGAAATAAAAACGTTCTGATAAAATCAAGTGTGGAATCAAAATCCATTTCTTCATCTTTTCGAGTCCGTTTTCGAGGAAATTTTATCAAAAAAATCAAATGGGCGCGGAAAAAGAGGTGAAAGAAAATACCGAAATGGAAAATTTGTCGTAATTATTGAGTTAGGTATAGAGGTGTCTCTTTTTCGACCTGTAAAATTCATTTTTGAGGTCATTTTGACCCCTAGTTCAAATTGTGATCACTTGTGCAGGGGAAAAGAGCCGACATTATCGATATCAATGAACTTTTGTGGATGGAGATGAGCTTCAAAAAATTTCAAATTTTGATGCCAGGAAAAAATTCATAGGAACAAAATTGTTTTTTGGTACTTACTAGTTACTATCTATCTCCATGGTGAAAAACGGTGGAAAAGGCCTTTTGATTCGAATTTTTATGATAAGACATAATCCCTTCAATTTTCAAGATAGACAACTTATTCATCTTACAGATTTGTATTCGTTGTTTTCGGTGTATTTTGGGTTTATTGGAAGATTTTGGGGTGTAGAATTCGTTCAAAAATCTAAAATAACTTTTGGATTCTCCTCCTCCCCTTCAACAATTCGATTGGAAAATAGAAGCGTTGGATTTGGAAAAATTTGAAATCTTTGTTTTATAGTGGATGGTATAGGTATAAATATAATTTTGGAGTTTTCGAGAAAACGAAAAAAATCTATAAATTCCTATTAATGTAAGCATTCCTCGTTTCTCAAAAATCGATTTAAAATTTCACGGGTTTTAAACCAGAACTGTTGCCCAGAATTAAAAAAAAAAATAAAGTAAAGATGAAAACAAACAAATCAGACCTTCGTATTACACAGGTATAACCAAACAATGATACATAAATTGACGTGAATGAGCGTTAGAAATTGTAGAATTTAAACGAGATATTTCAGTCAATATCAGCTCTAATTTTCATGTACCTGGGTAATTCTACCAAAACTGTCGCATTTCCAGTATATGAAATTCGAAAAATAAAAGTTGAATTTCTTAATTTTTTTTGATTGAAATCTAAAATGTATACGTTCGAGACACCATTTTTTGTATTTGGCTCAGTTCATAGCCCCCAGGGGAGGGTGTGGGGCGATTCAAATTTTTGGTATCCACTACTATGGAAAATCTATAATCGTGGGTTCCATGACCATAGAATTTCCTTTGTGTGGTCTTTAGTTCCATCGTAGTGGCACCTAATTCATTGAAGGGGTCAAGCCCACTGGATGCAGAATGAATTATACTATTTACATGTTCAAAGTTCTCACGTTGCGGAAAAAAAATCCTTCGTCGTGGATGCAAAAATCATCTTCGCCACGACGAAGGAAATGAAAGTAGTAGCCACGACGTAAGAAAAATCTTGAATATTTCCCATTTTTTCAATTGCGAATTGATTTTAAAGTGCATTGTGATGAATTTGTATTGATATACTTGCTTGTGGAATATATTTTTCTTATTTATAGCTCAATACCATAAGCACAATTCGAAAAATTGATAGCCACGACGATGGAATGTAAAAATTGTAAACACAAGAATTTTCACAAATTTTCATTTCAAGATTGACCAAGTAGTCAGGAATTTAAAATTCAACCGATAAAGGTTGTTCCTATTACACCCCTGAATCAGTATTGCGATTGAAAAAAATTAAATACGAAGTAACAGAGCCAGAAAAAATTAATGAAATTTCGCCACGACGATGGAACAAAAACCTAGTAACAGAGTTTTGGCTTCGTCTTGAGGTCACCCAGTGCCCTTCTGGCGACCCTCGAAGAGGTCAACGTGTACCCCAACACTCTACCAATATCATGTTTTTAAAATTTTTCAAAAATATCAATTATCTTTAGTGCTAGGGGTAAGTAAAGTTGAAAACCATGAGTGGTAACAGCCACGACGATGGAACTTTTGACCATTAAAATTTATGCAGGGGGTAGTGGGGGAGGGGAAAAATTATTTTTTTCGCTGGAAAAGGTGGGGGAGATGATATCCAATAAAACAATGCAAAAAAAAGCACTCTAGCGCATTTAGTACTCGAGAAATTTATAAGTAACTTAAATGCGACAGTTTTGGTAGAATTACCCACCTACATCTTCTACGAGTAATTAGATGGTAGATAACTCACTTGACACCATGAAGCAATGTTTGTGAAATGATCTCGATAAATAAATTTTTCATTTTCGCCAATGTTAACAGATGTGGATCCTCCGGTTCATCTTCTTTGAAAATTTTCGGCGATCAGGTTTTCTTCTTGAGAGTGGGTTTTCCTAAAATTGATTTCTACTTAATTCACTCCCGAAACAATCAATTTAATCGGTTTTTGTAAAGTAAAAAATAGGTAGGTCTAGGTACATGCGAATGAAGAATAATATACTTATTTACTGATTGTTGAGTTATGTATATCCTTACTTACATCATAAAGTAAATAATTAAATAAAATCTCCCCTCGTCGCCGACCCTATACTTACAGAGTTCCTCTGGTTCATTTTTTTCAAACGTTCTCCAATCTACAATCTACAACTAATTTAGTTTCCTTGGTTTTCCAAAAATTAAACAATAATTAATCTCTGGAAAGCAAAAACAGGTAAATATAATCGGTGATATAACAAATAAATGCAAGGTAAGTACATATCAATTTCTATCCCAGCAAGCAGCAACCTCATGTAATTTTTACATTGAATTGCGAAACGTTTGATGTTACATTTTTGAAAAATGATATCAAACGACTGATACCACAGAATGGACTTGATGATTTCCATTTGTTGGCCATTTTGATTGAGTATTTGCTATTTTCCCAAACTTTAAAAGAAGCGAACTGTAGTGAAATTTTCTTACAGGAAATAAGATGAATGGATAATGATGAAACATGATTTGGAATAGGTAATTGAAGTATAATTATAAACATAGTTCATTAAGTACGTACTTACTTAATGGAGTATATATATAAATAAACATAGTTCATTAAGTACGTACTTAGTACTTACTCTGTACTCATCAATATCAAACTTAAATTATCCACGATTACAATTATTATTGGAAATGGACATCACATTATTTTTTATATCTCTTCATTTTATGATTTTATCTTATCTGTTATCAAAAAGTTGTTTTTGTTTACAGGGCACATGTGCGCTGGATCAGCACTCCCTCCTCCCATCCTTCGACGGCTTTCGATAATATGTTTTATTTTTGTTTCATCTTGGATTCATTTTTTGTTTCTCTTTTGTCGTTATTAATCATTTTTTCCTATTACTTAGTAATTACGATTATAAATTTGGTTTGATTTTTCTACAGATATGCAACAGTGGATTGCGATCTCGCTTTCGATTAGACACAGGACACAGATAATGTGTCATCGGTCTCCAAATCCTTGCGATCGTTCCACTGATCAAAATAATCTCACGCTTAATGATGGAAACTTTCGTAATGCAGTGCTTAAAAGTGTAAGTATGGAATTTGCTCTTAATCTTACAGAAGTATTTTTACTAATTAAAATATTCTCGTAGTATTCAATCCGGTGATGCATATGGCAACTATAAATATTGGGTTAGATACTTGTATGAGTTCGGTTGTACCGCTACCTACTTTGAAGAAATCTGAGTCGTTGACTCAGAAACATTTGAGGATTGTGTTCGTTTTATGCAAGTATATAACTCCGATAACTTGATTGAATGAAATTTCTCAGGTCTGGTTTCCATTCATCCTACACTTCACAGTTCATTGAGTTCAATCCTTCAATTTGTAGGCAATGTGCTTTCGAAGAAACTGACGTTGAGTTGAAAATTTCGGTGAATGTTCAAACGTAATTTATCTTATCCGAAGAGTGAATGCGTTATTCCTGCTACCATAAACTAAGTAATTGGTTGTAAAATAAAAAAATAATTTTCATGAGGTACCCAATCTAAGTCCAAATAATGATTGAATTTTTGTTTGATTCTTAGGTTAGGAAGTGTTATACCTACGTATCTTATCAGCCAATCGTACCTAATGATAATTACCAATCAGCCTAAAAGCATTAAAAAAACACACACACAAGAAAAAAGCAAAAATGACCTTAGTTCCAGCTTATCTGAACATGTGTGGGGTGAGAAAACGGAAGATTAAAATTGATTATCGTTGTAAGCATTTATTTTCCTTTCTCCGATTAGACTGAATGTTTCAACTCATTATTTTAGTTCGTGTTGTTGAACCTACAACAATCACGTGTACTTATCCTGCATAATTTTGACTGAATTTGCTTGTTTTATTTTCTCCAAATAGAGATAAGATGGACTTTCCGCGTGGAAAACTGATCATACGTATTATTTTTATTTTCGCATTTTCGCAATTTGTTCATCCGATTTCTGGTAAGTTAATGAATTCCAATTTCATTAGTTGTTGTATTCTTTACTAATCTGCTGAAAGTTGCCTACTAAATATCTTCTCTACTAATTACGTTACGTATGTGTTTGCAGGAATACGAATATATCCCGATGTTTCCGAGTTGACCATCGATGCCGGAAGTACATTGACGTTGATTTGCGTCGGTGATGACCCAATTCAATGGTATTATCCAAAAGCGGTGAGTCAATTGTAACTCAAAATTCATGTTATTGGAAAATGAGAATCTGCGAATAAGTTCAACTGCCCGTTTGAGGAATAGATCAAACCTATGTGTTATCAACATTTTTCTTTCATAGAGCCACAACTTTACCAAAAAGATGGAAAATGAATCCGCGGACGGTACATATTACAATAATCTTAATATCAGTCCTACACACTATTTAGACACCGGATATTTCATTTGTCGATCGGAGAATAACGTCAGTAACGTTGCCCAAATCTACATCTACTGTTCAGGTATAATTGAAGTCGTAATTTTCTTGTTTTTGCACTTATTTATCACTTCTTCCATAATGGTTGATTTATTAACGTCATTTTTTCCAGATAAAAGTCGTCCATTGGCACTAAGCTCTGCGGAGGTGGAAGCTGAGATGTACGATAGAGTTGAAATACCATGCAAACCCACTTCACCCAATATAAGTGTTTCCCTAACTAGACATGGAGTAAAAGTGGTATGTAAATTTGTTTAAATTATTAAATTTCATTCGATCTCGCATAATTTGCTCTTCTTTTCAACCTTTTTCAGCAACCTATTGAAAAATATGATCCAAAAATTGGTTACATCATTTCGACTTATCCGTTTATTGATTCTGTTTCGTTCAATTGCATACCTCAAGAAGTTGATGTTCCTTGGGGAATTAAATTGAAAGTTCATCGTAAGTTCGTAATTTTTGTGCATAATTTTTGATTGATTTTGAAAAGTCGTATCTTCAAAATTCGCATAGGTGTTAAATAAATGATTAATATCTCACAGCTCCGCGTAATGGATCTTCCAATCCTCACATAGAAGTCACTGATTCTAATTTCAACTACCCAATATTTGAAAATCAAAACGTCACGTTGAATTGTTCGATTATTACTTCCATCGATAAGATAATAAAAAATTTAACGTGGGAGTTTCCCAATGCCGAAACGGTAAGGTGTACGAATTTGTTCGTTTACAAATATCACATAGATAGGCATAGCTATAATTAATATTTTTATTTGCAGAAAATAATCGTAGGAAATATAACAGAATTAAGACACGATAAATGGTACCATAAATTTAAATTTATAACATTTTTTCAAAGTCTCACCATTTTCAACGCGACCAATGATGATCAAGGAAATTATACTTGTACTATAGTAGATGGAGATTCGAACACCAAAGTGGCCTCTCATTATTTACGTGTTGAAAGTCAGTTATACTTAATATGTAGCTTAGAAACTTTTTTTTAACGATTTTACTTTATTTTTGAGCCTACTTGCCTTATATGACATGAAAAATTTCAGACTTATCTACTCACGATTTCTCTTTTTAGGTTCGGATTCTATTTACTTAAATATATCCGAAAAATCTCACACTACGGTGACAGTAAGAGCAAAAGAAAACTATACGGCGGAGTTTATCGCATCTATAGAATCTTTTCCGCAACGTACTACAAGAACCTGGTAAATACAACATGTTTACTATATGTATTTAGAATAGGTACAGCTAATTTCAATATTTTTCATCTGCCTACTTTAGTTCAGACAAGTTGTATAAGCCTATGGATTTATTAAATTATAAATAGCTCTCAGGGATTATGCAACTTTTGAAATAAATGCATATTGGGCAGATAAGAAATATTTAAGGTTATCATGCAACTGTTCTGTTTGTTCAACCGACGTGTATTCATCTTTGTACTCGTGCACTAGGTACGATCCTCGAGGCAAAAGAATAAGCAATTCAGATTCGAATGGTAATTATTATGTAATCGATAACGAATATGAAATTAAACTTAAAATCAAAAATGTGGAAATGGAAAATTTCGGAAGTTACCAACTGGAAGTGAACAATTCGAGGATTATAAAAACATTAAATTTTACTCTGATCGTCGAAGGTAAGATAGGTATTATTTATTAAAAAGTTAACTATGCGGTTTTTTTATTTTAAAAAAATCTTGCGAAACAATTTTGAATTTCAGATAAACCTAGGATATTTTATTGGAAGAAGAATTCGTCGGGACTTTTGAAGGCAAACTTAAACTATACTTATAATTGTGTAAGTACTGGATATCCTCTTCCAAGAATTTCGTGGTCATTTCAGAATTGTAAAGATAATGACTATCACTTCTGTGGAAACAATAATACTTTTCAATATCTACCGGTAAGATTACTGTGTATTTAATGGAACCCATTTAAAATTCCATCGCCAATATCAACTGCTAAGTATTTATTCAATTATTTTTTTGATAGATTTTTCAACAGAAAGAAGAAATTGTACAACCGTATAAAGTAATATCTACTATACGATTTAGCCCCAATGAAACCATGATTATACGCTGCGATGCAAATAATTCGTTGGGATCATCCAATGCATCGTCGTTGTTTTTACTTACGGGTAGGTTATGGTTTATTTTTTTAACGTATTTTTGAAAATTGAGAATGTACTGAAGAGATACCTGTCATTACCTAGACTACGGCAACAGAGTAACATTAATCCACGAAAACTATACGAATCAGATTACCATTGGAGATGATGTCCAGCTCACGTGCGTCGTATCGAAATATCAATATACTGATAATTTTACGTGGATTTTTGAAAAAACCAAAATCATTCCATCCCTGGGTAATGCTGTGTAAATTATGGAGAAAATAAACATTCACATACCTTATTTAATAACTGACGATTTTTTAAATAGATTTTCAAATTGAAAATTCTGCTACTAAATTGTCATACGTTTCTACCCTGACGATCAAGAATATACAAAAAAACCAAAGTGGAAACTATATTTGTCAAATTCCTTTCAAAGATCCATCAGTTAAGAATAGGTACTCTTTTGGGATTAACAACAAACGTTTAATAATAAAAGGTAAATAAGAATTAGTATAGATACCTGCTTATTTTTAATTCTTATAATAACGATTATTTGGTTTCGTTTATTTCAGATGTAAAACATCCTTCTATTGTCCAATCTAACATGAACAAGGGAGTTTTGCATGTCGTTCCTGGCACATCTGTAAACATGATGACCAAAGTTGATGGAGTTCCATCTCCTATTGAAATTTGGTACAAGGTAATGCGATCTGTTTTATGCATTTCATTGAAAATTGATTTTTTTAAAACCGGTGATAATGACGTAATTTATTTTCAGAATGATCAACCTCTATCTTTCGACGAACGTATTACCTATGATACATTGATGAACGGATATCGAAATTTGACCATTGCCAACGTATCGCGAGATGATGAAGGAGTATACTCATTTGTTGCTACTAATAAAGCTGGAAGTGTTTCGGATAAACTGCAAATATTAATTCAAGGTAAATCATATGAAGATTGCTTCGCCCATTTTACTGGATTATAAGTGATGATGATTCGATTTCATTAGGCTTAGATTCTGGTATATTGGTAAAAAATGTATATTACAATTATATCTCCGGATTTTCATTCTGTGCCCTTATTTTATTGGCTGGAATTATTCTTTGGTACATGAGAAAGTTGAATAATAAAAAGAAGGTACCTACCCACATTGTTTTCTATTTTTTTTTTTTACTAATATGTTCTTATGTTCAAAAATAAAAATTGAGGATTCTGGGGCTGAATAATTATTTTTATTTTTACAGAAATTACACACGATTTTACGACAAATTGGTTTGAAAATCGATAATAAGAATGAAGTTCCTGTCTTAGATCCAGACATTGATATTGCAGATCAAACTTATTTGATACCATACGAGAAAAAATTCGAATTTCCAAAAGTAAAATTAGAATTGGGTATGTTGGAAATTTCATCTTGACAAAAGACAAAAACCACCTTATCTATATAGGATCATGATCTAGCTACGCTTTTCTTAGAAAATATACTTGGTTCTGGAGCATTTGGAGTTGTCAGGAAAGCAAAAGCTCTTGATATAATTGAAAAGGGTGTTAAAACGACCGTTGCTGTGAAAGAAACAAAACGCCAAGGTGACTCTTTACTTCTGAAAGCTCTCGCCTCCGAATTGAAAATAATGATCTATTTAGGAAAACACCCAAATGTCGTAAATTTATTGGGAGCTTGCACGAAAAATTTAATAAAAGGTGTGTTCAGTCGAATAACGTTGATTCGTGGTACTTTCGTAGCGATAAAGAAAATAAATCAAACGGTAATATAATTTTAGGAGAATTAGCTGTAATTGTTGAATACTGCAAGTACGGAAATTTACGTGATTTTCTCTTGAAACAAAGAAATAATTTCGTCGACCAAATTAAAGAAAACGACGAAATTGATTTCTCAATAACCACGACTGTTTGGTAAGAGGATCCCGGATATGGAGTTAAGAGTTTTACATGATTTGTTATTGCAAATATCTTTTATACTTGTAGTTCTGAGAATACTTTTTCTAATGAAGAAATTGAACTCGATAGTACAAGAGATTCAAGTGAAGAAATTTCAAGTGGTAATTTTCTCTTTCAAGTTTTAATTTTTTTTATCAGATGACGCGACGTCGGGGAATAGTAAAATCATTATTTTTCATAAATTTACATTGTCAACAGAATCAGGCAGATTTAATATCGTAAGTAATGATGAATCACACGATAACAAAAACTGTTCGAATTATTTGGTGGACTACGGTGATACACCAAGGAGTCCGATTAAAACTGTTGATTTAATTTTTTGGTCGTTGCAAGTAGCCCGAGGAATGGAGTACCTAGCTAGTCGTCAAGTAGGGAACTATTTTATTTTAACACGAAAATATAGGTACAGGTAAATGTGAAAAAATGAAAAAATCTTACTTTTTCAACCATACCTATTTGCTTATATAATGTAAATTCATTTATGCTTAGACATAAAAAAATATTTTATTACAGATTTTGCATGGTGACTTGGCCGCCAGAAATATACTCCTGGCGGAAGGAAACATAGCGAAAATTTGCGACTTTGGTTTTGCCAAGGGTATATATCAAAACGTAGATTATAAATGTAGTAAAACAGTGAGTTGAATTTTGGTCCATGTAACTGCCTCATTGTTATTTAATTGTACGTACATAAGTGTATACTACATTGCAGAATTTTCCTGTTAAATGGATGGCTATTGAGTCAATCAAAGATAAAGTTTTTTCAACGCAGTCTGATGTTTGGTCTTTTGGTATTACAATGTGGGAATTTTTTTCGTTGGCGGTTACGCCATATCCTGGTATGTTATTATCTATTGGCGAATTTTTAGTCCAGTCAAATTAGCTCATATGAGAGCCTAACTTGGAATGAAGTAGAGGGGAATTTTTTTTTGAGCCAAAGTACTCAGGAAAGCTTCCTAATCAACATACGCAAACTCGGACAAAATCGGCTGGGTGCATTTCCTCCCAGGTCCACATTTTTGCCCTAAAAATCAGTTTTTCGCATTTTTCTCGTTTCCTGTCACTTTTTTTGAATAATTACTTCTATACAATTTTGAAGAGCGTAAAATTTCATATAAAATTGATTCTATGAAAATTTTTGTAGGACCCCCCCTACACGAGATACGTCCCTCCCCTTTATACCTTTGGTTTTTTATTGTATAAAATTGCTGTTTTAGCGATGTTATTTTGAACAAATGCAGTAATATAATTTCTTGGGCGACGTAGGTATATGATGCTAGGGGCGCAACTGTTTTTACTGTGGAGCATGCGATTATCTACACCCTCCCTCCCCCTCTCCATAACAGAAACAGTCGCAAACTGCAAATTTTTCAAGAAAAGTGATTTTTATGAAAGAAGCAGGAAAGCTGGTATGATGAGCAACAAATCAAAATAAAATTTTTGAGACCGAAAGTCACTCAAAATTTTAAAAATATCCTAAAATCGCAGTTATTTGCCCCTACACTTTACGCAACAGGTATGAAAGGTCAGAAACGAATTTTTTTTCAATATGGTATTCGGGTAGTAGAAGTTACCCCAATTTATAGACTCCCATCCAAGGTTCACACGTTTTCGTGGAGAGGAGTGGATGGGCATTTGTGAGTACGCTTAGAATCATGGTTAGGGATATGGCTTGGTATCACTCAAATCTTTTAAAATTCTTCCGTCAGCACTGTCAGCAGTGCCAGTGGATTAGGCATAAGCCCAAAACCTACTATATTGACGAAATTTCGAACCCCCTATCTCAACCATGATCTGGCCACATTTACTCACCCACACCAAAATTTGTGGGTAAAAGTGTCGACTGATCATATCAGCACATTTTATATGATTCACAATCCTTTATGCAACCAACGCGTAGAGACCAGAATATTGAAAAAAAAATGTATAAAACTAAAAATTATCAAAATTGAGAATATGGTAGTACTCCTACTTCTCCCCATGAAAACGTGTGAACCTTGGGTGGGAGTCTATAGATTGGTATGACTTCTACTACCCGAATACCATATTGAAAATTCGTTTCTGACCTTTCATGCCCGTTGCGTAAAGTGTAGGGGTAAATAACTGCGATTTTAGGGTATTTTTAAAATAAAAATTGGTAATTAGGAAAGGTTTCAATTCGAAATTTGGGACACTCCTAGTCGCCGGATTTCGTAAGTAATGGCATATTTTTGTTTTAGGGAGTTCGAAATATACAAAATTGTTCCCAAGAACTCCGACTTTGCCCAACCTTACCGTATAGAGAGGGTGGAGCCTCAAAAGACTACCCCTCCTCGTATCCCCTACCTATGGTAAATTTTGAGTGGCTCGTTCTCAAAAATTTTATTTTGATTTGCTGCTCATCATACCAGCTTTCCTGCTTCTTTCATAAATATCACTTTTCTTGAAAAATTTGCAGTTTGCGACTGTTTCTGTTGGGGGGGGGGGGAGATAATCGCATGCTCCACAGTAAAAACAATTGCTCCCCTAGCATCATATACCTACATCACAATTTTATACGATAAAAAACCAAAGGTATAATGGGGAGGGACGTATCTCGTGTGGGGGGTTTGTACAAAAATTTTCATAGAATCAATTTTATGTGAAATTTTACGCTCTTCAAAATTGTATAGAGCTAATTATTCAAAAAAAGTGATAGGAAACGAGAAAAATGCAAAAAAACTGATTTTGGGGGCAAAAATGTAGACCTGGGGGAATTGCACTGAGTCGATTTTGTCCGAGTTTTTGTATATTGATTAGGAATCTTTCCTGAGTACTTTGGCTCAAAAAAAAAATTTCCCCACTTTATTCCAAGTGAAATCCTAATTTGACTGGACTATTTAAATATTGTGGTAGATAAACGTGTATATTTTATTTTATTCTACTCAGCTATTTAATTTGTAAAAACATCACTACGTCGAGTTGATGGATCCTGGCGTTTAATTTAATATCATTTTATTCTTTTGTTTTGTAGGTTTGGAAGGTATAACGAATTTTTATGAAATATTAGCGTCTGGATATCGGATGCAAAAGCCAAAATTCGCTACAATTAAAATGTAAAGCCACTCAACTACTCTTACGCTAATCTTCTTACATTTGTTTGTGCAGAAAATTTATTCGTATTGAATTTTTTGTTGTCATGCAGATACAGTTCAATGAAAGATTGTTGGAATCATTGTCCCAAATTAAGACCATCGTTTTCAGAACTATGTGAAAAAATATCAAGCCTACTCGAAGGATCTATACAATCTAAAGCGATTGACAATCCAAATTACTTTGAAGCTGACTCATGAGAATGAGATACTACATCTACCTGCCGTTTTCTTGTTTATTCGCTTTTGCCTTCAAAATATGTGGTATACTACCCAAATAGCATCGTTTAAACATCCGAAGATATACTTAGTTAATTTTTATACTTTTTTAATAAAACATTTTTAAAATGAATTTTTACTTGGCATTACCTATTTGTGAGCCTGGGTAATTGGGTATAGAAATCACCCTGATGTGTCAAAAATTGTTTTTTGAGTTTACACTGATTTTGGGTCTTTCAGAAGGGGTAGAATCAAGGAGAAATCTCAACTCAGAAACAATTTTTAAGCCCAACGGTGGTTTTTATATCCAGGCTTACATTTGTACTTTGTATCTGATTTCAAACCTATCTACGAATCTCTCATACACAAAAACCACTTACCTATACATCCTTCCTTTATCACAATCTTTCCATAGAATTACAAGAAACAATAGAATGACAAGTTTTATATTTTTCGATAACAGTTTTTAGTTTATCTCACGTTTTACAGTCAGTTCTTACTTTCATTTTAAAAAATTGAACTGATAGGCAGGCTTGTCGGACCGCACCAAAAGACCGCGACATGACCGACCGGGTCTTTGAAAAAAGTCGAAAAAACGGTCGGACCGGACCGGACCGGACTGATTGTGAATTTTTGATGTGTTGAACAGAGATCAACCGACCCTCCAACACTTTTTTTTTCTCCGGTTAGGACCGGAACATTGACCCTCAGATATATAATCCATTAGATCAGACCCAGACAATGGACCCTTCTAAATTTTAATAATAGGACCGGACCGGACCGGACCGAAGACCGGATACGACCCATTGGTCATTGGTCCAAATTTTCATAATTTTGAATGTTCTGAATCCAAAATTCTGACTAAATTCCTCAATTCAAACCTTTATCAGCATTCCTTACACACAAATTTGTATCAATTTTTTTAAATGCAATTGTTTATGATATTTTTAAAAGGGGGCTACATTTCAATTTTCACTCAAATTTTAAAATTCGATCCCTTAGTCCCTCTCCCCTCTAATTTGACTTGAACTTGATGATATGAGAAGCGCTGAGAAGAGTCAAAACATTTTTACACAATTTTTCAGCTCCCAAGATTTTTTCAAAATGCTTATTAATCTCCAATTTGTTTAATTTTTCTACAAGCTAAAAATTTTGAGATTTAGAAAAAGGAAATATTAAGAAAAAAGTTTTGAGCTGAAAAAAGAATACCAATATAGGAAAAATTAATTTGTTAGAAAGAAAGTTGAACTAAAAATTTTTGGGAAAAATAGGAAAAAGATATCAAGAGTTGAAAAAAAATTTGAGATGAAATTTTACAATTGAACACTAAAAAAAATATTGGGCAAAAATGTTTGGTTTTGAAAAAAGTAAGAAGTAATTTTAGAGGTGAGAAAAAACGTTTGAAGAAGAAATATCAAATTTTAAAAAATTCTTATTTAATAATATTTTGAGAAAAAAATTCAAGAATTGGGAAATATTTTGGAATTGAAAAACCTCATTAAGTTAAAATACTCATGACTTGAAACAAAAATTTAAAAAGAAATTTTAAATCAGAAAATTCATGCTGTGAAAGTGAATTCATAAAATAACAATTTATTTTTGTTGAGAATCTAATGCATGAAAGTTTTAAAAAAATAGCTTTATCTATCTATCTGTCTTCAATTCAACTTTTTAAAATACAAAATGGCATTCCAAGAAAACTGACAGGCTTTGAAAAATTTTAAAAACAAGCAGTAATTGGTCAATTTTTTTGTTCTTCATTATTATTTTTTCATCATTTTTTGGTATTTAAAAAAAAATCGATGACCGATGACCGGACCGCGGTCTGACCGAAGACCAGACCCAAAAATCACGGTCATGACCGGACCCAACCGACCGGTAGGATAAAAAACTTGAAGAGATGACAACCGGAGCAGACCTTTTATTTTAATAAAGCATCAAAATATGACCGGACTGATGACCTCAATGATTTTGAATATGACCGGACTGACCGGACCGGACCGCATGCATGGTCAGTGTATCATTGGTCGGACCCGGACCGACCGCGAGGTCCGAGGGGTCCGACAAGCCTGCTGATAGGTTTGATCCTTTAATCTACTAGGTAGGTATAGGTAAGTACATAATATGTGATTTCGAAGAAACTGGATCACGTAGAAAATTTCAAAGAATTTTATTAAATGGATTTTTTAAATCGAAAAAATATCTACTGATTTCCTGCTATGAACTAAATAATCGCAAGTAAAATAGAAATGGGATTTTTATTACAAATAATAACGTCAGAATTTTAATTTGTTCGATGCTTTAGGAAGTGTTATATCTTATCAAGCTTCGTTATGATAAATACATACCAATCAGCAACAAAACACTAAAAAAAAGAAGCAAAAATAACCGTGGCTTCAGTTTATCAGATCATGTTCGGGGTATAAGAACGTTCGATGAAAATTAATTCTCGTTGTAAGCATACCTATTTAACATTGTTTCTGACAAATACCTATATATTGAATGTTTGACTCATTCCTACGGTTGACGTAGGTAGTTGAATTTACAATAATCGAGCATAGTTTGCAAAATCTGAACCTAATTCGTTCGTTTTATTTATTCAGTTTTTCATTTATCTATTGTTCAATGAAGAGGTGAAATGAGTAATTATGAAAAAAAAGTTATACGTGTTATCATCGTATTTGCCATTTTGCAATATATTCGCTCAGTTGTTGGTAAGTTATAATTATTTGTACATACTTACTTGTTATATTCATTACCTGGTTGATATAGATTTTGTTTCGGACATATAAAAGCAATATTCTTGGACAACTATTTCATCTTATTTCATATCAGAAAAAAAAGAATCGTTTTACAAAAAAAAATTTTTTTGAATGCTAAAAATAGGTCATGCGCTTACTAATGTACATTGTGTTTACAGGAATACAAATATACCCCAATGTTTCCGAGTTGATTGTTAAAAAAGGTAGTACATTATCTTTGAATTGCACCGATGATGAACCAATACAGTGGTCTTTTCCAAAAGGGGTGAGGTATTTGTTATAAAATTGTGTTCCTAGAGAATAAAAGTACAGATTTCTGTGATAGGTCGTAATGCTATGTTCAATTAAGATTTTCTATTCGTAGAGCAAGAAAACTACCAAGAAGATAGAAAATGAAACCGTGAATGGTACTTATTACAATAATCTTTTCATTGATACGACACACTATTCTGACACAGGATACTTCGTTTGCAGATCGGAAAATAACGCTAGTAACGTTGCCCAGATCTACATCTACTGTCCAGGTACCTACTTACGAATTAAAATCACTTTTTTTTGCTTTTGAAATGCTGTCTCATTCGTTTATTTATCATACGTCATTTTTTCCAGATGAAAATAATGCTTTGGTGTCGAGCTCTTGGGTGGATGCTGCGATGTACGATAAAGTTGAAATACCTTGCAGACCCACTTCACCCAATATAAGTGTTTCCCTAATAAATAGACGTGGAGTAAAGGTGGTAGGTAACTTTTTTTTTCTTAGCAAAATTTGTAAGTAAGTACCTATTAAATTCAGTCAAACTCTCGTAACTTTCAACTTCTTTTTCAGGAACCTATTGAAAAATATGATCCAAAAATTGGATTCATTATTTCTACTTATCCAATTATTGAATCTACCACGTTTGATTGTTTGGCATCAGGATATAACAGAAAGCCAATCACATTAAAAGTTCATCGTAGGTTCGCCATTATTGTACATAATTTTTTGTATAGGTACGCTTATTACTAGGGTGGATTTAAAAAAAAAAACATCCCGGCGTGCAAAAAGGACAGAAAAGGGCAGAAAGTCGCACGTGTCTGTCCTTTTCTGCCACTTTCGTGTTGCGATGCACTTTGCACTCAGGGGGTTCGAAGTTGCCTATCCCAAAGTGCAACGCCCAACGGGGTGGCAGAAAAGGACAGACACAGACAGAAAAGGGCAGAAAAAGTTGCAGAAAAGGACAAAATTTGTCTGCCCTTTTTGCACGCCGGGGTGGTATCTAAACCTATCTAAAAGATTTTGAGTGGGAGACCAAGACCTTCTGAAAAAAATTGAGCCCCAGCTCAAAGAGAGGTGGAAGACGAAACTTCTGAGATCATTTTCGAAAAAAAACGTGGTGTTTCGCCGCATTGTCATCGGCTGGGAAATTCAGTCATCAATGTCATAATCCCTTAAAAAGGTACAATGTGAGCTTCCACACTTCCTTGAGTTATTGACCGGCCTCAAAATTGGATACCATTTTTTCCTCTCTAAAAGGGGATTGAAAAACTGCAGGTTACGAATTTGAAGACTTTTTGAGTTTTTAATTTTTAACGAATTCAGATTACTCGAACACCTCAAAATCAAGCATTTTTTTCACTGCCTACAACAATTTTTCACGGAATTAAAAAAAAAAAATTGGTAGTGCTGCTCACTGCATTTCTATTTACGTAATTTTCATCAAATTTCATATTTTCAAAAATAAATTTAAGTAAATTTATTTTAATGACCGGAAAAATAAAAAATCTTCAAATTCGTGATCTGCAACTTTTCAAAACCTTTCAATCTGTTATACCTTATGGATGATTTTTTTTTTCGAAAATGGTCCCACTCTGAGGTTCCCTAGCTCCGTTTTCCTTTGGGCCGGAGACGCTATTATAAAGTTTCTTAGGAGACTCCCTCTCAAAGTAAACCATACCTCAGCTCGTCAATTTTCGTCAAAATCCAGAATTCAGTTTTTTCCTACCCATTGCAATATCTATGTTTGAAATAGGTATCTATAAAGTAAATGTTTGATTTTTCACAGCTCCGCATAATGGTTCCTCCAATCCTTACATAGAAGCCACCAATTCCAATTCCACCTATCCAACATTTGAAAAACAAAACGTCACGTTGAATTGTTCAGTTATTACCTCCAGCAATACCAAAATTGAACATTTAGAGTGGGAATTTCCCAAAAATGTTGAAAAGGTAATCTTTATGAATTTTTTTGGCTAAAAAATATTAAATAATTACCTACTGTACATTAGGGTGGATCGCTAAAAAAAAACATATCTCAGATTTCAACCAAATTCGCTGGAGTTGTTGGGTCATCATCGGAGACTACCCAAAAAAATTTTAAGCCCCCTAGGTGAAGAGGGAGGGGAGCTAGGGGCTCTTAAAGGGCATCTCCTTTTGAAAAAAACGCGGTTTTTTGTGTTTTTTAGCTCGAAAATATGGCGTACGATTCACGAAAGAGCACTAAAAAGGTGCGATTTGAGTTTCTACACCCCCCTGAGCAATTGCCGCCCCTCGAAAATGAAAACCCATTCTGCTACCCGGGGGTCCAAAAGTTGCAGATCGCGAAATTTCAATGTTGTGAAATTGTATTTGGCCTCGAATTGATTACTTTGACACCGGACAATTTTATAATTTTTTTTTCTAATTTTTGAAGAAAATTTTGAAAATTTTTTTCGATCAGTGTGACCAACCGCAAATTGTAATATTCAAATATATGGGATTCGCGTTGATCTGATCATGTATATCTAATAGGGTGGATCGAAAAAAAAAACATATCTTGGATTTTGATCAAATTTGGTGGGGTGGTTTACTTTGAGTGGGAGACTTTACAAAAAAATTTTGAGCCTCCGAGGGGCAGGGGGAGGGGAGCAGGAGGTGCTCAAAGTGCACCTCTTTTTGAAAAAAACGCCGTTTTTTGCGTTTTTTAGCCAATTAAAATTGTGTGAGAAGCCTTAGTAAGACTTAAAAGATGCGATTCGAGTTTCTACATCTCCCTGAACCATCGCCGTCCTCCTCCGGTCAAAATTCTGACTGCTACCAGGGGGTTGAAAAGTTGCAGATTGCAATATTTCAATAATATGAAATTATCACAAGCTGGAATGATTTTTTTTTGTCATCGAGTAAGTGAACAAAAAATTTTTTCAATCACTAAAAGTGAATTTTGAAAAAAAAATTGAAAATTTTGTACACCAGTGCAGCCAACAGCAAATCATAAAATTCCAAAATACGGAATTTATATCGACTTTGAATTGATTATTTTTTCGCCTGAAAATATGTATTTTTTTTCAATCACTAAAAGTATATTTCGAAAATTTTTTTCTTCGTATGTCAATGCAGCCAGTTGAAATTGTGGCATACTACACACCTATGGGGTTTACGTTGACCTCAAATTAATTTTTTTGTCGTTTGAAAAATACACAATAATTTTGTTTTCAATCATCAGAAATTAAAAATTAAAAATTTTTCTTTGAACATTTTGTACGTCAGTGCAACCAGTTGCTAATTGTGATATTCTGATATTATGAACTCGAATCCATTATTTTTTCGTCAAGTGATTGGACAAATTTTTTCTCCCAATCAATAGAAATACGTTTCGAATTTGAGGACTTACTCGATGACAAAAAAAAATCATTCCAGCTTAGTGATAATTTCATATTATTGAAATATTGCAATCTGCAACTTTTCAACCCCCTGGTAGCAGTCAGAATTTTGATCGGAGGAGGACGGCGATGGTTCAGGGAGATGTAGAAACTCGAATCGCATCTTTTAAGTCTTACTAAGGCTTCTCACACAGTTTTGATCGGCTAAAAAACGCAAAAAACGGCGTTTTTTTCAAAAAGAGGTGCACTTTGAGCACCTCCTGCTCCCCTCCCCCTGCCCCTCGGAGGCTCAAAATTTTTTTGTAAAGTCTCCCACTCAAAGTAAACCACCCCATCAAATTTGGTCAAAATCCAAGATATGTTTTTTTTTCGATCCACCCTATTAGATATACATGATCAGATCAACGCGAATCCCATATATTTGAATATTACAATTTGCGGTTGGTCACACTGATCAAAAAAAATTTTCAAAATTTTCTTCAAAAATTAGAAAAAAAAATTATAAAATTGTCCGGTGTTAAAGTAATCAATTCGAGGCCAAATACAATTTCACAGCATTGAAATTTCGCGATCTGCAACTTTTGGACCCCCCGGGTAGCAGAATGGGTTTTCATTTTCGAGGGGCGGCAATTGCTCAGGGGGGTGTAGAAACTCAAATCGCACCTTTTTAGTGCTCTTTCGTGAATCGTACGCCATATTTTCGAGCTAAAAAACACAAAAAACCGCGTTTTTTTCAAAAGGAGGTGCCCTTTAAGAGCCCCTAGCTCCCCTCCCTCTTCACCTAGGGGGCTTAAAATTTTTTTGGGTAGTCTCCGATGATGACCCAACAACTCCAGCGAATTTGGTTGAAATCTGAGATATGTTTTTTTTTAGCGATCCACCCTACTGTACATACTTTTCAATGTTTTAATAATATATTTTTCAGAAAATACACATAGGAAATATTACGGAAATAAGGCATGACAAGTTCATAGGGTTTTTTCGAATTCTCAGTATTAATAACATCAGTAAAGATGACCAAGGAAATTACAGTTGTAAAGTAATTGATGATTACTCCTATACCAAATGGTCCACTCATTCTTTACACATTGAAGGTCAGTGAACAGATAATAATTATAGAGAGATATGACAAATATTCAAAAAATACTGATATCGCGTTACGATTTCACATCTTTCAACTCTTCTAATAAGATATGAAATATTTCTTCTCTTGTTTCAGAATTAAATTCCATTTTTTTAAATGTCAGCATCGCAGAAAACTCGCATACAGTGACTGTAAAAGCTGAAGATAAGTCTACGGTAGAGTTTATCGCTGCTGTAGAAGCTTTTCCAAAGCATTCAAGTACCTGGTAAATGCAATATTGTTCAGAATAATTTCAATATAGGTTACTGGATTGAAATTGAAAATTTTTGTACTCGTGCAATAGGTACAATCCTGAAGGAAGGAAAATAGGCGATTCAACTTCTCTAAATAATAAGTACCTCATGAGCGATGATGAATCTAAAATTAAACTTAAAATCAAGGCTGTAGACATTAAAAATTTGGGAAAATATCAACTGAAAGTTAATAATTTTTGGATTACGAAGACTTTAAATTTTACTTTGATCGTCGAAGGTTAGTAGGTATATCCAGTCACAAAATTGTACTTTTTTTCTATGTGTTTTGAAGTATTCAGTGAATTTTTTCTGAATTTCAGATGAACCTGTCATTACCTATTTGAGAACAGTTTCGTTTGGAGCACTACGACTTTTCAAGTGGCACTCCAACGTTTCCTTTGAATGTCTCGTTACCGGCTATCCTTTACCTGAAATTAAATGGTCATCAATGAGTTGTAATCACTACCCTAACTGTGAAAATAATACTTTTAAATACCTACCAGTAAGATAATTTACCTACCAATGTAGGTAATTAATATTACAATTCAAAATTATTTTATCATTGTCGTCAACTGCTATTTTCGTTCTTGGCAGATTTCTTTACACAAGGAAAATACTCTGGAAGAGTATCAAGTGAAGTCTACTGTTAATCTTAGACTAATAAATGAAAGCATGATTATACGATGCGAGGTGAATAATTCGCTGGGGTCGAATTCTTCTTCGTTACAGGCTTTACTTACAGGTAAATATACAAAAAAATTATTTTTTGAGAAAAATATCGAAAAATTTTATTTTTATATATTTTTATGATATCATCATTAGATTATGGAAACGGAGTAATAATAGAAGGAAACTTTTCGGCACCAGTTACCGTCGGAGATGACATCAAGTTTATTTGCGCGGTATCAAAATATCAATATATTAATAATTTTACGTGGATTTTTGAAAAACACAAACTCTTTCCATCCCAAGGTGATGAAAATACCGATCACGTTCACAATTTATAAATTACTATCAAGAAAAATTAATCCTATGTATATATAATACCTAATAGAAAATGTATTACAGAAATTCGAGTAACGAATTCTGCCACCAATTTTTCATACATTTCTACCCTGTCGATCCTCCAAGTACAGAAAAATCACAGTGGAAGGTACTCTTGTCAGAGCCCTATGAATAATACAGTGAAAAATAAGTCTCTCTACGGAAATAGTAGTCGTGTTATTACTTTAGACGTCGCAGGTAACTCGCATAGGTACCTACTAATTTTTGTAACATATATGGCAATAATTTGATGAACTTTACGTGTTGCTTTGAATTTATTTCCAAATAATTTATAGATGTGAAAGCTCCTTTTATTGACCAATCTAGTATGAACGGCGGAGAGCTGCGTGCTCTACGTGGTAGTACAGTGAACATTATAGTTCATCTTGATGGGAAACCATTGCCGGAGGTGATGTGGTATAAGGTAACCCACGAGCTCTTACGTATTTTATTAAAATATATGTAGATCTTTTTCAACTTTTTTAGATACAAAATAGCATTAATAAAATTATTTATTTTCAGGACGACGAACCTATATCCTTCAATGAACGTATTACGTTGAATGAATCCGGACGTCTAAATGTATCTATAGCTAACTTTTCGGAAGAAGATGAAGGGCTATATTCATTTGTTGCTACCAATAAAGGTGGTAAAGTTTCAGATAAATTGAAACTGTTAATTCAAGGTAAAAAATATTAAAAGGCTTCCTTATCCATGTAACTCCATTGAATACTTATATTTTTGTCATGTTGATAATTATTACATATATTCCGGATCAATAGAAGAAAATGGATATCTTAATTACATCCTCGGAATTTCAATCATTTTCTTAATTTTAATCACTGGCGTTATTTTTCGGTTCATTAGAAATTTGCACAAAGAAAAAAAGGTACCTATCTATTTACTTAACTTCCTGTATGTGCTTTTGTGTCGCATTTTAAAAAACGCAAATAAAAAATTCTGGTGCTAAATGAATACCTACCTATCTAATTTTTACAGAAATTACAAATAATTTTAGAAGAATATGGATTGAAAAGCAGTAAAAAGACTGATGTTCCTGTCTTAGATCCAGATCTTGATATCGAAGACCAAACTTTTTTGATACCATATAATCAAAAATATGAATTTCCCAGAGAAAAACTAGAGTTTGGTATGTTGAAATTATTACATTTTCTAACAGAAACGATTTATATAGGTACCTACATATAATACTATATATTGTTTTTTTTTTTTTAGGAAAAGTACTCGGTTCTGGAGCTTTTGGAATTGTTCGGAAAGCAGAAGCTCTTGGGATAATTGAAAAAGATGTTAAAACCATCGTGGCTGTGAAATTGGTGAAACGCCTAAATGACGCTTTGTTCCTGAAAGCTCTCGCCTCTGAACTGAAGATAATGATCTACCTAGGGCAACACCCAAATGTGGTAAATTTATTGGGAGCTTGTACAAAAAATTTAGTAAAAGGTTAGTTCAATCGAATGTCAGATCGATTATGCTTCTATAGCTTTAGAAAAATACTTAAATCTTGGTATAATTTTAGGAGAATTAGCTGTAATCGTGGAATATTGCATGTATGGGAATTTAAGAAGTTTTCTTCTGAAGCAAAGAAATAATTTCGTTAATCAAATTAAAGGAAACGATGAAATTGATTTCTCAATAACCACCACTGTTCGGTGAGAGGATCCTAGAAAAGGATTATTTGATTTGTAATATGGGCTTCTTGACGTCTTGAACGTCACTCCCAGTGAGATGGATCGTCTTGCCGCACCGCTCCGCGATACTTTGTGTCTTCCCTCGTGAATAACGTCGCCCACCCGCGTAAACCGTAACGACAGGCCTGCTCGATTCAAACAGACGCCTATAGTGATATATCTGGATCGTATCTGTCACGTATTAATAGGACATATGCAAAATCTTTTTTCACATTTTTAGCTATTTTTATGTAAAGAACCATTGCAAATCGACTGAAGATGGTTTTAGGGACCAGAATTCAAAATCAACCAGCGTCAAATAAAAGTGACCATCTGAGCAAAAAATCAAGTTTCGCTTATTTGAATGAATACCATAAGTAACGTAGCATAAAAAATCCTCAGAAATTTGATTTCCGGTTCCTAAAGTCAATAGTATCCTAGATATTCCATTTTGAAAGCAGTTTTAGGGAATGGAATACTTGGAATTGAGGAAAGGTTTAAATTTCCTCAAAGATCAAAAATTGTAACTTCATAGGTACCTAATTTAAAACACTTCTTCTCCAAAAAATTACTTCTGGTCAAACGGTTTCTTTTTATTAGACGTTGTCACAAATACCTATTTGATTTAGGGGGGGGGCCTTTTTTGAGGACTTCAAAAATACGTTTAAGAAACCAAATCTTATCGGCGCTTCTCTCCTAACGTATCCATCTCTAATTTTGAACTTATCTAAATAATTTGTTATCTACCTATTACAACTGCTGCATGATACTTATGTATTTTTAGTTATGAGAACATTCCATTATTTGAAGAAACTGGAACCCTAAGTAAAAGTGTTTTGAGTGAAGAAACACCAATTGGTAATTATCGCCTTCAAATTGAGCCTTTTTTTCTGATTTAATGAAGTTCATTATGGATATTGGTAGAATCGTGCTTTTTCACCCACATTTCCATTTGTTAACAGGATCGGACGGATATCTCGTTAGTAATAATGAATTATACGAGCCCGAATGGCGTTCAAATTATTTGTCTGACTACGGTGACGTTAGTATGAGACCGATTAAAACTCTTGATTTAATTTGTTGGTCATTGCAAACAGCTCGTGGAATGGAGTACCTAGCTAGTCGTAAGGTAAAATCTTTTTTTTTTTGCTTACAATTGTACTTACAAGTGCTTGAAAACAGGGGTGCCGAGATCCCCTAAGCTTTTGAGGATTTATCCCCCGATTTTTCTCACACACCTCCCCCCTAATTTTCATACCTACCACGTTTTGGTCCTGTCCCTAAATCATGAAAACTCAATTTTTTTAAACCATTAGTGACGTTCCGAAGGAATTTCTTCGAGAGGGGAGGTAGGGGGTAAAATCTGTGAAAATCGCAATTCAGATTTTCAATTTTCCCAATTATAAGATCGTTACCTACATCAATATTACGTATACCTACCCTGGATTTCAACCCAATTAATTTTTTGTAGAAGGTATAACTGCAGAGAAAAAATTGAAAATTTTGAAAATTTTGAAAATCAAGTTATTCAGGCACCAAATTGAACTTTTTTGAGGGTTGGGTGGATGATATAAATTTGCCACATGAACTAAATTTCTTGACCCCTTCCCCCTCTCGTTCAGTTTATTGCTTCTTCCAAATTAGTCATTTTTTAAAAACCTATTACTATAGATATTAAAATTGTCTATTTGTCTCGAGCAAAGCGAGAGCGGAAAATTTCAAGAAAAATAATGCATAGGTAATTTTATAAATGAAGTTTTGTAGTTTTAAATAAATATGAGTGAAATGAATTTTGCTCGAGCGAAGCAAGGGAGAAAATTTTGGAGAATTTCGAATTCAAGGTCCAGTAAAACAATGTTTTGGATTAATTAACCCCGGCCACTTCTACTTGAAAAAGATTTTGAAAAATTTCGATGGGGAGGGATAACTTTTGCAATGGATTGACAAATTTGAGATTTTGGGGTTAATTTCAGAGTTATAATGTGATTTTTGAAAGGGGGCGTTTTCCCCCAAAAAATCTTTTTGAGGACTTGGTCCTCAAGAATTTAAGTTTCTCGGTACCCCTGCTTGAAAAACCTCACTAACTTCCTGTTTAGAGAATATCCTGCACTTAATAGGTACCTATATAAAATCAAAGGTCTTGCTTTTGGCCTGTTTGTGTAATGTTTGAATTTGATGAGAAAATTTTTCAAAACTTTTTGATGTTTTGTGCAATTGATTTTTTTATACAATACCTATCTCAATTTGAATAATTTTCAAAATATTTTTCATCACAGATTTTACACGGTGACCTGGCAGCCAGGAATATACTCTTGGCAGAAGGAAATATAGCGAAAATTTGCGACTTTGGTCTTGCCAAGAGTATGTATCAAGGCGAAGAGTACCTAAGCAGCAAAACTGTAAGTCGAAGTTCGGAGTACGAAACTATTTCATTGCCATCTAAATAATTTAATTTACTTATGCTGTGTAACAGATGTTTCCTATTAAATGGATGGCTATCGAATCAATGAGAGATAGAGTATTTTCAACGCAGTCTGACGTTTGGTCTTTCGGTGTCACAATGTGGGAATTTTTTTCATTGGCAGTTTCGCCATATCCTGGTAAATATACGTATGATCTTTTGATTTGATTGATCTAAGAATTTTATTTTAATGCCATTTCTGTGTATTTTTTAAATAGGTTTACAGCACACGACGGATCTATTTGGGAAATTGATATCTGGATACCGTTTGGAAAAACCTAATTTTGCTACAAATGAAATGTAATTCCACGTACCATTATATATGTTAATCCAACATTGTTTTTTGAAGGAAATTTAATCGTATTGAATTTCTTCCATGACAGATACAATTTGATGAGGGATTGTTGGAATGATTGCCCCAAATCGAGACCATCATTTACAGAAGTATGCGAAAGACTTACAGGCCTACTCGAAGATTCTGCACAATCTGTAAGTTGGTTGAATTCACCAGTCTGCACTCCCTCATTCTGAATTAGTGAAACGTCACTGATAAACAGTCAGAATTGCAGCACAGGAAAAAATCACCGAAATTCACAGATTTTCACAGATTCTTCTGCTAATTTCATAAATTTTACTGACTTTTCAGTGAATTTTCACTGATTTTCCAGTGATTGTTCTCACTGATTTGTTTTCATTGAAAATTTTTTCACTGATTTTCTTTTCTCCTGTGCTGCAATTCTGACTGTTTCTCAGTGATTTTCGATAATTTTCACTGATTTATAAATGAGAGAGTACAATTACAGCACTTCTACCTACATACAGGGTGTTCGATAAGTGGTCTGCCATACTTCATTTTTGGATATAACCGGGTACCACTAAAAAAAAACGTTAGATGAACAAGTATTGGAGGGGCTACAAAAAATTGTGTTCAAAAAAGTTCTAAAAAAAATGAACTGATCAAGGGAATGGATAGTACGTTGAAAACTGAAGAAATTTTGTTCTGAAGACTTTTTGCCTAACATCAAAAATGAAGGGGCTACAGGTCATTCAAAAAAAGTGGGCTTTCTCAATTTTGGATGACCCTTGGCCCCTTTATTTTTTATGTTAGACAAAAAGTCTGTAGAACAAAATTTGTTCTTTTTTCAACATACTTACCTACTATCCAAGTATCCATTCCCTTGATTAGTTTATATTTTTAGAACTTTTTCGAACACAATTTTTTGTAGCCCCACCAATTTTCAAATTATGCAAAAAGTCATATAATGAAAATTTATTCAGTTTTCAAAGTAACCTTACTATTCATTCCCATGGTTGAAAAAAAATTTACATGATTTTTTAAAAAACATCATTTGCCCCTTCAATTTTCAAGATATGCAACTTGTTCATCTAACGTTTTTTTTCAGTGGTACCTGCTACCTACCCGGTTATATCCAAAAATGAAGTATGGCAGACCACTTACCCGAAACCCTGTATAGTACAGAAAATATAGCAAAATTTTTACCCGAACCTCGGAATTGCTGGGGGAAAGCTGAATTTTACATTATTTGTACATAATAGCCTACCAAACATGCTCCTAAAAATTTCACCCCCCCCCCCAACTCGCCGGCTACCCCCGCAAGAGGTCAATAACCTTTGCGGATATACGTTTTTTGACTTTAGCGCCGAAAGGAAGGGTCGGAGAGAAAAAGTGGTGAAATAAAAAATTGTTTTACGTGAAATTTCCTACAAACTTGACCGGTTCAGTTGTTCTCAAAATTGCGACATTCGACTTACAGTGGGGGTTAAACTTTTTCAACTTTGAAACTTTTTTTTAAAAAATCGATAATTTTAGGTGTAATTTAAAGTTAGAATGGGCTTAAAAATATGCTGTCAAAAGTTCCATCCGGCAACTTGTGAGCCACCTCCGTATGAGGTCAATAACCTTTGCAGATATACGTTTTTTGACTGTAGCGCCGAAAGGAAGGGTCGAAGAGGGAAAATTGATGGTATGAAAAATGTTCTATGTGAAATTTCATACAATCTTAACCAGTTCAGTTGTTCTCAAAATCGTGACTTTCGACTTACAGTGGGGGTTAAACTTTTCCAACTTTGAAAAAAATGGTCATTTTAGGTGTAATTTTTAATCATAATGGGCTCTAAAATAGCTAAAATATGCTGTCACGACTCGTAAGCACCTGAATGCAAATTTCGACATCATTTGATTCGAGCCCCTCCTAGCACTAAAAAGTTTAACCCCCACTGTAGGGGAAAAATCACAATTTTGAGGAAAAATGAACTAGTCCTGTTTATGAGAAATTCAACGTAGAACAATTTTTATTTCATAATTTTTTCCTCTCCGACCCTTCCTTTCGACGCTACAGTCAAAAAACATATATCCGCAAAGGTTATTGACCTCATACGGAGGTGTCTCACAAGTTCCCGAATGCAACTTTTGACAGTATATTTTTGGGTCCATTATAATTTAAAATTACATCTAAAACTAAAATGATAAATTTTTTCAAATTTTTTTAAAGTTGGAAAAATTTAACTCTCACTGTAAGTCGAATGTCACAATTTTGAGAACAACTGAACCGACCAAGTTTGTAGGAAATTACGTAGAACAATTTTTTATTTCACCATTTTTTCTCTCCGACCCTTCATTTCGGTGCTACAGTGAAAAAACGTACATCCACAAAGGTTATTGACCTCTTGCGGTGGTAGCCGGCGAGTTGGGGGTGTGTTTGGTAGGCTATTATGTACAAATAATGTAAAATTCAGCTTTCCCCAGCAATTCCGAGGTTCCGGTAAAAATTTTGCTATATTTCCTGTACTACTAATACCATACCTATATGTGAGGCTGGATATAGAAACTACCCTTAGGTGTAAAAAATTGATTTCTGAGTTGACACTGATTTTGGGCGTTTAAGAAGGTATAGAATCAAAGGAGGACCTCCACTCAAAAACCAATTTTTTACACCTAAGGGTGGTTTCTATATCCAGGCTCACATATGTATAGGTAGAAGTGCTGGAATTGTACTCTCTCATTATTTATAAATCAATGAAAATTATCGAAAATCACTGAGAAACAGTCAGAATTGCAGCACAGGAGAAAATTTTCAATGAAAACAAATCAGTGAGAAAAATCACTGGAAAATCAGTGAAAATCTGTGAAAAATCAGCGTAAATTTGCTGAAAATCAGTGAAATTTGCTGATTTTTTCCTGTACTAATAGTTGTAAGGTACTCTTTTTTATTCAAGTACAAAATATTCAATTGAAAATTTTCAGCAATACGTCCAATTAAGTAAAATAAGCCTTCAGGAGACCAGTACCGATATGTACGATGCTGAAAATTATTTGAAAATACTGAGCCCGCTACCGTGTCGTAATTCAAATGGAGATCACAGTCAGCCACACGCGTATGCAAATACTCCTTCGAAAATGAATCACAATCCGGGTTATTTAGAAATGAAAAAAATACCTGAGGATTCCAAAGGCTCGTAGCCTTATTTATTTTCATTTTTTTCTACTGATCAATGATCTCCTATACGTACTCTTAAATAATCCAATGTTATCGTTTGTAAAAATACCAAACTCATTTTTATACCTTTTTAATAAAATATTTTGAAAAATTACATATTTCACGAAATATTATACACCTACCTATCTAATTTTTACATAGAATCTAGTCTCAAACGTATCCATACCAATCTCCCATACACAATAAATCACATAGGTACACATCCCTCCTTCATCACAAACCTCCAGCTAATGGATTATAATTACACTGTTGTTCTGCTTTTTTACTCAACCATAATTCCATTTCGACGTTCAACCGCGCACATACGATTCGGCTGCTGGCGGTACCGAGTGAAATACTGTCGGGAGAACGTTTTGTTATTGTTTTTGGTCGGTTGCGACAGAGGAAGAAGGTACCTGTGCTGTACACAAACCGCTACTCGGTACGTCAGTTCAGTTCCCTTCCTGATTCCCAGAACATGGTACGGTACGTAGATAGGTACTAGGTAGTTAGGTACTACAGTACATTCGATACAATTCAATTCTCATTTGACACTTCACTTTGCCTCTACCGTAGACGTAGGTATTTACTTTTTGTACTTTTCGCACAGTACAAAGAAGACCGAACGCGAACTGTGATCAGATGTACAGTCGGTTGGTGCATTTGATGAGTATTGGTGCTTAGTGACTCTTTGCTGCGGTTCGCGTTTTTTTTGTGTACCAAGAATTATATCGTGATATTTGTAATTAAATTTTGAGTTTGCTTTCGTTTGAAGTTCCCTATTTGGCGAAATAGAATGAAGATTCGTACGTGCAGGTAATTTCTGGTTCATTTTGCCTACTTACTTAATGTAATAATTTTAATTGTTGGGTATAATTATAGTGTAGTTTTAATACACGAGTTGGGAAAGTAATTCTAGGGTTTGTTACGACTTACGAGCTTGTTATTTACTTATAGTTTGATGATTACTCTTTCCGTTGTGTGGATCTAAGTATACGATATTCTGCTATCGAGTTCGATAATTTTCTGCCTGGTTTATGGATCTAGTAAATGAATTGGTAGATCTTTTACTGAAATTAATAAGTAGTGATTTTATTTCAATTTGTACGTCAGTCAGGTTCATCTGATTTTCTATCGTTGATTTGATTTATTGTGATAGATTCCCTCCTCCCCTCCTCCTCAACTGGTCGGTGATATGATCCCATGTTACATCAATTTCTCGTTAAAATCGACCAACCTATCCAATAAGACACTCGAATGATTTTTTTAACAATCTACGAGTATTTCAATTTTTACCTAGGATATGGAATACTTTTTATAAGCTCCACTGCAGATAATCATTGCTGAATAATTTTTTGTAGCAAACAATGCAAAATTATAGAATAATGATACGATTCGAGGTGTTACAACCTTCACATATCAGCGACCAGCGCCAGTGTGCGAAATGAGACCGGTTACAGTGACTAAACAATACAAAGCATTTTTAATTACTGTTGAGAGCGGTTATAAAAGTACCTACCTAGTAGATTTGTTTTCACTTTTTGGATTACCTATGCGTTAAATAATTAAAATTTCAAGTAATTGCTCGTCTATTTTATGAATTACTTATACAAAATAAGTAGGCAGGCTCGTATTAAACGAGTACTTGATACTTTCTTCCAGCGAATTGATCATATACCTATTACCTACCAAGCTGTATGAATTCATCATTTTTGTAACGTATTCCATACACCAAGGTACTCCATGGCAACTGGAAAAGATATAGGGGTAAATTAAATAAATCGATCTGAATGATGTCTCGCATCAGTGCCCAAGTACATCGAATATGATTAAAAGTGCGGGTGCAGGTGAACAACACGCGATAAAATATAACCTTAGGTACAGACAGACCGCTCATTTAATCCACTTATCCAACCTGCACAACTGATTAGGTTGAATTTACATCTTTGTTTCGTCGATCGAGATAGTTACCCGAAATTATATACCATCGAGGATGGGCATTCAACTATACGAAGTAGTGCTTCTCTAGAGTATTTTTCACATCCGTTTTTGAGAAAAGTTATACTCTTCAAGTCTTGAATATAAATAATGACCTTTATAAACGTCGATTAATGATCATACTAAAACTTTTTATAGTTCTGAACGCGGTTGATTGTGTCGTCGTTAAATTGTACGATGAGATATTTTTGTGAAGTGAAATTGTATGGAAGCGGAGATCACTAATAAAAGTTGAAAAATTAATACTTACGAAAAAAATTACGATATAGCTTGGGTTAATTAATAATGCTGTTCATTTTCCATAATTCAATATTCAATACGGAAACAAATTTCATTCCTTGAAGTTCTGGGTTTTAAAAATTGGACAGATTGTTCAGAAAATATAGTTTTTAATTTTGAAATCTCTCCCCCTCCCTCTCCCCTCCACATCCAATAGTGATGAAATTACTACAATTTCAGACAGAAAAATTAGATTTAAAATAGAAAATTTTCAGAAGTGATGAAATTCTTTGTGAAAATCTCCTTTTTGAATTGGAAATTGAAAAAAATTTCGTTTCATTATGAAATGTTCGACCCCCCCCCCCCTCCCCTTCAATAATAAGCCAACAAAAATTCGTCTACATCTCTGCAAAATTAAAATCAATTTTAGAAACTTTTCATTAAATCAAAGAACACACATCGTTCGTTTCCAAAAGGTGAAATTATTTTTATAAATTTTGATCACACGACTACGTTGAAAAAGTTGAAAAAAATGACAAAATTCGTCTAAATTTCTAAAGGTGCTGTGACGTATATTTTTAAAG
This sequence comes from Pseudococcus viburni, assembly GCA_033439095.1. NCBI lineage: Eukaryota > Metazoa > Arthropoda > Insecta > Hemiptera > Pseudococcidae > Pseudococcus > Pseudococcus viburni. Next base: position 76,513 of record JAVBJF010000365.1, on the reverse strand, counting down.
AGCAATTTTCAAAAATATTTTTTTGGGGGCAGAAAGAAAAATATTCTTGGAATCAGCTACTTTCTGGTACGAAATTAGAATGGTGTACCCCCCCCCTCCCTTCCCATGTAAATCTTGTTTTACAAATTATTGAAAAAATCGTCAATCTCTAAAATAATCGACAATTTTTTTAAAAATTAGCAACTAGCTAAAAAAATTTAAAAAACATGTAAAAAATTTTCAATTTCCAAAAAAATTGTCAAAAAATTTGAAGTTTACAAAATTTTTGACACGTTATCTGCTCTCTCATTCTAAATCAATGAAAAATCGTTGATAAAGAGACAGAACTGTAGTAAGTACAAGAAAAGTTGGCGAAATCAACTGATTTTCAGGAAATTATCACTGATTTATCAGTTAATTTTTAGTGATTTCACTGATTTTTCATCGATTTATTCCTGTACCGTACTACAATTCTGAGTTTTGACAGCAGTAAAAGAAAATCATTACTGGCAAAAAATCAATGAAAATTTAATGAAAATCAATTATTTTGCTGATTTTTTCTGTCCTGCAATTCTAACAATTAATAATTTTTCACTGATACAGAATAAAAGAGTGTGTGAAAAAGTAGGTATTTTAAAAAATGCTCTCCCATTTATTAAACCTATTCTCTTACTTTTCAATCAGTTGAAAATCACTGATGAATGGTTGAAATTATAGCATAAAAAAATTCAGGGAATGAACTGATTCCCAGTAAATTTTCACAAATGGTCTGGGCAACTTCACTGATATTTCAAAGCATTTCATTCGAAAATGAAAAAAATAAGAAAAGTAGTAAAAAAAAATCACAGGAAACTTGGTGAAATTTGTTGAAAAACCAGTGAAAATTCACTTTAGGTACTGATTTCTCAGAGAATATTGTCGAGTTTTCGGCAAATTTCACGGAGTTTCGAGAGTTTTTCAGCTGATTTTCAAAAAAAATAGGTGAAATATAAGTGAAATTTATTGAAATTGGTGGCGGTGGCTGAAAAATCATTGAAAATTTACTGAAAATAAAATAGTACTAATGGAGATGATCCGAACTTGCATAATTTTTTGAGAAATTTCGAGTTCAATCACCCCTCCCCCACCCCTTTCGAAGTAGGTACCTAAAGGAATATTTCTTTTCATTGCTTTTCTGGTTTCTTTTTGAGAATATTCGTTTTGAATCAAATGAAAGTTCAAATATAAGACTAGATTATACTTTTGATATTATGTACCTAGTTTAACTTCTCCCCTCCCCTGCTAAATCTTTCTCTAAATATATATCAATGAACTTTTCATTGATGAATAAGGCAAATTCGATCAACTCATTCATTTCATGATTTTTCCATGATAGAATTATGTGAGTACCGTTTTTCCAAACTGAGCTAACTTCAAAAACCGTGCATGAGGAAAGGGCCTTAGGTGCCATTTTTTTCCAGAAAGGGCTCTAGGTGTAATTTTTTCCCCAGAAAAAATTGCACTCAAGGCCCTTTCTGAAAAAAATGGCACCTAAGGCCCTTTCCTCATGCACGGTTTTTGAAGTTAGCTCAGTTTGGAAAAACGGTACTCATGTAGATACTTAGTAGGTAAAAATAGCTGATTCAATCATCGAAAAATGATAAATAAATCAGTAACCCGAATTTGACTCGATCATCACTGATTTATAGTGATTTTTTCACTGCATTTTTAGTCAATTTCGCCGATTTTTTAAACCATTCTTGAGAAAAGTTTCTGTGATTTTATGTTACTTTTTTTTACTGATTCATAATGAGACGGCTCTGAAAAAAATACGTTTTAGTGGTTGAAAATTCTTTTTTTTAAAAAATTGTCAAAGGAATAAAACATAATGAGCTGGTCTCTTTCTCCATCAAAAAATCAGGTATGTAAAATAAATATGAAATTTCACGATCAGTGTGTCAAAGTAGCTACTCTCTCAGTCTCTCATTTTGAATCAGTGAAAAGTCACTGGAAAAAAGTCAGAATTGCAGAACAGGAAAAATCAGCGAAATTTTTTGATTTTCAGCGATTTTTTGCTGATTTTTCAAGGAAATTCATCAATTTTTCAAAAAAATTCACTGATTTTTCAGTAAATTTTTGAAATACTGACTTTTTAGTGAATTTTCACAGATTTTCCAGTAATTTTTTTCACTGTTTCCTTTCTGTGAAATTTTTTTCACCGATTTATTGCGGTGCTGAAATTCTGACGGTTTTCCGGTGATTTTCGATAATTTTCACTGATTTATAAATGAGAGAGTATTCGTGGAAATTCGATTTGTTTTATTAACAGCACCAATGTTCTCCAAAGTTACTGATTTTTTTTTGGTGTGAAAAAGATAGGGGTAAATATTCAGAGGAAAAACAGTATTGGGACAGAGCAGGACTCGTAAAATACCCAGAGGGTTCTCAGCACCTTAAAATGATCCACAGACTCAGCCAGATACTCCATTACGTCAGTATTTTTCATTCTTTTCACGGTAATTACGGTAAAAAGATATAAATAAAAATTAAACTAGGAAAATGGATTAGATAAAATTGTATAATTAGCCTCTGCACGATGAAACACGACAACGACACGGTCCGAAGGATAATGAAACTGCAAGTTCCATGACGCAGTAAGATTTTTAAAAACTAAGGAAAAAATACGCTTCATTAAGTAGGTACGTACATCGGAATGTTTATCGAATAAAAACACGATAATTTATTCGAGCATAAAGATCCTCTGTTCGTTTTCTTCTGTTCGAAAGAAAATCAAAAGTGTTCGATAATCTTTCAACGATCGCTAGTCGCGAGAGAACGGAGAGTTATATCGGTGTAAAAATCATACACTCGAAACTGTCAACGATCAATCGATCGTAGGCTTATTTTGAAAAAGAATAAAAAACCTATCCTAATTGAATAGAGAAAGTATTCACCTAAGACGATAAATTAAATAGAAATACTTACCTGTGGCGCATAAAAATCGTTAATTGTTATCATTTTTTCTCCGGCAATGCAATACCAGTACGAGCCAGTGATTTATCGCGCATCTTTTCCAAGATTTTGTATACCTGGCGATAATTCGTCGTAGAGGTATAATAAATTGACGAATTTCACAACTTAGTTTTCACTTAAAAAATTAGACGACACTGTAGGATAGGTTGATTTATCTTATATAATTTCCGGTCATTTTCATACTATAGGTATATAATTTTTAGCTATATGTTTTTTCATGGTATGAAATACCTCGTTAGGTAGGTATTCCTACCTAGGTGTTTTTTTTGCATCTCTTTCTCTCTCTCTCTAATTACAACCTACTCAATCTGCCCGTGATTATATCAAATATGAACAAATTTATAAAAAAAATACTCCGTTTGGTAATAATAAAGAGTGGACAGTTCGAAATGCAAAGAAACCGTCGATGACCCATTTCAGTCCATTGGCAGTGAAGCATGTCCTATAATGAAGAATTGTAACGGATATCACCGGCACCGGGCTTGGACACGGTGTAAAGTATCATCATCGCCAGTTAAAACAACTGGTTAACAGAAAAAAATCATCTTATTTACATACAAATATATCTATACTGTGGAAACCGCAATTGTAGCCTGTGTTTTTTTTTTCAACGGCTGCATAATCATCAAATCATCGTTTTTTTTTTATAGGCGATTCCGATGAATGGTTGAAAAGCAGACATGACAACGACAAGGTTCCATAAGTAAGTAATTCGAAATGACCAAATTTTTTAATGTGTTTAGATAGTTGTACATACTCTTGGGTGTAAAATGAGTAATTGACGTGAAATAGGAGCATTGTTTTTTCTCGTGCATACGCATTAAATTTGAAAAAAAATTGAAAGAAAATAGAAGATTTGAATGGATTTGGTTTGAATAGAGTTTGGTGGTGTGTTGATGATTCTTTGGTGATATATTATGAGAAACAATATCGAGGAGAAAAGGTCATTTTAGGGGAAAAAAACGTGAAAATTGTTTTACGTTTTTGCAAGGGTCATGCACCCATGGAAATTGGATATGGAAAGTTAGTTACATCTGTAGGTACCTGATTGATGCACAGAGTCTGGTCTAACATCTCCTTTTCCCCTCATTCGCCGAAAAATTAAGGCCAGATCCATAGGCGTGACTGCACCTTCTGAGTGGGGTGAGCCAAAACTTTTGGACCCTTCAATGAAATCAAAAAAAATGTCTACCAATGTCCAAAAATTTTTATATTAAAATCAAAATAATAAATAATATTGAATCAAAATCGGAATTAATTTTTTTTTTCATTGAATGGATCAAATTTTCATATTTTGATGGGCGATGAGCTAATTTTGAAATTTCAAAAATTATCCAAAATTCGAGAACTGAACTTTAGCTCCAGAAATTTTAGATATTCCAACTCAAAGTAAAATTTTGAGCCCAAAGAAAAATAAATTGAAAGTACATCATAAAAGAACCTCATATCCAACATTTCAGATGCTGAAGTTCATTTTTCAAATTTTGTCGAATTTTTGAAATAAAAATTCAGCAAGTGAGTTTTAATCGAAAAATATGACTTGAGGACTTTTTCACAACGTGATAAAAAATATTCCACTAGAAGAATGTGAATTAGGGCATTCAGCATTATTTTCAGAGATTTGTGTACTCGAGTTTGAATGATTTTTTCATAACTTGCGATGACTTTGCAAAAACTGGGAAATTATTCAAAACTTTGAATACTATTCCAAAAGTAGAGTGACTTTTTTCCACAGCCTGAACGATTTTCCAAAAATTAAGGAATCTTCCAAAACTTGGACAATTTTCTTAAAAAGAAAGATTCTTTATAAATCAGAAAAATTTGTGAAATTTCCATAATATCATAAAAATTGCAAAGTTTCTCAAAAAAAATAATTATTTCTCAAGAAATTGGGCTGTAGGTGAGTTTATTCCCGACGAAAAACCCATGTGAAAGAATGGGCGAATAGATTCCAATTTTTTTCGGGGTAGGTACGAGTTGAATCTCACTTTTTCTCAAAGATTTCTTTCAGCTCTGAATTTTTTTCAAATTCTAACTCCCCCAATTTTTTTAAATTACCTATTCTCAACTCTTGGGTTTTTTCTCAAGTATTTCCAACACCAGAATTTTTTTCAACCTAAAATTTTCTCAGATTTTTCCATGTTTAAAGAAATGTACTTTTCTAAAATTTTTCTCAAAATAGTTTTCAGTATTGAAAATTTTCTTGAAAAAAGGATATTGTCACCAGGACACATTGGCGAATTTTACCAAAAAAATTGTGCCTAGAGGAAAAAAATTGAAAAATCTGGGAAAAGTAGGGTGTGCCAAGGTACACCCGGCACACCCGGCAGTGACGCCTATGGCCAGGTCAGAAACGTTGGAAAGTGATGATCTTTCAGAAGGATTGAGAAATTTTGCATTTGAAGTCAAAAAATGAAAGAAAATTGCATTTCGTGACAAAAAAATTGAAAAAATTCCACCTGTGTCGAAATTTTCTCAGCTGAAATTTTCTCCCCTTTTTTCTCAAATAATGAATGTGTTTTCGATAAAAAAAAACTTGAGCAAATTTTATTTGTGATAAATAAAGTGTGATTCCAACAAGATGAAAAATTGTTGAAAGTGGTTTCCTAGTTTTGAACCAGCTTCAAAAAATTTCTCAGAAATGGATTGGAAAGAAATGTTGTAGAAAATTAATTTGAATGAATTTTATTTTAAAATGGTTTAGATATTTCGAAGTAGTTGTCCCAAAAATGCCCCAGAGTGTCCCAAAAAGACTGAAACCTGTATTCGCTAAAAAAAAAATTGGGTAATTTTTATTGAACACGATATGATAACATTATAACAAGCTGAAAAAAGGGGGAAAATAATCGATTAAAAAATGACCATTTTAAAATTGTTTACAACACTTTTTTCAAATTTTTCTGTTTCCTTTTTTTGAGAAATTTTTTATAACCGGTTCCAAAATCAATTTCATCTAAACCAGTGCTCATATAAGCAATAGAATCCATTCGATTTTGAAAATTTTACAGGGGAAGAAACATTTTTTTGAACGGATGTTTTGAAAAAGGTACCAAGTGAGTGATATGCTTAGGCCGCAAATTAGACCTGAAACTTTTACTGGGAGGTCCTCCACTCAAACTCTACAACTTATTGAAAAAATTGCCAAATCGAAGAACTTTTTGAAAAGCTATTTCACCCTATTCTCAGGATGTCCACAATATTTCAGAAGTGATTTTCCCTGACTTTTTCAGATTTTTCAGATCAATTTTTCAAAATTTTCTAGACTTTTACACACGATATTCATGAAGCAAGGTGAAAGGGGGCAGGGGGTAATTCTGAAATTGTGCAGAAGAATGATTTGAAATGCATGGTATCCAACAATTTTTTTTCACCCTTTCTTTCAAGATTTTCAGATGGTATTTTTTTCGATCTCAAAAACAACTGAAATTCAATTCTGAAAATTTTCTCCACCTGTTTCCCCCCTCCGGCACAAAAACTTGAAAACTTGAATTCATAACCGAATAAATTTCAAATAGAAAGGAACAACTTCACTTGAAAGTAAAATTACATTTCATATAAAGTTTTGAAAAATGAAACAAATTATGTCAGGGTGTCTATACTAAATTGTATGAGTAAAAATTCGAATTTTTCCGGGTTGAAAATTCAAGAATTTTTTCACAATTCTTAACTACACCTTTCTCCCCCCTCCCTCAAAAAAAAAAAAAACTATGGTCTCAAATTTATAAAGTTCACAAAAGCTCCTGCAATTTTTTCGGTTCACGCCAATAAATAAAAATTCGATGAAGGGTAAAAAAATATCAATTAAGTATTTTTGAATGATGAGCCTGAGTGAATCGAAGGCGAAAATTTTTGCAAAAAAATACCTTCAAAAGTTGAAAAATAATTTCATCACAGTGTCTTCCATTCCTTACACTTTTTTTCAACTAGTGGTCAAGGGCATTATGACATTCCTTTCTCATCATATTTTATTAAAAAATACGTTTTCAAAAAAGAAAATCAATTTGAAATGCATTCTGTAGAAAGAGAAGGTGTAAATTACATCCTAGCGTAGCGAGAGAAATTATAATTTTTCGTGCATAACGAAGAACAAAAAATTATGAATAAAAAATTCAGTGAAGAAACTTAACAATATGGCCCAAGCGGAGCGAGGGTGAAATTTTTTGAAAAATTTATAATAAAAAAGCAAAGAAACGCTTTTTTAGATCACTTTTTGGATTTTTAAAAAAATTCCACCGAGAATTTCAAAATTCCCTGACTTTTCCAGACTTATAAAATTCTCTGACTTTTCCAGACATAAAATTTTCTGACTTTTCCAGACTTACAAAATTCCCTGACTATTTCAAGTTTTCCAGAAAGTGGACACCCTGTATTCTGTAGATGCATAGAGGACATGGGGAGGATGATGAAAATACCCATCTTCCCTACCAACCAAAAAATTAAATTCCAGTCAGAAAATTTGAGACAGTAATGGGCGATTTTTCAAAAAAAAGAAATTTGCATTTTGAAACAAAAAAATCAGAAAAAAGTTCTAGTGGGTCGAAAATTTCCAATTTCTAAACCTTCATATTTTTCTAAAATAATAGATCCATTAGAGAGTCGGATCCGACAACCCCCTCCCCCCTCTTCATTTTCAAAAGGCTGGAAAATTTAGCATTTTGAGCCAAATAAGCTGAGAAAAATTACACTTGTAGGGGAAAAATTTGTGAAAAATCCTATGCAAATATCACTTTTATTTTATTTGAGTAGAAAATTTTCATTTCACCTCGTCCCTCAAAAAAAAGTTAAAATACCAAATTAAGCTCCTCTCTGTTAAGTAATGCTCTTTGGTTTTGGAATTTTAAAATACCTATTTCAGCACGAAAGAACTTCCAAAAATCGGCATTAAAATTTCAAACGTGAAAATTGGTCAGGATTTATTTTATGGCAGCAAGTTTGAAACAATTTGATATGAGATTACAAACTTGAAAAAAATAATTTATAAATTTTACTCAATCTAGAATCCAGATACCTCTCAAAAATTTTCCAATTTCGTACCTAACTTGAGTAATTTTCTACTTTGCTACCCACATCACTCATTCTCGCGTATTTACGTAAAAACACCATCAATTTTACAACGAGTAGTACTCGTCGTTCTCATACAATCGTCAGAAAAAAGCTTCATTTCATACGTCAAATTTCGTGTAAATCAATTTCACACTTGAAATGCTTCATTTTGGCTTATGAATTACTTACCTACATCCGTTCATTAGGCGCCAGAAATTTACATACCTATTATAAAATATGTAGATTGGAATTCGGTGTTAAATTTTTTTGATAAAATATTCTCGTGAGAGACTGCTCAAAACGATCATCTCTTCAACTTGGAATAATTAAAGTACCTATGCAATATAGAAATATTTATGCAATCGATTGGTTATTCTTTGAATAAATTGATAACTGTAACGAATCGCACATACTCGTACAGTAGCAACGCGAAACTCAATTTAATTTACACAGTAGATAATTTGTATGCACCTACAAAGGTGACAATAATACGATGTTTATTAAAGTTTATTGGCCATCGAGGTAACCCATAAAATTACCTCAGGTGAAAGCATTATTCGCATACGTTTATTGTCTCTTTGATTCAAACCTGATAAAAAAAAGTTCAAGTTCAATACCGTAAAAAATAAGTACCATTTTTACATCTGAGCGAGAACTTGTCACATATAATCTTGATTTTTATGCGAGAATGTGTTTGGCGGAAGTGTGATACGAGAAAATGACACAATTTTCAACATACTTTGTCGTGTCGTCGATGCAGTAAAAAAAAGCAACGGAATTTTTAACATATTCACATACAAATGCGAATTGGATACTTACGAGTAAAATTCTACGTGAGAGACGTTTACGTGTTTTTTTTTTTTACAGAGCTGCCAAGGATGGCTTACTGGATATATTGAAAGAGGCCTCCAAGAAAGATTGTAATTCGAAAGACGAAGATGGTATGACGCCTACGTTATGGGCTGCTTACGAAGGGAATCTCGATACGCTGAGGTTGCTGGTGGGAAGAGGGTGAGTTATAGGTAGATATTCGGTATGTGAATGAGATTTATTTTACGAGCAAATTTTGTTTGAATTTTTGTAGAGGGGATCCGGAGAAAGCGAATTATCATTTTGGTCATAATGCGTTGCATATTGCGGCCAGCAAAGGCCACATGAACTGTGTATCGTTTTTGGTTGCATTTGATGTAAATTTATGGGCTCTGGATCACGATTTCCACACAGCCATTGATCTGGCTGCTATGAATGCCAGACATGAAATTTTACAGTTTTTGGACAACGCTGCAGCCAAGCTTGAGGCAAATAATAAGTAAGAAGTTCTGAATTTCTATACAGAAATTCGATACTCACTCTCGTATCTATTAATAAGATTTTTTTGGAGCTACCCAAATTGGAAAATTGATGTTTCTTACAATTTTTTTCGTACCCGCACCCTCACCTCCCCCCTCCCGGGATAAAAATATGCAATCCAATTTCAACTTCCAGTTCGATGTGAAAATTTTCAGTAATAGGTACTTGAAAATGAAGAGGGTAAGAATCAGGGACGAACTCGGGCAAAAATCTCGGAGGGGGGGAGGGTGAATATGAAAAATGTGCCGACCAGTCGTATTGAAAATGAAAAACGAAAATTCGTGCTTTCTCGAGTTACTTTTTTGACTTCTAAAAAAACAACGTTCTTTAATGAACTCCTCTCCTTCTAAGAAAAATAGAACAATTTTTGAAAATTCCATTCGAGATCGCCACTAAGTCCCCCGATAAAGGAGAAAGACAACTTTTTTCCGTTTCGACATATTCAATTACTTATTTGGAATGGAGAGGCATCATTTTAAGAAATGATTGTGTAAATTTATCGAGCCTGCGAGCGAAACGAGGGCGAAATTTTTCGAAGAAAAAGGTATCCAGAAGCTGAAATTTCTTCATTAAAATTCGTGCTTCTTTGTGCTACATTTTTGACTTACAAAAAAACGACATTCCTTAATGAGCTCCCCTCCTTCCAAAGAAATCGAAAATTTTTTGAAAATCGCATGTTAGATTGTCACCTTTTCCCTTGAAAACATTCAATTGTCTGGGCTAGAAGGAAATAAGGTTCATACCATCATTTTGAAAATGAATTCTGTGAAGCTACTAAGCCCGAGGAAGCTGAAATTTCTTCATTTATTTAATCAACACTTATTTCAGAACTGAAAAGGAGGGGTTTTTTAGGAATTTTCTCGGAAATGCCCAAATTTTTTTGAAGCTACTCAACAGATTTTTAGAGCTACCCAAACAAAGCCTAAAAACCGCTTAAAATACACACTGTAAATTTAATTCTCAGAGTAAAAGGAGAGAGATAGTTTGAAACGATAAATACATTTTTGATTTTTGACATTCAATTTTTAAATTTTAAATTTTCAACTCTCAATTTTCAATTTTCGATTTTCAATATTCAATTTTCAATTTTCGATTTTCAATATTCAATTTTCAATTTTCGATTTCTGACATACAATTTTCAATTTTTGATTTCCAACATTCAATTTTCAATTTTTGATTTCCGACATTCATTTTTTGATTTTTGACTCAATTTTCAAAGTTTGAAAAAATGTCATGTCACTGTCAGTTGGAGATATCAAATCCTCCTTCTCTGATCTACAACAGATTTTTCTATCAGTCCTTTTAATTCACTCGATTAACAAAAATATACAAAAATCCAACAATAAATTTATAGATGAAAGTTCAACTCGATTATTTCAAATTACAGGAAAAAGGCCGATCTTCGTAAAGAAAAAGCTCAAAAAGAAGCCGAAAGGCGTTTGAAAAAATACGAAGAACGATCGAAGAGAGATCGAGATAAACAGAAAAAGCAATTCAGAAAATTTGAAAAAGACTGTGATCACATGAGAAATGAAAACGATAAAATAACTGGATCTGGCGAATTTGTGAAGTGAGTACCGCTCCATTGTTCATCCTTTCACTCTTTTTTTTCATCGGCGAACATTATAATTTTTAAATTTTTTCCTCCTATTTTTTCGAAGGAAACTATATAACGACACGAATGGCCAGTGTTTCACCCAAATAGTCAGCAATGGTACAATCTCATCGACTAAGAAAACTTCGACATCTACTGGAATAAAAAAAATGATCGATAGAAAATTGAAAAATGCTAACCAAAACAATAATCGATTTGTTCCCAACGATTGTTGCATTATTGGGGTAATTATTCGTTCCATGTCAAATTTTAATCGTATTTTTTTCACCACATTATTTCATAGGCACCCATAGAAAGTATGCAAGCCTCGTAAAATTTTCAGTTCTTTTCAACACATATTGAAAACAATTTTTCTTCATTTGGACAATAATTTTTTTTTGCAAAAATCGAGGTAGTTTTCGAATTTTTCCTTGTTTAAATATCGATTTTTTCGCCTACGCATAATTAATTTTGAACCGAATGGGATTTAAAGAAAGTCCAAATTTATTCAATTGTTCAACTCTTAATTTTTTCAATTTTTCAACTCTAAATTTTTTCAATTTTCTTTCATTCTAAACTTTTTAAATTTAAATTTCCTAAAAAATTTTCAGCTTTGTTTTAAAAATTTTTTCCAACCATATTTTTCAAAATTTCTTCCAACCCAAAATATTTTCCCAATAATTTTAAAATTTTTCCTCAATTTTTTTCAACTTCATAGGTATTTTTTAAAAAAAATTCCAATTCAACAATTCGAAGAAACTTTAAAAAATTATAAACTGAAAACGAATTGAGAAAATCAAAATTGAAAATTTTTTGAGAAAATTGGAGTTTAAAAAAATGTTATTGCAGGAAAAATTTCAAAATTGGGTAAATTCGAAAAAGATTGGAACTAATGAAATTTAAGAAGGGCGTTTGGTTTCAACCTTTTCCTGGCAACTGAAATGTTGGAAAAAATGATAAAATTTCGAATTATGAATCTACTTTTTTTGTTCAGGCTCAATTAGAAAAATTTTCTTCATTTTTATATGAGGGACATTTTTTTCATAATTTTTTTGCGAAAATTCCCTTCTTTGAATGCGTATGCGTTCGTAGTTATTATTTTAATAATTTATTAATCATTTGATAATTGAATCATCTTAGATTGTCGACGATGCAAGTATCAAATCAGCCAGAAGCTTATTCGAGCATTCTCAAAATCACGAAAACAGTTTATTCAACGATTATTGCACCACAGGTAAAATTACGAATACCTTTCCCTATTGAAGTATCACTGAATTTGGAATATTTCGCATAATTCTTTTTTCTCAGCAAAACGAGGCAGAATCAAAGATTTATTCGATATCAAAACAAAACTACAACGGTCAACTTCGCAACCAGATCTAATATATAAATTACATTCCGAAGAAAAAGACTACGACGCTGTGAAATCGCTGAAATCAGTCCATTCCGGAGATTCCGGTAGTTTATTTGACCGACCAGGATTTGGGAGTGTTGCTTTCAGACAAACGTAAGTTCGAATAAAATTGGAAAAGAATGTTGATCGAGGCCAATTCCTCAATTTTCCATTCATCACGTAATTTTTCAATCCAGATTACCAGTAGTTTTAAGTAATTTACCTCATGTCTCGACAATCCGTCAAGACACTCAAGAAGATAGTCAAAAAGACGAATGCAGCATTGGAAGTGCTGGCAGTCTCGCTAAAAGGATCCTACCAAGGCATACCACTGCAGCTTGGGATACGAATAGTAGCAGTATCCATACGAGTGATGGTCAGTACACTTGAGAGGATAATCGTTTTGCTCCTTTACGAAATTCGAATGGAGAGAGTGCACCAGAATTGTTGAGAATTCGAAACGACATGCTGAAAATTTCATCTCTAGACTTTGCCTTTATCCTACCCTTCCTCACTTAGGTTTAAAATTTGTTCGTATACAATAAATTTTAAAGCATGGGAAATTTTTTTACATAAAAAAAAACTTGGAAATTTTTCAAGTCGACAAATTGAAAGAAATTGAAAATTTTTTCAAAATGTTTTCAAATCAAAAGAAATAGAATTTTTTTTAAAATTAGAAGAACTTTGGAATTTTTTAAATTACTTAAAATTAATTTTTTTCAATTTGTAAAACTGAGACCATTTTTGAGAAAATATTTCTTTTAATTTAAAGTTTTTTTGAACATACCTAGTTAGATTTTACAGCCGATTTGGGAGTGATCTTGGCGGGGTCAAGGAGATGAAATTTTCAATTACTATTTTAGTGCTTCCACCCTTCAACTTTCGAAAAAAAAGGGGGCAAAACGATCACCCTAATTGACATAACGTCTTAGAATTCTCATTAGTATTCTATGAATATTATGATTTTACGTTCTAATTCCTTCATCAATTTATCCACGTATAGAAGAGAACGCATCCGAGCCCACAAATACGTTCCAATTGCCCGTATTCGTTCACCAGTTCCTATTAGCCGTCGGTGTAGCCGAATACGAACCCGAATTCATCAAACAACGGATCGACATGGAAGCTCTTTTCATGCTAACTGATCAAGATCTCGTATCTTTAGGTATCCCCCTCGGCCCAAGGAGAAAATTACTCAACGCTATAAAAGACTATAAACAACAATCACAAAGATGTAAGGAGATATTCGAAAGAAGTTGATGTATCTATGCAGTGCTATGTGATCCGGGTTACCAGTAAAAAAAAAGTTCGACACCGACCAATATCCAAAATATAAAAATAAGTCTCTCCAAGTCTCCAAAATTGTTAAACGAATCGATAACATGATAATAATTTATTTATATCACAATTAAACACGAATCGCGTGTGTAAAACTTAGATAAGTACTTAAAATTACAATAATTCTTGTGTTTGGCGTTGCTTTTTTTAAAAAGGAAAAAATTTCGGTCTACGCCACTATTTGTAATAAGATTACTTTTTTGTCATCTTTTTTCAAGAGTAACGGAATCTAAGAAAGGTAGAGAAATTTTCGCGATAAGAGCTCAAAAAAATCAACAGAGTTACCATTCATTTGTATTTCTCTACTTGCCATAGGGTTTTCTCGAAAAAAAGGCGGGCTAAAATGCTGGGGACGATATTTCCATTTTTTGTAAAACAAAATTCCTAAAAAAATTCAAATAAAAATCAAATTCGTTTAGAAAAAATTAAGTAGTAATTAAATTTTTTCTTTTTTCCTCGCGATAATTTCACTTTCCAATTCATCCAGTTTTTTTTTCAAAATAATAAACATTCTCAACCGCTCAAGGACGAAGTTGAAATTTTTAAATTTCCACTAATTTCAATCACAAGTTTAAAAATAACGCGACGTACAACGAAATTTCGAACAATTTTTTTTTAGATTTTTATACACTGAAACGTAAAACCCGCTAAGATGTATCACTACTTTCATTCCATTTTTAAAATAAGTATGGTATAAGTTTTTTGTACTGACTCAAATTGTTTGTATGCTTCGAAATTTTTTTATTTATTGTATATTTTTTAAAAATACATATTTTTGCTACGCTTTTTCTACGCCAACATTAACGATTATTTGAAAATTATTAGATATTTTCAACTTCTTCGCGAGTTCTTCTACCTCGTTTAGAAGAAATATTATGCCTTTTGATTTGTTGGAATAAGAATACCTATTCTTCAAACGAGTAAGCCCAATTAAAGAAGAAATTTTCTGGATATGTCATGAACATAAAGAAGAGAATACAGAATCGTAAAATTAAAACTGAAAAACGACAATTTTTCATTTAGAATTTATCGATATTTATAAAAAATGAATAATAATAGGTAATATATCTAACCAAGAAAAAAAATGAAAAAATATAAACATATCGTAATAAATTAAATGAAAATGAAAAAATTATATAATATGGAAAGAAATCTACTGATTTTTCAAATCGATAGATATAACATCTCGTTTTCCACCGAGTTAAAAATTATGTCGAATAAACAATCAACGTCAGGACGTTTTACATGAGCTTTTAAATCAGGACATTAGAAAAAGTCAGTCAACCGCTTCATCAACGATACGGTTTAAAAAAACCGCAAACAAAGTACGAAAGTAGAGTGTGTAAATAGGTTCATAATAAACAACTACCATAGTAATCAAGTTTGTATAAATTTTGAAAATGACACCATCAAAATATACCCTTCAACTGCACAACTAATTCGTTAATTAGAGTACTTTTATAACGATCTTCGACACTACCGAAGGGTATCAGTTCTGATCAAATATTCCACAAGAAAAATGTACAAACCTTTAGAAGGAATTTCAAGCGTTGTGTGACGGTTCGTCGGTCATTTCTAGGAACTGAGCATATACATCTTTAGAGCATTCTCCTTTTTCGTTGAATATGAATTTGTAGTAACTTCCGTCGGCGCAGACCACTGCGTAAAATACACGAAAATTAGTCACCAGGATATACTCTGACCGTCTAATTGAGCATAAAATTTAAATACAAACCTATAACCGAACAATTATCCATTCCAAAGGCACATATACATTGGGGACCGCTGGGAACTTGGAATTTACAAAAGCTCCATTTCGAACTGAAATACTTGGGTAAGAATGTCGCCGATGCAAGACTGAAACATTAAATCCAAACATTTACATCTTACGTGTATTAAAAAGAAGAAAAAATACGAAGAAAATAATACCTCGATTGTTTATTCATCTTTTGATCTTCAACCGAGAACACATGAACAGTACCGTGATCGCTGGCGACACATAATAAGGAAGAATCGGAATTGAAATTGATACTGGTCAACAAAATAACATATAATTAAATTATTTCATAATGGTAACTCGATTAGAATAACTCGACTAATAATTTACCAATAAATATTTGCTGTGTTTGTGCCCCTTCTCAATTCATTTATCATCGTACCCGTCGATGTGTCGAACACCCTGATTAATGTACCCTAAAAGTAAACCATTCGATGAACAATAATTCAAAAAAGACTCTCTCGAAACATAAATATTCGGCGTACTTTTTCTGAAGAAGTAGCTAATCTGGTGCCTTGTAAATTTAACGAAATACAACTAAGGGGAGCTTCATGAGCGGCAATATCGACTGGCATTTTTTCCGTATCGGCTAAATCGACAATATGTACATGTCCGGATTTACGACCAGGGAAAGCCAACAGTGAATTACAACTATTTGGACACAATACGCATAAACCTGTAAAAACAGACTCATTAGAACGATAACGAGAATTCGAACATGAATGTTCTGGAATTGTTTACCTTTTGGATTGCTACCAGTTTCGAAAACATGCAATTGTTTAGGCACTTGAGTAAATGTGTACACTTTAATGACACCTTCCAGAACGACGACGATTCTATCACGTCTGAGTCTGACTCCGTAAACAACGGTATTAAAATCCAACGTAATGGATACTTGCTTTTTGACATCATCCCAGATGACGACTGAAAAAACACAGATGATCGGTGATGAAAGTGAAACAGATCGATGAGTGAAACTCATCAAGAGTGTTTGAGACTGTGTTTACCTTTATTATTAGGGAATTTGGGACTACGCCCTCCGCCAACAAGGGCCAAGTAATTGCACCGGAACAGCATTTCGACGAAACCGAGACCTCCATCGACAAAATCTTGGCGTTCTTTCTCCTTCAATGGATCGCAATTGTATACACGAAAACCATCTTCCATTCCGCAAGCGAAACAACCTAGAAGTATAGATTCGATACAGAACTGTGTGATGTGTGAGAGTCAAGATGATAAAAATTGGTTACCTTGATCTTGATTGAAACCAGCGTACAGTAACCCATTACCGTGTGCATTGCTAGATCCTAGGTTCATTGTGGATTGTAGAGTATATCGACGAGTAACTTGTTGAGAAACACACGAGGTAAACAGAAACGTAATTCAATCGATAACAGGAGTTTTCTGATAGCGGTGATCTATCTCCACGTTACAGTTGGTCATCATTATATAAGCGCATTCTGTTCGCTACGGAACGAGTATTTTCTTCACGAATCTGATCGCAAGTACAATATTAAATAAACCGATTTTCCGATAATTTAAATAACTTTGAAGATAATTGACTATTTATGTAATTATTACATCTTATTATCGAATGATTAAAATCAAGAAGAGCGAATGATTGTTTTGTAAGTGAAAGTATTGACACACAGAGGTGAAAGAAGTGCTCGAATGTAATCTGCCAAAATTTGAAACAAAACGATTACGATTGAACTTTGGATCAATTTTAGTACACTGGATAGTCTTGTTATTAGAAATTATTCATAAAATAATAATTCTATTGAGATCTACGTCAATTTTTAATACAATTAATGAAAGAAATCCTTCCGAAATATTTCAAATTAGTGTGAACACGTCTTTTAGTTCTTGCTCTTATCGCACTCCGGAGTTAACTCCCACTCTCACTCCAATTCAACCAATCAGATTGCAAGAAATGAGGAGTGCTTTCTTTTTTTGATCTTTGATACTGCTTAAATGAATTAAACTCCGAAGTAAAAAATCCAAATTGTTTTGAATTTTTTTTCTGAAAAAATTGAGAATTGGAATATTGGAAATGGGTGACTCAGGTTCGAAATTGAGAAGTTCTTACTCATAAATTTCTTCATAGTTAAATATGAGAATTTAACCATTTATTAAAATTATCCCAGTAGTTTATGCTCAGTATTTCATTTATATAAATTAGCTAAAAGTTTAGAAAATGGCTCACACACTACCTGCTTGTGTTATCGATGTCGGTACTGGGTACGTATACCACTTTCAAGTGTTTCATTTATTAAAATGCCCCCCGAAGCTTTATAAAAGTTCACAATTCGAGTCAATCTCCTCGTAATTAGAACGAATACCTTAATTAAGCGTTTCTTTACCCACTTTCAGGTATACGAAGTTGGGATTCGCCCCTAATAAGGAACCGCAATGCATCGTACCGTCGGCGATAGCAATCCGTGAAACAGCCAAAGTTGGTGATCAAACAACGAGAAGATTAACGAAAGGAATCGATGATTTGGATTTTTTCATAGGCGACGAAGCCTTCGATGCTGTAGGATACTCGGTGAAAGTAAGTTTGAACGAATATTGTTTCTGATTTGTTTTCGTAAACTAATTTCCAATGTATTTTCAGTACCCTGTTAGACATGGTCTCGTTGAAGATTGGGATTTGATGGAACGGTTCCTTGAACAATGCATTTTCAAATATTTAAGAGCTGAGCCCGAAGACCATTACTTTCTATTAACAGAACCACCTCTAAATACTCCAGAAAATCGCGAATATACTGCCGGTTAGTTTTTTATTTCACAAAACTATTCCCATTCAATTGCTATATTATTCATTTTACGATGTAGAAATCATGTTCGAGTCGTTCAATGTTCCGGGTCTTTATATCGCTGTTCAAGCTGTCCTCGCTTTAGCCGCGTCGTGGAAATCGCGAGCGATGGAAGAACGAACATTAACCGGTATCGTTGTCGACAGCGGTGACGGTGTTACTCATGTTATTCCAGTGGTGAGTTTCTCTATTTTAAGGCAACATTTTCGTCTATACGAATTGATGGAATGTACTTGCATTATAGGCTGAAGGATACGTCATAGGCAGTTGCATAAAACACATTCCAATCGCTGGCCGAAATATAACCTACTTCATACAGTCGTTGTTGCGGGAAAGGGAAGTAGGAATTCCGCCTGAACAGAGCTTAGAAACAGCCAAAGCTGTCAAAGAACGGTTCTGTTATATATGCCCAGATATAGCGAAAGAATTCGCTAAATATGATTCCGATCCGCAAAAATGGATCAAACGGTTCGATAGCATCAATAGCGTGACCAAGAATCCGTTCGCCATTGACGTTGGTTACGAACGATTCCTCGGGCCGGAAATTTTCTTCCATCCTGAATTCTCGAATCCGGATTTCAACACTCCTATTTCGGAAATCGTCGATAATGTGATTCAAAATTGCCCTATTGATGTACGAAGACCATTGTATAGTAATATCGTTCTTTCCGGTGGTTCAACTATGTTCAAAGATTTTGGTCGGAGGTTACAAAGAGATATCAAAAAAGTCGTTGATGCTCGATTGAAGTTAAGTGAAACTTTATCGGGTGGTTATCTAAAGGTATGTAGGATTTTCTATAAATTTGATCATTCAAAAAGACTGAAATAGATTTAAAATGAATTATTATTTTTCAGCCTAAACCAATCGATGTTCAAGTTGTCTCTCACAACATGCAGAGATATGCCGTATGGTTTGGTGGAAGTATGTTGGCATCTACAGTAAGTTCATTTATTATCGCATTCTAATTTTCTTTCGTAGAAACCTTATAAATGACCTATTATTATTTTCTAGCCGGAATTTTACGCCGGTTGCCATACGAAACAAGCCTACGAAGAATACGGTCCTGGTATCTGTAGACATAATCCAGTCTTTGGTACTATGCTGTAAGCTGTAACTTGTATCAAATCTTCATACCAATTGTATCCAGGTCTAAAAATGCAAGAATCTATGAATTCTTTCAATTTTGGTATTAATTATACAAGCGTTGAATCGCTTCAAATTGGGGATTAATTTTAACCATCTTTTTAAAAAGTATCGTTATTAGGCGAACACGTGCATTTATTTTTTCGCTATGACTGATATTCGCATACGTTATGTGTAAATCTTGAATGTATATGTACTTTCGTTCGTATTTATTATTGATTTTGTGCATATATATAGTTGTATTTTTATTTAAAGCTTTTTATTAATTTTCATTATTATAATCGTGTTATTATTTATGGTACCCATTTTGTTAAATTTATACGTTGATAATTTATGTATAGTGAGATACATTGATGTCTACCATTAAAAACTACATTTTTTAAAAATCAATTGTAATTTTTATGTATTTTAGTTCAGATGGAGTAATTTCAACTGCACTTTGGACAATTTGTAATTTTCCCATTTATTCGCTGAAATTGAGAAAAATTGTCAATTCTATTGTTGAACGATGAAAAATCAGACAAAATTGATCAACCGAAAGACATCGAATTAATATTCCGCCCGAATATCTTGAAACTATTAAAACTTTGAAATCAAATTCTCGGAACACTTCAAATTATTCGAACCACACCCACGTACCATACTAAGACGAAACGTACCCAAAATAAAACAACAATCGATACGTTAAGTAGCTTATATTATATTTACGTTTATTCAACAGTTTACAGTTAATGGTAATCGTAAATAAAATATAACTGCTAAAGCAATTCACGATAAAAAGAGTCCCTTGCTCTGATTTTTTTTCATAATAGGAATAAATGCCTGGAAGCAATACATCATCAAAATGAGAGAATGGTTGCATATTCATAAATTATAATATATCAAAAAAAGAGAGAAAGAAACATTACACATATACGATGTTTTAAAACTTGTAAATGGTAAAATACTAAATTAAAATTCGAATGACTGGCATAAAATTACAAAAAAAAAAAAGAAAAAAACGACGTGGAACTGATAATACTTTTTTACACAGTATGTACAAGTACACATTACACAATTTCGACACGTGAGTCGTCGAGTCGTCATACTAAACCTACTCAAGCACTCAAAATGCCAATACCCTACTCTAAAAAAAAAACACTAAAAAGCCAAAGTGCCAGCAAGATCGATTCGTTGCAAAATGAGTATCGAATTGGCTCCTGGGAGCTGCAACCGTTGCACCGAATCGAACATCAATCGTGATAGCTAAAAACAAAAATAAAAAGTCTCTTACGAAGAGGACTTTTTTCACAGTAGGAAACTGGTGATTATAGTCTAAAATTACCAGCAGTAAATTAGGGTTGAATTTTCAATTAATATCTACGCATTACCAGTCTCTATAATTTATAAATATGGCATTTTATTAAGACACGATCTCGTAGCGTGTGTCGTCGCGTCGTTTCAGTATCTCAGTCCTAGCACATAGTAAATTGCTCATTAAAAAGCTTACAATTTATAGGGTAACGACTCGGTTCTCGTATTATCCGTTTCACTGCAGAGCGTATCGTATTCTCTAGGTCGAGTTTTTATTCTCTCAGCTCGGTTAAATCACTAACCAAGATCGTAATATTTGAATTACACGCAACATCTATGCCAAGGTGAATCCGTGTATCTCTACGCTAAATCCGGCACCGGCTTCGGTATCAGCCGCACCACATTTAAAAATGACTAGTCTCGCCCTATTCTGCGCGCCCTGTTTATTATAACATACATTTACATAAACGCGTCAGCAGTAGCAATTCATCTAGAAAAACTCGCCAGCATATTGTATCATATCGTACAAATAAATATTCACAAGTTGAAATAATAAAAAAATCACACAATCGAAATGAGAAAAAAAATACAATGAGACTAATATTTTTTCGCGTCGTAATACGCGACAAAAACAAAAAGGAAATTAAAATTAAACATGTCCACACATATTTGTTCTAAAATAAAATTACTATACTCGTCATAAAAAATATTTTTTCGTAAAAAAAATCGTCGTTAAAAAAATACACGTAAAAATTAGAAAAATAAATAAAAAATATAAATCATCGATACCAAACATAAAACAATATGGAAAAATAAAAATAGAATGAAAAAATAATATAGGTACACTAATGTATAGAGTTTATCCGTTAAGTACTTGTCCAATGGCAGTTACGAAAAGTATTACTAAAAAATGCATTGCTAATACGGTCAAGTTGGGTTTTTCGAAAAAAATTCCATTTATAATTTGTTCGATTATAGAATACTATTTCGAAGAGTACGAAATGGTTCCAAAATATGCCATAATTTTTTCAAAAACATTAAACTTAAGCAAAGAAAACAAGAGAGATCGGTGGGCCATTCATACCGCATCGAATAAGGTTTTTCAGAGTTGTTTGCACAGAAACAAAAAAAATTGAAGAATTTTCTGATACATGTATCACTTTTTGGTTACTTTGCAAAGTTGTAACTAGATGTTCGCACCTAGAGGCGACTATCATAACGAGAATTAACAATCAGAGCACCAAATTAACTACTTAAGAAATTACAGTTGATAAAATGAAAACGTTAAAGGAAAAAATTCAATAAAAGGAGAAAAAGTACACAATAAAAAAATCTGCATTTCAGCAGTACTAATACGCGGTGTAATTGAGCAAATTATTGAGCAGATTGAGTTGTTTGAATGAAATTTTTTCAAATTTAAAATAGCGAGTAAAAATTGCCGAAGGTTCTATGCTCTAAAAATTATACGAATTTTAAACCATATTCGTGTTTTTCCCCCTTGAAAAATTAAATTAAATTTTTTTTTTAAACCCCCTTCTTATTATTTTTCTGAATCATAACGTTTTAAAATCGTCACCCCACCCACACCCTGGTTTTCCTTTGCAACCTACACCTATACCCACTAGAGTGGGTCAGAAAAAAAATATGATTTGGATTTTTACGAAAATTGATGAATTGGGTAGTTTACTATGAGTGGGATGAGAGACCTTTCAAAAAATGTTGTTTCCAGCCCGATGAGAGATAGAACTAGAGGATTTCAAAATATGTGACCTTCCAGGAAGAAACCGACCTTCGGTCCGAAAAAAAATTTAAAAAAAAAGTTTCTCAATCAATCCAAAACAAATGATAATCATTGTTTTGGATTGATTGAGAAACTTTTATTTTTAATTTTTTTTCGGACCGAAGGTCGGTTTCTTCCTGGAAGGTCACATATGGGGCTATTTTGAAAAATCAAAAAACTCAAGTTGCCACGGATGGGTATTGTTACCTGCTGGGAACTTCAATCGCCCCCTGGAGGGCGCGATTTGCATTTTTACATTTCTCTGAATCGTTGACCTTAAAATTGCATAGGTATCATTTTTTTCTCTGACAAGGATATACCCTCGACTAAATTTACACAGAATATGCATCAGGCACAAAAATAAAAAAATGGTGCAAAAGACAGAATCTTCCCTGATTGACTCATGCGAGTCTTCAATTACATATTATTTTCAACATTTCTTTAGCTCAAAAAAAATTTTTCATTATTTTTTCACTTCTGGTAGGTAGCTAGGTAGTAGGTACATATCTTTTTCTCAATATTTTTTCAACTGAGGTCAAAATTTTTTTCAACTCGGAAAATTTTTTCTCAATTTTTCAACGCTAAAATTCCTTTCTTTGATCAACATTTTTTTTTAAAACTTGATAATTATTTTTTTGAAATTTTTTCATCCTAAATTTTTCAGAATTTTTTCAACTCAAATTTTTTCAAACTTTTCGGAGAAATTTTAGAGTTGAAAAATATTTTATAGCAGAAAACAGAAAAAAACAGAACAGCAAAATTGAAAACCCTTTGAAAAATTATGTGAACTTGGAAAAAATCAAATTATATGGTAATAATTGAAAACTCACATGAGTCAAACAGGTAAGATGTTTTTCGCACAATTTTGTATTTTCATGCCTGATGCTTATTCCATGTAAATTTAGTCGTGGGTCAATGACCTCGAAAGGTTGCAAATTTCAAATTTGAAGATTTTTTGATTTCTACCACATTCAAAATGCTCACTTACACACATCAAAATCGACTTAAAATTTTTCAATCTCCTATAATTTTCTATGGGATTTTTCAAAAAAATTTCATGGCAGTGCTACAAATTACGTTTTGATTTTCAACTGCTACGAAAAAAATTCAAAAACAAATTAATTTGAATTTATTATAATGTCCAAAAAATTTTTGATTTACTTGTCAAGCCATTTTGGATATCATGAAAATTCCATAAATCAAAACGCAATTGGTAGCAATGCCATAAGTTTTTGAAAAATGCCATCAAAATTATACTACAGGATCAAAACAAATTTCAACCCAATTTTGAAGTAAGTATTTGAGTAAACAAATTGAATTTGGTAAAAATCTACAAATTCACTACCAGCAACTAACAATAAAAATCTTACTCAAATTGTACCCCTTTTTAGGAGAAAAGTTTCCAGCGGTTTTTCATAAACAGGCCAACTTTAAGTCTCTCAACTCCATCCCCCTTTTGTGCTGGGGGTCTCAAAATTTTTTGAGGAAATCTTCCACTCGAAGTCAACTACCTTGCCAATTTTCGTCAAAATCCAGGCCATTTTCTCTTTCGAGTAACCCTATCTACACATAGTACTTTCAATTTTGCTACAAATTCCATTCAAATCCTATTCATTTTTTACTCTGGTTTCGTAATATTACTAACACGACTCCAATCACTCCTTTCTTCCAACTCAGAAATCAATTCTTTATAAACACAAACACATAACGAAGAAACAATAACTTCATTGAAAACCTCGGCAAAAACTTCAATCCGGTCCCGATTTTCCTTCTTTGAAAACTAAATCAGACCATAAAACGGGGCCAGAGGCGAAGGGTCAACAATGGCACAAAGAAAGCTCAACAAAAGCATAAGAGAAATCCCCTTAGACTTTCGGCATCCACCATTCAGCAAACTACGCAACAAATGCAATAATTACGGTCGTCATAACCGTCACCGCATTCGTCAAACAAGAAATACACAACAAATACCTAACCACTAATTCAAATCGTCAAAACACAACCACCGGATATTTACCATTATTCCATCATGTTCTCCAATTAAATTCGAATTGCTTTTCATTACCCTAATTGTGAACTAAATAACATTCTCGACGAATAAATCTCCTCGAGTGTCGAGCGGAATGAACCAGTGTTCGGCAAGTTTTACTCACTTTTATATTAATTTTCAGAAAATAAACGCGGATCGTTAATAAAAAAATATCGTGACCTGTATAACATAAAAGAATCGGTTTTGTTTCACGAAATATTAAAAAAGCATTAAGGGGGGAGGGGGTGTCAACAGCGTACTATTTTTATCTACACATATCTTGAATAAAATGTAGGTAGATTGAAAAACAAAACATTCAGGAAGAGTAACAAATAAAGCAAAAACTAAAAAAAAATCAAAGAAATACGTAAAAGTAACGTAGAAAGAATGAAAACAAAAGTTGAAAGAAAAAAAAAAGGTTTTTCATTGGGCAGTACAAGGGGAAACGAAGAAAAATACTAAATTGTAGATATCGTAAGAAGAATTCTGTCATTACATCGATACCTCTGAATGGAAAAAAAAAACATATAAAAATACAAAATTAAAATTTTACACAACATTACAAAAGTAACAAAAAATAATGTCAGGGAGGGGGATTTCTCAACAATATTCGTCAAAACAGCCTTTTAAAATATAACAGCAACGTAACAACATAGCTATTAATACCAGAGTATTATACGATTACGAAACGATTCGAATTATTATCGAGAATCGAGAGCGCGGTAAACAAAATATGAAGGAGAATGTCGAAATGCGAATTAAGAATGGGGGAAAGAATACGCAAACAACACGTACATTATGGGCGAGTTATCGTGATAATGATAATATGGCATTTTTAAATGGTAAAAAAAATCATAATAATATCTATAGTAGTATACCATTTGAAGAGAGTAAATACACACGTAAAATATATACAACGGTACGCAAATTTATATTGCGTACGCAGAGAGCCAGTCTTATGTCGTCTTGGGGAAATAAAAAGATTGCGAAAAATTGCAGTCGTAAGAATAACGTTAAAACACGAGAATAAAAATCATGATCAGTATACCGATATTCCGGTTAATGCGATGGAACTTGCGCAGAATTTTTCGACAGCATAAGACATCAATGGTGTCCATCGATTTACTGGCGATTTTTTTGCTATTTATTAATTGTTGTCTTTTTACGTGGTCGAAGATGCGCAATTTATTATGGTATAACGTTGATGATGTCGTTTGTAGGTATTCATCTTCGACTCAGTTCCACTTTAATCGCTGTAAGCAGAAAAAAACGAAAATGATGATTCTCATCTGAGGAGAAAATTATTATACAGTATGACACAGAACTACAGAAGTCTTGTCCACTTGAAATACTTCTCAATATCATCTCAAAACTGAAAAGAGAATCGATAATCAAATTTTCATTCCTACCTAGAAGGTGTCCTCAAATTGAGAAACCGGTTTGAGTTGAAAAATTGGTGTCCGACTGACGCAATTAAAATGGGGTAATTTTTTTGAAACCGGTCCAGTAGTTTCGAACCAGTTGTCAATAATATCCAAAAAAGTTGAGGTATGAAAAAAAGTTTGAAACAAAAGTTGTAGAGAATTAAAAAATTATCATTTTTTGTTCCACAGCTTTTTTTCCATTTTGTAATGGAAAAAAGTTATGGTATAAGAACTCTAGTATAATTTTCTCATTTTTAAGCCATAACTCTTCTCCATTGCTAGATGGAAAAAAAATTACAGAACGTAAAATGTTCAGTTTTCAATACTCTACAACTTTTATTTCACACTTTTTTTGATATATCCAATTTTTGATAACTGGTTATCGACTTGGAGGGGAAAACCAATAAAAAACTTGGAAAAATTGGGATCATCTTGCACCGGTTTTAGAAAAGTGGAGATATAAAAAAAAAGTGAAATAAAAGTTGTAGATTATTAAAAACTGAACATTTAACGTTCTGTAATTTTTTTTTTATCTAACAATGGAGAAGAGTTATGGCTTAAAAAAGAGAAAATTACACTCGAGTTCTTGTACCATAACTTCTTTCCATTGCAAGATGGAAAAAAAGTTGTGGAACAAAAAAAAATTGTTTTTTAATTCTCTACAACTTTTGTATCAAACTTTCTATTTTTCAGATATTATTGACAGTTGGTTCGAAACTGCTGAACCGGTTTCAAAAAAACACAATCACAGTTTAATCGCGTCAGTGTGCAAACTTCATTTCAATAAAAAATCCAGACCCCAATTTTTTGACCCAAACCGGTTTCTCAATTTGTGGACACCCTGTAGGTGGGACTGAAAGTTTGATTATCGATTTTCAATGTCCTCGTCGCCAAGAGCACATTTCCGTTTGAACCATCTTGGTATTTCTTTTCAGTTCTGAGATACTGAGAAGAGTTTCAAGTGGGCAAGACTTCTGAATTATTATACTGTAAATTGAAAATAAAATATTTTTAGGAGAATTTCGAATCCCTAAAAAAAATTATACTTCCTTTGAACCCCTTTTTTTTATCAAAGAATCCTAAATTTGTATCTTTACGAAGAAATGGATCATTTTTTAATTTTCTTAAGTGTACAAAAAATATTTCAAAAATTAAAAACTGCTAAGACGAGAGAATACTGAAGAACAAGGAACTCCTACTGATTTACCACTAACTCTTCGTGGACGCGAGATGAACGTGTTTATCACATTTCAGATAAATGAGTTCTCATTACATTATATGTATTGCGATAATTACTACATATGTAATTTTTTTCAACACGAAGAAGAAAGACAATAACGAAAACACGTGTAAAACCAACGAAGTAACCCACATTAAACCATCATTAATCTTTCTCTCGTTTACACACATATTTTCATATGATAAGGTGTTTGGGTATGTTCGCGCGCCAGAGCTAATTAAATAGATAGGACAGAAGTGTAATTACGATTACGAGACTACGTTAATTATTTCCATTCTCTACCTAGGCTAATGATCGATTGCCTATACATTGGATATAGGATAAATCGAAAAAATTGGTCAATTTGAGTGGGAGACTTTCTCAAAATTTTAAAACCCCCTCCTAGCTTGAAGAAAGACGGTGTTAGAGAACCACTTTTGAGTAGTAATTGGAAGGGGAGCAAATGACATCTCAGGTGGGGCAATAAAAACTAAGTCGAATTAATTGCCCCCCCCCCATTTTACAAAAAAATTACATTCATTTTTCAAGCTATGAAGATTTCTTTTTATCAAATTCAAATTAGGTATACTCACTCAAACTCTTCAAAATCAAAGCAACATATTCTTGATCATTTAGACAATTTTTTGATGAAGTTTTTCAAAAAATATTAAATGGAAATACTGCTAGAAAAATTTTTTTAAAACAATTTTTAAATTTATTTTAATGGCAAAAAATCTTTTTGGTGAGTTTAAGTGGGCAATTCGAATTCGGTAAAAATCCATTTTTTTTTTTAGTGACAAAACTTTGAGGTTTTCTAACTCCTAGTTTCGTTCTTCTCTGAGCAAGAAGAAGAGAGGGCTCGAAATTTTTTTGGAAAGTTTCATACTCAAAGTAAACTATTTTATTAATTTTCGTCAAAATTCATGATCTGGTTTTTTTCATCCACCTTAATTCATATACTTCACATTCAAAGTACCGAATAATATTTTTTGATCAATTTTCCAATTTTTGGCATTTTTTCGCAAAAATGAATTTTTGTTAGGATTTTCAAAAATGCTGACGTTTGAAATGAGATTTTCACAAACTTGGTATTTTAAACAGAAATTTATCAGAAGTAAAGAATCTAAAGCAGATTTTTCAAATTCCCGACATTTTGAATGAAAATTGATTCTGATCGAAATTTTGAGCGTATGGAATCAGATGACCAAATAGAAAGATGCTATAGAGGCAGCATTTTTTGGTTTTTCACAAGAACGGCGTTAGAAAGAGGTTTAAACAAATTTATCAAGGGGGATCCCCCTCCATAGCTACGGGCCTGAGTAGCACATGGGAACCTTGGTCATCTCCTCACCAGGTGTGATTTGAGTTTCTACACCTTCCTAAAACATTGTCTCAAAATTTAATAACACTTTTTGCACTCTGCAAGGAGATTTTTTAATTCAAATTTCTCACTCAAACACCTCAAAATTGAGCAAACATTTTTTTCGTCACGTAGAATCATTTTTGATGAAATTTTTCAAAAAAAATACAAATTAAAATTATTAAAAAAATTGCTACCCAGTTTTTTTTATTTATTAAAATTTGTCGAAAAAATCATTCAAATTTCGATTAAATTTTTCGCAAAGCCAAAGAAACTGAATACTCTCAAACCTACGAAAGTGCCAGAAAATTTTCGAAGAAATGCAAGAAAAAATAGAGATCGAAAATTTTAAAATATAAATTACCAATAAATCGATAAAAGTAAAATTTTTTGAATCACTTGATTAGTGTGCTAGTGATTAATAGACACTTCATAATTATTGGAAATAGTTTCGTCATTATTTGCGCCCAGTAACGGATGTAGATATCATCAGACGATCGGAAAATTATTATTCAGCGCAGGAAAATGTTGCATTTCCTGGAAATCAACAATAGTTCGATCTCTGCGAATTGGAAAATTTTCGAAATCGACACGTTGCACGACGAATCACTCGAAATGAAATTTATCGCAAAATTTTCAAGCGTTTGGAAATATATGAATGTACTCGAGGTATTCGAAGAATTATTTCTATTTCGGTACGTATGGGAAGCTAACGTCATATTACGAGAATAATTACATTACGAATGACTCATTGTTGGCCAATTCTTTCGAAGTGAAATTCCTCATTGGGCGCAAATACCAAACACCTGCGTAAATATTTTACTTGCATTGTACACTGTGCGACTGCATCGTAAGCCGAAGAATAATTTCATTAGTAAATGAGAGGAAAAATCCGTAATTCAAGTAGAAAAACAGCCATTAAGTCGATAAATTTTGCAAACACCCTTGGGTCGATTATTCGTCAAAATATTTACATATCCGATGGAATGGGGAAAACGGGTAGTAAAAAATACGTACCGTCGATTATGTCTTGTTTCATGCGCGAAAATTCTTTTCTAATTTCGCGAAAAATTTCTTGTTTTAGATTTTCTAGGTCCAGTGGTAGCGTACTCATTTCGCCGTTGACTTTGGTGGTCAGTTCTTCAGACGAAACAAACTGTTTTCGAGATGGTTTCGGACTTTCACAACCATTTGTATTTTTATTATTCCATTGTTTCTTATCTTGCGAAGTATTTTCTTCCTCCTGCGAAAGTAATCAAATTTAATACTACTCGAGGTGACAGAAAACACTTGACAAGAAAATATATAAATAACCTGAACACTTTCCGGTTCTTTGCGTTCGACTGCGGCTCGTCTTCTGGCTAGAGTTTTTTGCATTTCGTCCATGAAAGCTCCTCCGCCTCCTCGCAACGTACCGTAATTACTACCACTACTACTGGTAGAAGATCCACTATTTTCGGCTGACTGCTAAAGAAAAATGATAGGAGATATTAATACATAATTTGACAAGCTTCGAAGAAACGTACAAACGACGTACTTTATTGGACCGTCGTAATCGAGCAGATTGTAGTTGAGCCGCTAAAGATCCCATGTCGGCAGAATCGTTAGATTTGTTGAGATTACTAGGTAATGGAGGAGGACAAGGTGGCGCCGGAGCCATTGGCACCAAAGCCATCGGCACCGAAGGTGGTGGCGGAGCAGCGACCGGTTGTACCGGTGGATTTGATAGTAACAGGGGAGGTGGCTGAGGAGCCGGTGGAGCTGATGATGTCCTGTGATGGCCTGGGGGACCTTGGGGTGACACGCTGACGCTGCTTATCGTCGATATGCTTCCAGGGCTGCTTAAAACTGGTAAAAAAAACATAATTAGAATGGAGGATCATTCAGAAATTCTTGTACGTGATTCAATTCCATACTTTGTGATTGTTGTGACATTCTTCTTTCTTGCAACACTACCATGTCTTCTTTTGTCATTGTTCTGTAAAACAATCCACACAAAAACAAACATATTATCATCGTTTATGATAAAATTTAAGGCGAAAGGTTTCTTTCTGTGGTTCATTTTACAAATCTGATCAAAATCGATAAGAGAGGGGGGCTTAGTAATCTAACATACCGATACCCCATATCTTCATCATATTGTCCATTTGTCTGAGGCATCATTGGTTGCTGTTGTAGTTGTAGTTGTCCGTTAACGGGTATATTAGGAGACGAGGTATTCGTAGAAGCTGGAATAGGAGGTGGGATCATTTGTTTGATGTTACTAAGCGTCTGGAATCAGATGAAAAGCATTAAATATACGTTGCTCGGCGAGATTATTCCAAAAATAAGCCTAATTACCTCGACAGCAAAAGTCATAGCTTTGGCAAACGCATCTGCGTCATCTTTACTACTAAAATTTAGTCCATAAACTTGTTTGTTATCTCTCCATTGATGGAATGTAGCCGTCGCTTGATTATATTTTAGACTTCTTAATATTATACAATTTATTACTACCTGTAATACGAAAAAAATCAGTGTTTAGTACTTGACCATTCGTTATAATAAAAATTGCAATATACCTCATGATCTTGTAGTTTACGTCCAACTACTCGGAATGTGTGATTGAAATTATGCTGGAAAATGTGCACTTTACTAACACCCGCTGACGACCCACTGGGTACCCATCGTTTATTAACATCATCGTATATCATAACAGAAGCACGTGCCGAGGCGATGCTGGTTTCGCTAAAAAACATAAATACAGCTCACGTCAATCAAAGAATTGAATTTTTTTTATTCATCGTATACTAAACCACAAAAAGGGAAGAGGAACTCGAACCAAAAACCTTGCGAGTAATCAATGACAAGTCGTAAATTTTGTAAATTGTCAATCTCCTTGACAACGAATATTATTCAATTTGAATACTGCAAACATTATGCAACCGCGGATGATCATTTTACACGTTAATGAAGAGATGATTCGTTTTCACGACGTTGAAATCGAAAGTATAATTTCAATTTCATATTCACAATATTGTCGCCTCGTAAAATTCCTCACATAATTCGTGAAGATGTATCGATGTATACTTTCACGTGATATCCAATTAAGGTATATAAAAACATACAGTAAAGGAATAAATGTAGTAAAATCTCCAAAACTGGAGTTAATTTATTAAAGTAATGTGGGATGGGCACTCACTTCATGTTATCAGCTTTTTACGCACAAATTCTCCACACAAAACACTGAGCAATGCAGAAATTGATTCAAAAC
Organism: Pseudococcus viburni; assembly: GCA_033439095.1. Taxonomy (NCBI): domain Eukaryota; kingdom Metazoa; phylum Arthropoda; class Insecta; order Hemiptera; family Pseudococcidae; genus Pseudococcus; species Pseudococcus viburni. The sequence goes on along the minus strand of JAVBJF010000365.1, from coordinate 44,706 downwards.
TTCATATTTAATGAATCTGCGATTAATTTTAACACTACTTCATTTACTGAACGCATAAATTATGACAATTTCAAAACAAAACACAACCAATACTTGAGATTAACGCCATTGTTATGTTTTCGTCGAAAATTATTTTTCTATCGTGTCCGCGATTCACTGAATTTCACGAAACACTCGAGAATTTTGAGTCATTCTGGATTGTTTGATCTATTCTGACTGTAGATAGCGGTGATTAACGTAAACACTTTCGTGTATGTTTACGTGTGTGGTGTGTAAATTGTGTGCGTGTGTATAATTATACGCTATTATTGTGGTCGATCGTTTTGATTTTATAAAAAATTAAAAATTTTTATTGAATAATTTATATTGTAAAATTTTTATGTCTAATGTAAAATAGCGTTATAGAAAATTAAAAAACAAAAGCGGGTGCAAGTGATAGAAAATAAAAAATAAAGCAGCCATCTCACCTAAGCCTAGAGTATCAACATAATTAAGTTTACGTACTATGATAGGGCAGTTTTTTGCTCCTTTTTCAAACGTTTAATGAGCAGGGGATAGTTGAAAAGTTGTGTCTAGATGTCAGAAGATAAGTATGAGAAAAAAATTTCGTTCAACTCAACTCTTACCTCCTCCACATATGGTACGTATGATTGTATTGTCCTTAATAGGTATCAAACAATATTAATTTGACAATTAATAAATAAGTAATCGAAATTGAAAAATTAAAATTTGAAAAGATGAACTAGGGAAAAAACAGGCGAAAGTTATATTCATACCCTCGGATGTCTTCATTCAAAAATATCAACTAAGTACCTAATAAATTCATTAATGTTCACTTTTCACCCTTTTAACTTCGATCCTACTGCATTTTTGAAAGGTACCTATACCCCTACCAAGCTCACCAAAAAAAAATTAGTTTTTCATTTTTTTTTTTAATGTCTTCTATATCGAGTTATTTTTGAAAATTGTTTTCCTGAAAATGTTTTAAGTAATACGAATACCTATGAACAATAAATTTATAATTTTTCATGAATCGATTTTCCAACATTTTCCCCATTAGGTAGGTACCTGTTTTTCAGGGAGAAAAAATCAAGTGAGTACCTAGTACCTAGCTACCTATATGCTTTTCCTAAAATTAATCTACTGAGATTTTGATTTTTTTTTTGTAAAAGTATCGATATTTACTTAAGATTATTTTCAAAACAAGAATGACGTTTCATAGTTAAGCATGTATACCTACTACCTTGCACTATTTTCAGAATTTTTTTCAGTTTTTTGGAGCATTGTTTGAATATACAATATAGTTGGATTCCAAGAGCAATTGAGCAAGGGCCAGGGTTAGGTTAGGTAGGAGGTGTTCAACCAAATATTTTTGTGGGTTAAACACAACTCATTGACCAACGATCATCCTTCCCCATTCAAAAAAGGTCAAACAAATTCAATTATTCTCCCCCCCCCCTATCGGTCAAATTACGTAGGTACGCAAAAAACTCCAAAATACCCCATTGCAAGTATGATTCATGTGAATTACGATCAAAATATATTGGATTTTTCCTCTTGCGAATGATTAAAATAAGAAGTCAAGGTCGTAGAAAAACCTAATTTTCATAGCATGTAAAATTGTGAATTGTATCGACGAATGGAGTTAGTTATCAGAGTACGAATAACATTGTCCTTGAGATTCCATCGGTCAACGCAAGTGTTGCGAATAAAAAAAATAAATCTGCCTCCATCGTCAATACGTTATTACTTATTTTCATATTTTGTACTCTTGTTTACCGAACTAATGAAGTATTCATGTAAATACGTATACGCATGGTATGTATAAACATCAAGTTGCGAATTTTGAAAATTCAAATCAAATTATTATAATTTTAAGAACGTCGCGGAATTGTGATGTAGGTATTACGTAATCTAAGTTTTGATTTGGGGGTTGAAAAATGTCTCCTTTTATCTTTAATTAATCATATTCTCGGTAAAGTCCAACCAATATTAATACGTATTTTGGGGCCTAGCCAGTAAAGTTGATTGTGGGATTTATTTTTAAAAAATAAGATTTTTAATTCATTAGGTTTCTTAAATAGGATTGGTCGTTTTGCACTTTTTTTGAACGTTGAAGAGGAGGTAAAGTTAGAAAAGCGATGCGGTAACAATTTCACAGCCCCTTCGACTTTACATTTAACCCTCCAAACGGACCCTAAAATTTGACTGCCTACGTACAAAAAGTTTTTTTTTTTTTTAATTTTTCAAAACTAGAAAAAAACTGTTTAATTATGGATGTCTTCTAAAAAAATACCATTGACACCCTGATCCATTCAATTTTCAGCATCGTCTTATTTTTTAGAAGTTTTTGAAAAATATATACCTAGGTAGGTAGTACGTACAGGTTTTTTAAAATCGAGTTTCATTCAGAATAAAATCGAAAATTTTTTTGAAAAAATGTGCGGAAAGTAACTCATCGGTGGTGATTTTTTATCAATCACTGTTCAGGCTATTTTTTCAAAACCAGAAATAAAAAAAAGGCATTGAGCGTATTTTTTCAAAAATTAGAAAAAGCGTGGAAAATCGGCACTGATGACTTTTATGGACTAAAATTTTTCTTTTACCATTTCAATTTTTTTCGATTTCTTGTTTTCACAAAATTGAAAAATTTTGAAAAAAATCAAAAATATCAAAAGATTGGCATTTAAAAAAGATCTTAAAAATTAAGTACTTACCTATACCTAATGATGAGAAAAAGGGTGCAAAACTGTGAATGGTATTTCCAGGTAAAAACATCAATGCTAAAAAAGTCGATGAGTGGGGGGGGGATTTTTTATCACGTTTTGAGGCTTAAGTACAACTTTCTTGCAACCCTTTCCTCAACTTTCGAAAATAATTCAAATTTCAAATCAATCATTTTCATCCCTAGTTTTTTTGTTTCAAATCTTGACTTTGACTGATTTGATTTCTGTATCAATCATATTACAGTGATGGGGAATTTCGAAATTTCTCCTAAAAAAGAATTAGTTACTTTACTTCCTTCTTGCTATATGCTATCCAGTTGCTAATTATTACCACCAAATTCGAATTTCGATAATTTTTAATTTTAATTTTCTTAATATTTACTTACTTATTATTTCTTAAATTCTTTACGACTGGGACTGTGCTTGATTATTTATTTGCTTTTAAGTTAAAATATATCCAAAATCCATTCCAAAATCTGAAGGATTGCTAAATAAGTTGCATACATAAAATTTGAAGGCGATAAATTTCGTTCAAATTACAAAAGTGTGGATTGATTGATTAATTAAAATTATTTTGAGGAAATAATTATTGTGATTGCAAATTGCAATCCTGCTCCTAACGTCCTAACTAAGGTCCTGAGTCATATTTAAAAAAATTTAAAAATATATATTTTTCAACAAGGGCTGACTAGGGGCTGACCGGCTGACGGGCTAACCATTCTACCATTCATTTGAAAAATTTCAATTTTCAATTTTTTTTCTCAATTTTAAAATATTTCGTTAGCGCTCCGTGAATTCCTTACAAACTACACCATCCGTCCCCGTTTTGGTTTTGGCTCGGATGTCGGGATGTGGGTTGTTGGAATTGGATTTGCGTTCATTCTGAATGCAACCTTATCGCCTCGTCAAGTTTTTGTGTTTGGGTTGTATATTTGATATTTCACTAAATTTCCTTGAAAAAAATAAATATGAATTCGAATTAAAATTACATTTTGGTTAAATTGTGTATCCATTTGTATAAATTCGCGTTGTACTTATGAAATTTGTTCACGGACGATAGATCGATAATACGACGAATTGTTTAAACGTTTTCCGACGGTAAGTTTTCATTCGATTTATTGGTCACTTTGCCATTCCTTCGCAACATTCGTAACTAATTGAACGCATTATGCGTTGTAATTAAAATCACATTTGTCAAAGTTAATCCGCTATCGTATGCTTGATTATTTGTATCTATCAGACGAATGGCGGTGTGTTTTTCGTATATTCGAGTCGAAATTTGCGTTTCGTTTGCTGCAGTAATCTTCCATCTAGATTATCGATTGTCAGCTCTGTTATGTTTTATGCATCTTCGGATGTATTATTTGTGTATTAATTCGAACGCGAGTATAATCTGCTGTTACATTTCTTTCATCGCGATAAAGACGATAGTCAATGGTAATTTGACCGATAAATGAAATATTCGTAATTGCGTTATCACTAATGCGAGTTTTTTCTACTGAAATGACATATACTTACATGTTTTCTATCCTTTTGGGTTTTGTACTGTGTTGCAGATTTGTTATTTAGTGAGTGAAATTAAAGGAGTTATGATATTGAAAGTGAAATATTTGCTCATCTCATGAAATGAGCAATAAATACAAACCAGCACAAAAAAAGCATGTAAATAATTCATTGGTCAAAGGTTCAAGCAAATCTAGTTCGGAGTATTTGGAAGATACCAGTACTAAAAATACTAAATCATTTTCGTCGACTAAAATTGCGGACTTGGAGAACGGGAATTACGTACATACAAATAAGACTGATAGGTTAAGATCGTTACAATATGGCAATCATAACTCGTGCAATAATACCGCCAACAGGAATATATCGTTTTATAGAAGCACCGATGAGTAAGTTTCCATAATTCACCACACCAATATCTAAGTTTTCTTTACTCCGTACTCAAATATATTTTTCATTATTAACCAGATATTCAGAAAGAAGAAAACGAACACCGGGTAGTACAGGATTAAGCGATAGTTTTTCTTCGTGTTATTCCAATAGTCCAGATATCAAAACGGGGATAGGGAATTCGGTTTTTGGACGTTTTTATGCGGACGATAAAAAGGTAAATGTGTGACCGAATATTTATATCTGCAATTACGAAGACCAACGAACGATTGAATTTTTCAATGTTATTTATCTTGGCCGAATAGATTAGTTTTTTAATTTAAAATAATTTTAACGCTCGGTTAAATTGAAAAAAAATATCGCAATTAACCCTAAGAAGTTATAATTTACGGTATCCAAGTTTTGAATTAACCTTGCAAGATGTGATTTATCTGCTCATACAATTGAACTTATTGTTAGTGCAGATTTCTAATTGAATTTGTTTTATTGTCGTTGCATTTTTTCCACTCGTCTATGGTGAATTTGTCGACGTTGTTCGAATATTATGCAACAAACTGTAAAATTTTCCAAACATGCACTAACGATGGTTAATGTAGGAAAATGAAATGAAAGTGAATGTCAGTGATTCGTAATAATGTGTCGAGTTTATGAATGGGTTTCATTTATTGTGTTATTTTAACTCGACTAGCTCATCTTGACGTATTTTTTTCCTGATTGATGATATTTTAATTTTTTAAAACGTTTATGTTAATTAAGAAAGAGAAAACTTTTCATTTACGCACGCGTATTTCGTTGATTGCGAATTTTTCAGTTCGAGTGGGATAAATTTTCATCGTTTTAATGGGAGCTTGTGCCTGTGGTGCGAAATTGACAAATAAAAGATTATTTTTTGTGGTATAGTTAATTGAAATCGCACGATGTGTTTGTATTCGTTCTTGTTGTTGCTTGCTGTGTGATTCTATCGACGAACAACGATCACGTACGCTTGGTCGAGTCAGTTGAAAAACATTTGAACTAAAGATAACTTTTTTTCAAGACAATATTGGTTAAATTTATGACTTAATGCGAATTTTTTCTATTTTTAGATTCCTAAAATTATTTTATTGAGAGTTTTTGGGCTTAAATTGTTCTTTAACGAGTATGCTTTTGAAATGAGTTGATGATTGAGATTTGATTATTGATTCCAATCTCGATCGTTGAAGTCGAGCTGTTTTGGTATCTAGAGAGCATTTACCTTCATGTTACTCTGTTGTCATATTGATTGTAATGATCATTTGAAACAATTGACGAAAGTTGATTTTTTTTAATCGAATGACGTCTTTTTTGGATGCATTTATATTTACCTAACTCTGCGTCTTTTTTTCTTACAGAATAGTTCGACGAGTAGCAGCAGTAGCGGTGGTACATCTTTGAAACGAGTCTCTCGAACAACGATACGTTCGAATTCGACTTCGGAAAGTACGTCTGGCGGCTACCACCAGCAACATCATCAGCAACAACAACATGAAAAAAACAAACACAATTTCCACTCGACTCGACACTCTAGTTTGCAAAGATCATTTGATACGGAATTACGTCGTCAAACGTCGTCTTTTCGAAGTCCCGTCATCGGTGTCGGTTCGAAGCAAAGTAGTTCTCCGTTACGGGCCAGTCCGATTCGCGAAACTGTTCTTCGACGCGTACCGTCACGAAAGTCGCCGACTATTTCGTCTTCTAGTTGCGCTTTAAATCAGACTCATCTTCCTTCGTCGAGTAGTAATAAAAGTCATCTGAACAACAATCGTTCATCGTCGCCGAACGAGTCCTACGATCATCGAACCGCCGCGAATTCTAGTAGTAATAATAAAGTTGATAGACAAATGTCCGATGCGAATAGTCCCGGCGATAAATACGATTCGACAGATAGCGGCGACAGTTCGGCCGTAAAATCGAACGCGAGCGGTTTAGATGCGGTCACGTTTACCGAAGACGAAGATTCGTCATCGGTCGAAATACTCCCCGACCCAGAGTCGTCCGATAGGTATCCGGCGTCGTCGTCGTCCAGTTCGCCTACGTTGATCGGTACTAGGACCTCGGCACCTGTTACCATTCCGGCTGTGATTACTACTACTCCTGATAACGTCGTCTCCGAAGCCGAAGCCGAAGCTGCTCCGTCCGATCAGAGTTCGTCGACGACTGCTGATACCAAGATGCCTGCGTTACATGCCAGGACCGTCAGCGAAGAAGATGATGAAGATAAGGAGAAAGCTATTGGAGTGTCTCCCGATGGAAGGTATGGAAATTTGATAATATCTCGTCGTTTACTCTCGAGTTGTAGAAGTAAATTAAAGAGAATTTTAGTTCAGATTTAAGAATATTATCGGTGTCGCGTGTCGTTCATTTGCCATTCTCGTAGCATTGTACGAATAGCTCTATCGAAACTTGACCCGCAACGTATTTGTTGTTGCTGCTTACTGCGTCAAAAATAACGCAATATCGAATTTTTATTCATGTTGCACGCACTGTTCAGAAAAATATGATGACTAGACATAAGAATGCCAAGTACGCGTGGTTTTCGCGCATTTCTCTGTTTTCTTTTTCTAATAACATGAAAACTTACTGTAGAGGAGAGACAAGTTTGAAATGTTTTTCAACGCAAAAGACTTTGTACAAATTAAAAGGGCTTAAGTTGGAATTTACCCGCTTTCAACTGTTATTTACCATAGTTACCTTTTTTCGACTGAATACATTGTGTTGAGAAGTAAGTACAGACAATCGAAATAGACATTGACAAAATCTTTTTTAGTTGTACAAATTTCTCTTTAAAAATCGTCGCTAGAAAACCGTTTGAGATAGCCATTTCAATTGGAACGGGACTTCGATTTTTGGGAAAAGCATCTTTTAAATCCTCGTTGCCGAAATTTCGGTTGCCCAAATGTTATCACGATTTTTGGTAAAGTTTTGAAAATTTAAAAAACAGTTTTTGAAAAAAATTACTTTTTTACCAAACTTGATGAAATTTTAATCTTTTCCAAATAGCGACTTCTTACCAGCTCCTGAAGTCCAAATTCCTAGTTGAAATTTTTTTAGCTCTAAATTTTAATTTCTTCAATTTTAAATTTTTTTCAAGCCTGTACTGTAAGTAACCAAACAGAAAATTTTTCATCAGTAATTTTTTTTATTTCAATTTTTTCAACTTTAATTTAATTTTTTTTATTACTATTTAAAATTTCTCCCAATTGCCTATTAAGTTGGAAAAAATTTTGAAAAACGTGAAATTGAAAGTTTCTTTTGAAAATTCAAAGTAGGAAAAAATTTTGATCAAAAATTTTATGGTTGTAAGAAAATTGAAGAAAAATTTTCGATCTGGAAGAAATTAAAAAAAATTGAAGTTCAAAAAAAATAGAAGAAATCAAAGATGGAAAAAATTTTAATTCAATTTCAAATTTTCCAAAATTTCTTCCAACTCAACATTCTCTCCAATGATTTTCAATTTTTTTTCAATTTTCTTCAACTTTGAATTTTTCAAAAGTTATCTCCAACTTCATGTTTTCCAATTTTTATTTATAGTCAGAAATTTCAAAAAATATGAAGAAATTTTAAAAAATAAAAATGGAAAATTGAAGCTGAAAACAATTTGAAAATTGGATGCAATTTAAAAAAAAATTGAATTTAAAAAATTTACTGAATCGTCAAAATCCCATTTGTGTCAAAATTATTTGGGACCTAGTGACCTCTCGAACCCAAATTGACCAATTTCAGTCATTCTGGAGTCTCAGTCAAATATTTTGAATTTTTTCAATTTAAATAGTTGGTCGAAAATTTCGTCTGGATATTGAGCCATAAGTGGATTTGCTCTTAAAACTGGTAACATGAAGCGAGAACTTGATGATTATAGTTGCCCATATTAATTTGACTGCCTTATGGAGAAAATCGAAATTGCGCTAGAAGCTCCAGAATAAATGAAAAGTGTCAAATTTGGGTTCGAATTTGGCATAAACCTAAATCTCGTCAAATTTGGTTTTAAAAAATTACTTTTTCAAATAATCACACTTTTACTGAACCATCGACTTTAAAGTTTACAAAAATAAGCCAAAAATTAAATAAATCAACTTGGACAGCCAAAATTTTAGCTACGAGGGTTATAGTGTATGCTGTTTCCTAAAATCTAAGCCCATTTCAATTGAAGACGGACGTCTCAAGTCATTCCTTTGTTAACTACATATATATGAAAAAGATCAATTGTAAGCAATGTATAATTATTTTTGAATTTACGAATCAAATGAAATCACATTTGATTAAATTTCGCAATATTCTCGAAAATAAATCATTTTTTGATTCATCGCGTGCTTTAGACAACATGAGATCGCGTTTTTTTTTATCGAAAACTGGTGGACTGTCAAAAAAATTTTACGTTTACATGCATTGTAAAATGTCCCAAGATTCTGAATATGCAAAAAAAAAAAGGCTCAAGGAGTTCTTAAGACTTTTTTATTCGTACAAATTCGAATGGCAATCTATTGTAATTTTGCTAATTTTATGTATGACTAACATGCCATCGAGAGGGACATTTATTGAATTTCTCCTCTACCGACTGTGGTAGGAAACTAGGGATTAGTGTATGACATCGACAAATTTCTTTTGAGTAGCAAAGCGATGGCTTGCGCAAGTTGTGTAATTCTTTTAAAACCAATTTTGAAACTTTTGTGTTATTTTTAAACGTAATTTTTTTTCAATTTTGAAAAATTAATGATCATTGATTATTTCATTTATATCGATTTTGGTGAAAATGATAATTGACGTGGATGGTAATTTTTTTAGGTATTTGAAATTCGACGAAGAAATTGGACGTGGAAGTTTCAAGACTGTTTATCGTGGACTGGATACGGAAACTGGGGTATCGGTGGCATGGTGCGAATTACAGGTACGTAGATTGATGCTTTTCTTTCAAAATTTTAATTTTATGGGAAAATTGTATTCGGTGTTGGAAAAGAAATGTTAAGCATGAAATTGCTGAAGAAAACACGATTATTTGTTTTGGCTTGGATTGTTTTTGAATATTTTATCATTTTTCAAAATAGCTGTTCTCATTTTTGCATAATTAATTCGTGTGGGTTTCCAAATGATGAGTCATTGCTCGTTTTTTAATTCGATTAGTTTGAGTGTGGGTTTTGTTCAGTTTTTGAAAATCGTCAATTTGTTTGATTTGTAAATGAGAAAAGTGTTAGTTTGACAAAGAAAAAAGGCAAAGTTATCATTTTTTCTATTCACTTTTTAGAACTTTGTCATGCTAATTTTCAAAAAGAGATAAATTAATAAAGAAATTTCAGTCATCTCATCACTGAGGACAGAGTTGATTGAATGTGATGATCTTATTTTGATTCCACATATTTTTTTACCTATTATATTTTGTTTGATTTTTTTGATTTGTATGTATTTTTACGAAATTGTCAACAGGAAAATAAATTAAATAAGGCTGAAAGACAACGATTTCGAGAGGAAGCGGAAATGCTAAAAAGACTACAACATTCGAATATCGTGCGATTTTACGATTACTGGGAAGTTACCAATACTAAACGAAAGTATATAGTTTTAGTCACCGAACTTATGACATCGGGAACATTAAAATCGTAAGTATACTGTCGTCGATAATGTTTTCGATCACGATTGTACTTTAATGTTTTTATTTTCTTAATTTTTGTGTTCCCTCCTAAATTTTTTTTTCAGATATTTACGACGGTTTAAGAAAATGAATACGAAAATATTGAAGTCCTGGTGTCGGCAGATTTTAAAAGGTTTAAGTTTCTTACATTCCCGTAATCCACCGATTATTCATAGGGATTTGAAATGCGATAATATCTTCATCACCGGAACATCGGGATGTGTAAAAATTGGCGATTTAGGGTTAGCTACGTTGAAAAATCGATCTTTCGCTAAATCGGTTATTGGTAAGAAAGTTTTTCCTTATTCAATAAGGGAGGTATCCCAACTCAAAAATAAATTTTGAGTTCAACCAAAAATAAATCGAAAGTACATCATGAAAGAACCCCATATCCAAAATTTCAGGTGCTGAAGTTCATTTCTCAAATTTTGGCGAATTTTTGAAATTTCAAAATTACCTCATCACCCTGCAAAATATGAAAATTTTATCTAATCTACAAAAAAGGTGAAATTTGGTATATACCCCATTTCTGACCTCCCTAGTCGATTGGAAACGGTTTTAAGATGTTTCGGAGCCTCCTGAAAATTTTGGAATTTTTTCACGCCGTAAAAAGCCCACACAAAAATAGTCCATAAATGGAACTTCAGCACTTGTAATCGCCGATAACCAATATTGATGACCTATTGACCTATTTGATCGATTAGAGCAGAATTTTCCAAAATTTTCAACTTTGAGTTCAAATTCATATATTTTTTTGGTTGACTATTTTCCTGGAAAAAATCGATTTTTTGCCAAAGAATATAAATTTGAACTCAAAGTTGCAAATTTCGGAAAATTCTGCTTTAATCGATCAAGTAGGCCATCAATATTGATTATTCGTGATAATAGGTGCCGTGCTAAAGTTCATATGGACCATTTTATGGGCTTTTCTCCAGTGCGGGAAAGTTTCAAAATTTTCTGGGGGCTTTGAAACTCTTGAATCCGCTTCCAATAAATTCAGGAAGTCAAAAATAGAGTATCTACCAAATTTTAGCTTTTTTTGTTGATTAGATGAAATTTTCATATTTTGCAGGGCGATAAGATAATTTTGAAATATCAAAAATTCGCCAAAATTCGAGAAATAAACTTCAGCGCCTGAATTTTTGGATATGGGGTTCTTTTATGATGTGCTTTCGATTTATTTTTGTTTGGTCCCAAAATTTTACTCTGACTTGGGATACCTCTCTTGTAAGAGAAAATCGTAAAATTTATTATTTTTAAATGTTGATTTTTCTTGAAATTTTTTTAGGAACTCCCGAGTTTATGGCTCCTGAAATGTATGACGAACAGTATGACGAAAAAGTAGACGTTTACGCGTTCGGTATGTGTATGTTGGAAATGATCACGTCTGAGTATCCGTATACGGAATGCAAAGGTCCAGCTCAAATTTATAAAAAAGTTGTCAACGTAAGCACGATTCAATTCTCATTTTTGCAAACTATTTCGCTTGATGATGAATTTTAATGTGTGTGTATTGTTACAGGGTATTAAACCTATGAATTATCATAAGGTCGAAAATTCCGAAGTTCGAGACGTGATAGATCTATGTATCCAGTTGAAAAAAGAAAATCGGTTGGTTACAAATTTCATTCAGTTATCTAATAAATAAAATTGGAAATTAATTACACGATTTGTTGTTTTCATTACGCAGACCTACCATCAAAGAGCTCTTGGATCACGAATTTTTCGTCGAAGATTTAGGTTTAAAATTGGAAATCGTCGATCGAGAAGAAAGCGTTGCTTCAAATTCCACCAAAGTTCTGTTTCGATTGCGAGTCCTCGATCCAAATAAAAGAACGAAAAAGTATAAAGAAAACGAAGCGGTTCAATTCGAGTACGATTTGAAAGTCGATAATGCAAAAGAAATCGCCGCCGATATGGTAATTTATTTTACCAATTTTATTTTTACCAAATTTTTTCAAAAATTGGATTGCGAAATGTGATATGGAATTTTTATCTGTGTTTATTTAGACGAATTCGGGCCATATTTTCGAAGATGATGTTCGTTTTGTAGTTCAAATGATGAATTCTCGAATTAACAGCTATGTTCGTGATTGCAAAGCTATGCAGTTGACTAAATTGATGGCCATGACTCATGTAGCCATGGCACCTCCACCAGTTCACTCTACAGATGAGATTTCCAGTAAGTTCACTTTCGTTGATTTAATCAAACCTGCGATTTAGCCCAATATCCGATACTAATTCCATTTTAACCGGATCAATTTAGACCTAGAAGCTATGGCGAATTTATCATTAGACCAGCAAAACGCATTACCTCCGAATTACGGCTACAATGGTGAAGTTCTCGATCACTTATCAAATCAGATCGCCCGATCGCAGATGACCGCCATGCTTCAGATGCAGCAACAATCGTACGTATTTCAGGCGCAAGGTCAGCCTCAATTTGCTGCGGTTGCCGCTGCAGCCGCCCAAGATATCCAGCAACAAATACAACGAACTCAACAGCACCAATCCTACCCTAACCCTGAAGCTCAGCTTGTTTACCCGACTGAAATCTCGGAACAGATTACTCTGGCTCAGTTCGACTGCATGCAGCAACAGCAGCAGCAACAACAACAGCAACAGCAAGCGGCAGTAGTAGCCGCCGTCGCCGCCCAACAAATGCAACAATTGCAGCAACAACAGAATGCAGCCGTCCAGCAAATGCAACAAGCTGCTACTCAAATGAATGTCGTCGGTGGTGGTGGAGGCGACATGTTGTTGCAACAGCAGCAGCAGCAACAGCAACAACAACAACAACAGAATACTATGCAACCGCCGATGCAACAGTACCAGTCTTTCAATGTTCAACCTCCTAGTCAATATACGGTTTCCGATGGACAATATTTTCAGACTAATGCCGAAAATGGAAACGTCGGAAACGATGGTGCCGGTGGGATGTCAATTCCGGCCGCGGCTAATTTGCAATATTCGACTGATTCTCAAATGTCGAATACGAACGGAGCCGTCGGCATGAACCAGTATACCACCGAACAAGTGGAAGTCTCCAGCCAGCATACTCTTCATCAAAATGATGACTTCCAGTTACAGTCTAGATCGAGCGGAGGTCATTCGTATTCGTCGCAGGCCGATGTACAGGGTCAAAATATTGGCCAAAATCAACAGTTGGACTACAATCAATCGTATTCAACAGCAACTCAATTCCAACAGCAGCAGCAACAGCAATTCCCTCCAAATACTGATAGAACTCAGCAACAACCAAATCAACTCCAACAAGTAGAATCTAGTCAAAATACCTACCAGTCACAGCAGCAGCAGCAACAGCAACAGCAACAACCACCGCCTCAGCCTCAGAATGATATACCTAAACAAACGGAAATGCAAATTCCTGGCACCAACTACCAACCTGCAGCAGGTTCGTTCATTCCGCAGCAGCAACCGAATCAAATTCAACAGCAATCACAACTGGAGTATTTACCAAATCAACCGTATCCCGGAGGCGAAATGCCACCGACGTCGATGGCATTTTACCCTTTGGTAAAAAATCAAGAGGTACCGATTGGCTATCAAGTGCAGTTCCCCGGTCAGGAGAATCTTTCTCAAGGGTACGTGACAGAAAATCAGGCTAAAGAAGCCCAACAACAATATGTGCCGGTATCAGTCCCTCAGTATGGTAATTTCGTCACACCTGCTCCTGCGAACCTTCGAGAATTCGCAGAAGTTTTCCAGCAAACTATGAATATTCCCGCTGGCCAGAATGATTTCACGAGGTTGCCGCAGCTTTACGCGCTCCAACAACAGTATTTGGGTAATAAGTTGGCGTCGCAGCAGAATTTGCCTTATCAACAGCCGCCTCTTCCTGCTGCTCAAATGATGCAACAGTTTCAACCATCGATGAACGCGCCGGCGCCTTTTCACACCCAGTATCTAAGGCAACCCTCGCCTAATATGCTGAATCAAGGTCAGATGGTTCAAGGTCATCTGCAGCAGCAACAACAGCAAATGGATTCGCAAACGATGGCTGCTGCTCCCAAAGAGCAAATTAACATGCAGTATTATAAAATGCACTCGCAAAGCTTGGATTTACCTGCATCGCAAATGCCGGCATATCCGATGGCCTCGCAAGCTATAGACGAGACCAAGTATTCGCAAAACGGTCCTTCGTCTCGTACGCAACAAGATACGATGCCAAATCAAGCCTACGTCAAGCCACCTCCTACATCTTACGGCGAAACTCTTTCATCGTCACAGTACAAGAATGCCGTCGATATGGGTCAAATATTTTCGCAAATTCCACCCGAACTGGCTGCCACGTTTCAAGCTTTCTTAAACTCGCAATTTAACAACCAACCTTGCCCTCCCGGATCGATGCAAGGAGTTCAGCAGTACTGTCCTGTGCCACCGCAGCAGCTGAACATGTACGGAAATGTGTCATCGTCGCAGGCGACTGCTGCACCAAACCAAATGCCAGCTAAATTAGAGGACAATCAGAATTACCAGAATCCAGAACAAGAAGCGTACATCCAATTGCAGAAGCAAATTGCCGTGATGAATGTGCAACTTCAGGCCGCTGCTGCAGCTGCAGCCGCATCTCAAGGAAAGCCGGCTCCGGAAGAATTCTTAGCTCAATTATACCAGCATTCGGAGCTACCGGCACAGATCAAAGGTGTCAATGAAATGTGGAAAAATCAACCGCAAAATTCGCTGGATTTTTCATCGATGCACTACGTTCCCGTATCGTCGGCTGAAGTGCAGCAACAGTTGCAAATGCAGGCCAGACAGAACGCCAATTTTTTGCAGTCGCAGATGGAAAATTACTTGCAGATGTGCGGTCAGTATCAGCAACCGGTGCCGACAATGTTGCAACAACCGCCGCCATCTCAAAATCAGCAACAGTATCAGGTGCAGTCGCAGAATCAAATTGCTACTTCGATGGGAAGTGTGGATGCGGGTCAACAATATGGTCAAGATATGCAAATGAATGCTCAATACGAGACTCAAAATGCGGTTTACCAACAGCAACAACAACAACAACAGCAGCAGCAGCAGCAGCAGCAACAATATGTGCAAAATAATACGCCGAGTTATGTTGATAATCAAACTAGACAGCTGAACGAGCCTCCTCAAAATTATCAGCAATCGTATCAACAACCTCAGAATGATGGTGTACCTCCATCTGCGGAAACATTAGGAGGTAATTTTCAACAAAATGAGAACCTGGAGAATGTGGCGGTCCCCGCTGGAAATGTCTACGTGCCTATGTCGCAAGTAAGTTTTGTAAACTGGCTTGAAGAAATTGATTGAGAAAGGTTATTCTAAATCAACTCGAACCAAAAATGAATTTGAGTCTTCCGATTTCGCTCAATGTTTTTTACGAGTTCTTCTTGATGATCTATTCACATAACCATGATCATTTCCCTTCTAATTCTCAAGAGGGCTGGGAGTGAGCTTCGTAATTTTTAAGCAATTGCGATTTTTTGCTAAATTACCCAACTTTGAAGGCTCTCACTCGAGAACGGTAGTACTTGGGCGAGGGGGGGGGGCTGTTCACATTCTAAAAAGCTCAAAATTGAAGTGTGGGGGTGAAAGCTCAACTTTCATGATGAGTACAAAAGATGAAAGCTACCATTTAAAAATTTGAAGACATTACAATAAGTACCTAGCTCTTTTTCACTTCCTTCTCAACTGATCTGTCTATTCTCACACGGAATGAACAACGAAATGTAAATCGTTCGCTCGAATCGCAACTTCGCACCTGTCTCGTAAGATAGCAGGAATGAAGAGCTTGCTAAAAAGTCAATCAAATTTTTAGCTTTTGATTTGAAAATTTGAAACCGAAATAAACAATTTTTCAAACCAATTTTTTTTCGATTCTCAAAATAGTTTCATTTTTTAATTTCCTTTTCTCCAGATATTTTCCAATTCTAAAAATTTTTCCTCAAAATATTTTTCAACTATAAAATTTTTTCATCTGAAATAAAATTTTTACCAACTCTGAAATTTTTTTCACCAATTTTTTTCAGGTAGATATAAAAAATTTTCAACTCCAGCATTTTTCCAAAAATACAAAGTTTTCATTTTTCAACTCTAAAAATTTTTTCTCAAAATTAAATCTTTTCTCAAGTTTTTTTTTCGAAGTTCAATTTTTACAGCTTCTGAAATTTTTTTCTCAAAATTCTATTTTTTTAGCTCAAATGTTTTTCTCAAATTATTTCCCAGCTCTGAAATTTTTGGAATAAACATTTTTTTAAATTTTGGATTGAAAAACATTTTAAGAAACTTAATGTGAGAAAAAATCGAGAGAATGTCAAGTTTTTAAAAATTTTAAGATCAAAGAATATGGATTTTATAGTTGATAATTTCGATAAATTATTAGTAAAATGAGAAAATTTTAACAGAAATGAAATTCGAAGAAATTGAAAAAAATCTTAGAGCTAAAAAAAATTTGGAGAAAGAAAGTTTAGTGGGGGAAAAATTTATTGGAGTTGAAAAAATGAATTTTTAAGATGAGGAGGTACAGACGTACAGAGGTCCACAATTTTGACCAAAATTCAAAAAAATCGAAGAAGTAAAGTAACGCATCGATTTCTTTTTCTACTAATTCGAAAGTGCTGAGTTCGAATATGTACTCAGTTTTTTCATCCGACCCCTCTGAACCCAAGTCAAAATTCAAAAAAAATGAAAAATAACGTATGACCTGTCGTTTGTGAGGTTTTTGAGAACACTGAATTCGAATATTTGCTTATTTTTTGGATTTGACCCTTCCATGCCCCCTGGTTATCTCCTCCTCAATTTTGGAGAAAAGTATGTTAAAAGATGAAAATAGCGTGTGGCAAATCGATTCTCACAAATTTGGGGGCAAAGAATTCGAATATCGACTTACTTTTTGATCAGACTCCCTCCTCCAAAAATCGTATTATTTCATTCATTTGTTTTTAAATGCTGATCCATGCAAGAAATGAGAACACGTATTATTTCTTTCATTAAATAATGTTCCGTGATTAGAACCTGGAGTTTCGTTTTTATGTTGCATACATATTACATGTACACAGAGGATGTTTGTTCATTTTTTTTTTGAAATCTTCAATTCCGTGTTGATCACTTAAAACTGGGTGGGAGGGGAGGAGGGGGTTCAGGGGGTACACTGAAAGGTCAAATCCAAAAAATAAGCAAATATTCGAACTCTGTGCTCTCAAATACCTAACAAATGACAGGTCACACGTTATTTTTCATTTTTTTTTGAATTTTGACTTATTTCAGGGCCGAAAGGGTTTAGGGGGGGGGGGGGTTCAGAGGGATGAGATGAAAAAACTGAATACCTTTCGAACTCAGCGACTTCGAATAAGTAGAAATCGATGTGTTACTTTACCGATTTTTTTAAATTTTGGTCAGTGGACCTCTGTACCCCAGGGATTTGGAGATCCCATCTTAAAAATTTGTTGATTGAAAAGGGAGGAGGGAAGAGCTAGTTATTATTTTTTCAAATTTTTAAATGGATTATCGTTTTTGAATCTTCTAGCAATTCTCTTTCAAACTCCGCAAACAGCCCCCCCCCCGCCGTACTACCGATCTCGAGATATGAGCCTTCAGAGTTGGGTAATTTGGCAAAAAATCGCAATCGCATAAAAATTACGAGCCTCCCTCCCTAGCTCCTTTGAGGAGCGAAATCGGAAGACTCGACTTCATTATTCGTTCGAATTGGTATGGAATAGTCCAGAACTCTTTTTTATGTTTTTTTTCGCTGATTTTAGGAAATGTCATCCAGTTCTGTTGGTGGTGTGATCAACGTAAATATTGGAATGATTAATCCGACTAGAACAGCTGATGTGATTTCCAGTATCCCTCAAGTAAAGGAATTTGCATTTTTATCGTACATTCGATTCTCAACAAATGGAAAAATCTAATTTTTGTGAAATTCCAGGCCGATCAAGGTAATCAGACTGTATGCCCTGATGGAAGATCGCCTACAAATCAATCAATAGCTAACAGCAATGCTGCATCCAACGTTGGGGTGAGTACGAAAATATTACTTTTTGAAAATCGTAAAGAGATCTTTATTCGAACTTATACAATAAATTAATCCGAAATCAAACTACCAATGTTACATTTTTAGGGTCTCAGTACCGGCGCAGAACCAACGGCGGCGATGATATCATCGTATGGAGATTTGTACATAGGAAACGACTCGTCTTTCGCGGATCTCGCAACTAGTCATATGGTGGTGGACAACACGCCCGTTCAATCAGACGTAAGTGCTCAGCATCATCATCAACAAGCCCAACAGCAACATCAGCAGCATCAGGGGGTATGCGTTAGCGGCTCAGCGGCTTGCTGTTCTTTGCCTCAGTGTGATACGTGCCTTGGCTTGCTTCATTCGCAACAAAATCCGCTTGTCGCTCAATCCACTTCTGTTATAAATTGTGTGCGATCTCAGTTAGATAGTGCTAGTCATACAAGTAGTCAAAGTGTAAACAAAACCGCCTGCGCATTCGCAACGCCGTCGCCATCCACATGTCCCGTTTCTGGTGCTACGTCCGTGCCATCGACGTCGTCTTTGGACGCCCATCGTAAAATTTCCGTAATGTCGAATCAATCGACAATGTCAACAGATTCGGATTACGTATCGGATACGAATAATTTATACGTGGAAAATCACGTTAGAAAATTATCGGATACTAATTGCTACGAACCACCTTACGCTGCCGAATCGTGCAATAATTTCGTCAAACCATCGTCGTGCAATTTAACTTTGAATTTATCCGGAGCCGGAGCATGGACCAAGTTTTCTAAGGATCAGAGTTGTCAAACGCCTGCGGCTTATCCTCCGGATTGTACCGATTTCAAAAATGAAGTCAAATTATCGGATATTCAAAGACAGATGTCCGTCGGCGGTGAATCGAATTCGTCGTTTGACGACCCGAAACGTAAAATATCGAATATTTCTACTATTTCGACTTTATCGTCGTTATCGACCGACTCGACAAGTACTTTTGATACGATCACCTTAGGTCCGGATAACGCCAGCCAAGATGAATGCTACATCGATATGAACGCCAAGTACCCGGATAATACGATTAAACTCGCTCAAGTAAGTCGGACCTCGATATACTGCAATCGGTGTAAGAGGTTTTTAACGACATATAAGTTGTAGTATGGTTTTAAGCACCCGATTCACTTATGAAACACTCTTCAGTCTTCCCCCATCTTCACCGATCTTTCTTCACCTTCTTCACCTAGATCGCAAATCGTATAGTAAGTGAAATGGACCTATTTAGATGTTTTCTCTTCTTCTTTCGAGTTTGTTTGCGCAGTTTTCTGTTTGCGGTGGAATTGCCAAAATGGAGCATTTTTCTGAATGTGATCGAAATTTTTATGCGGTTTTTTATTGGAGAAATAGTTAGATGAAAAATGTAGTGTTTTTAGAGTGCTTTTTTATTAGCTTTTACACAGTAGAAAAAATAAATTCGTGCTGCAGGATGATTCGGATAATTTTCCAATATTTTGAAACTTGTTTAACGATAATTGATTGAAAATGGTTTTGTTTTTAACGTAATTTTTAGTGGTTGGTTTTTATATGGTAATTCTCAGCTGGGTTTTACAAATTTATATTAGTACCTATAGGAATTTAGTTAATATTTTAAAAATATTTAATGAAGGAAAAAATTTACATTAAAATATCTCGATATTTGACTGTTGAATGGCAGAATAATTTTCAATTCGGTAAACAATTAAAGAGACATGAAACACTGATGTTGCAAAATTATGATCAGTATTTTGAATTTTTCATAACATTAGGTGGGCTAGAGAAAAAATTTTCAATAAACATCCGAATCATCCGAAACTATCTTTCACTTTTTTCTATTCTTTACGTATTCTCTTTTTTATTCTTCTCTCAGAAACATTTTCTACTTGTTTAGTCTGGTCTATGGCTTGAAAATTTGTATTTCCGCTTGTCGATGAATTAGCTCCTGAATAATTTTAACACAAATGGGATTTCGACGATGTACGTCCGAATTTATTCTAAGTTCAAATGTTTTCAACTAAATTATTTTAATATCTTTAATTCTATTTTTTTTTCAAAGCTAAATCTAATTATAAAATTTTTCTCCCTAAATTTTTTTAAATTTCGCGCCACGCCAGTCAACTTTGATTTAAATTTTTTTTTTTATTAATACTTTTTTAAAATTTCTTTATAATTATGTTTTTGAAAAATATAAAGTTGAAAATTCCTTTAAAAAATTAAAAGTCAAAAAAATTTACCACTGGAAAAACTTGAGGAAAAATTCTAACATTAATGGAAACAATTTTAAAGTTGAAATAAATTTTTAAAAATATGAGGTTGCAAAAATTTTAAAGAATCAAAATTGGAAAAATTTTCAGTACTAAAATTTTTTCCAATTTTGACATGTTTTCCTGCAATACTTAAATGTTTTTCAATTCAAATTTTCTTAAAATTCTTCCAACTCTAATTTAAAAAATATTTTTAAAAAATTTTTCCTCAATTTTTTTTCAACTTTTAAATTTTAATTTTTTTTAAATGTTCATCTCCATGTTTTTCTTCCAACTCGATGAGTAAAGAAGGAATTTTAAAAAGTAATAACAAATATAAATAATTTAAAATCAAAACCGGAAAAATTTTGAGAAAAATGTAAGTAATTTAAAAAAATTTCACTGTTGAAAAAATTTAAAAATTGGATACAATTTTGGAAAAAATCGAATTAAAATATTTGAAAAAATTCAGCGTTGAAAAAATTTGAGCTTGGATCGTTGAAATCCCATTTGCGTCAAAATTATTTAGGAACTAGTGACGATTAAATTTATTGTTAATGTGATGCAGTTCGTCATCAGTTCATCACGTAGAGTTTGTTTGAGATAGCATTTTGTATGTAATTTCAATTCACCAAAATACATGGTTAATTAGATTCCCAGTCTACCAATGATGAAGTGATAAAAATCATATCCTATTGACTTTTGACTCAAAAAAAGAAATCTGATCGAACATATTTATTGCAAAAATGATATCTGTGAATTTTTTTTGTCACTTACCTTTGAAAAATCTTCGTAACTTTATCTCCAGGTAGTGTTCGGGGGCGGGCCTGAATTTAAATTGAAATATCAAACTTCTACTATTAGTCTACAGTCCAACCGGCAAAAAGTGCTCTAGAAATCGAAATCAGCGTGCTTTTTTGCGGGACAAAAAAATCAGTTGGCTTTTTATGTGTATGGGTCCCATAGTCCCGAAAAAGTGTATTTCGGATTTTTGCCCTTGCACAATAGGGGGCTGGAGCCTAAAAACCGCCGTTTTTTCCCATTTTTTAAATTTGGGAGGGGACAAAAAATTTTTTCACAGACTGGTAGCGGACACTCCCCTGACTCCAAATATATGTCTACTACCTTGGGCAACGTGCACAATGGGGTGCCAGCGCCCCTAACGTGCGATTTTTTGCGAAATTTGGCCATTTTTGGCTTAATAATGGCTCCATAGGCGACATATGGTCTGCGGGACAAAAAAAAACCACCTCATCACATACACGGATTCATTTCATACCCATTAAGCCAAATTTTATGGAAAACGGTCGGCACAATTGGTTGTGGTGAATTTTTAAAGTTGAGAAAACGCATCATTTTTAGGGATGGCATGCTCAAATGCGCGAGAACGCACTTTCTATATGTGCGCGAGCACGAGCATTTTCTAAAAAAAAATCAGAAATAATTGATATTTATTAAGGGAGGGGGGGATTCTGCGAAGTTTTTTTTTCCGAATCTGTCTACTTAGTTAAGAATAAAGTTGAGGTTGACTATGTGGTCCTAATTCACTCATTTTGTGTTGAAATATCATGAAATATTCATTGACTTGCAAACCATTTGTATTATGAAGTGAGGTACAAAATTACAGAAAATGCTCGCGTGCTCGAGCATATGCGCGCATATGCTCGAGAACGCGCACACAAAACAAAATGCGTGAGCATTTGCCATCCCTAAATTCATTTTCGCCCCCTTTTGTCAAAACTGAATTACCGAGGAAATTTCCGAAACTAGGGTTGCGACCTATCAAAATGGGTTAAAATTTCACAAGCAACACAAACGTATTAGTAAAAATGTCATTTTAGTATTTTTGAGCAATTTTGAGCGATTTTGAGTTCAAAATTGAGTAAATTTTCAAGTATTTTGAAAAATTTGACGTATGACCTATGAAATTTGGATAGAATTTCATCAAAAACTCAATAAATGTTGACCAAAATTTTTTTGAGCGATTTTTGAAAATGTTGAGCGCTTGCCAATTCTTGAGTATTTTTGAATAATTGACGTGTGACCCATCAAAATGGGATTAAATTTTACGAAAAGCACACAGACATCGGTTAAAGAGTAATTTGAACATTTTTTAGCCATTTTTACCCCAAAATTAGGTTAGTTTTTTTTGAGAATTTTGAGCACAAGCCAGCTTTTGAGTATTTTCAAATAATTGACATGTGACCTATCAAAATGGGGTAAAATTTCACCAAAAATTGAAATATGTGTACCAAATTGCTTTTATCTACTTATGAAAATTTGAAGCCTTTGACTAATGAAATTTTTGGACTGTTTCAAAAAAACATTACCTACGCGATTCACCAAAATAAGATAAAATTTAAGATGCCGTGATCAAAAAATTTTTGAATGAACGAAAGCAGAAATTTTCTTCAATTTCGAAAACAACCTTTGATGTAAGTACCTATATGTATAGCAAATAGGTAGGTCTTCACGGGTCGACAATAATCGGGTGTTCTCAACGCATACGTGCTCCCGCTACTCACTAATTATTGTGTTTTTAATCGACAACATGACTGTTCAATATTGTTACCTATCACAATGAAGTGTTAATTTGCCGATTAAAAACTGACTTGTGCTCAAAATTCTCAAAAATTAAATAACCTAATTTTGAGCTCTAAATGACTCAAAAATGTTAAAATTTCGTTTTAACCTATAAATGTGTGCTGCTCGTAAAATTTAATCCCATTTTGATAGGTCACATGTCAATTATTTGAAAATACTCAAAAGCTGGCTTGTGCTCAAAATTCTCAAAAAAAAACTAACCTAATTTTGGGGTAAAAATGGCTAAAAAATGTTCAAATTACTCTTTAACCGATGTCTGTGTGCTTTTCGTAAAATTTAATCCCATTTTGATGGGTCACACGTCAATTATTCAAAAATACTCAAGAATTGGCAAGCGCTCAACATTTTCAAAAATCGCTCAAAAAAATTTTGGTCAACATTTATTGAGTTTTTGATGAAATTCTATCCCAATTTCATAGGTCATACGTCAAATTTTTCAAAATACTTGAAAATTTACTCAATTTTGAACTCAAAATCGCTCAAAATTGCTCAAAAATACTCAAATGACATTTTTACTAATACGTTTGTGTTGCTTGTGAAATTTTAACCCATTTTGATAGGTCGCAACCCTAGTTTCGGAAATTTCCTCGGTAATTCAGTTTTGACAAAAGGAGGCGAAAATGATGCGTTTTCTCAACTTTAAAAATTCACCACAACCAATTGTGCCGACCGTTTTCCATAAAATTTGGCTTAATGGGTATGAAATGAATCCGTGTATGTGATGAGGTGGTTTTTTTTTGTCCCGCAGACCATATGTCGCCTATGGAGCCATTATTAAGCCAAAAATGGCCAAATTTCGCAAAAAATCGCACGTTAGGGGCGCTGGCACCCCATTGTGCACGTTGCCCAAGGTAGTAGACATATATTTGGAGTCAGGGGAGTGTCCGCTACCAGTCTGTGAAAAAATTTTTTGTCCCCTCCCAAATTTAAAAAATGGGAAAAAACGGCGGTTTTTAGGCTCCAGCCCCCTATTGTGCAAGGGCAAAAATCCGAAATACACTTTTTCGGGACTATGGGACCCATACACATAAAAAGCCAACTGATTTTTTTGTCCCGGAAAAAAGCACGCTCAATGAACACTTTTTGCCACTTGGACTGTAGACTATATATCTTTTCGAGATAATTAGGTGATCTTTTTTTCTTTCCTTTGCATTCTTCATCTCATTAACTTGAAAAAAAATAATCTACACCATTCTTAGGTATCGATTATTCACAGTATCCGAATATGTATTAGTAATGGTAACTATATTGGAGCTTTGGTGTAGGTATTGGTAGTTTTTTACAACTTGAAGCACAGTAATCATTTCAACTTAGTATGTTTGTGGTATCGCGGTTGTTTGTTGTAATTGTTACGTGTGTATTTGTTGGTTGGGGAAAGATAAAATTACGATTATTGAATAATTTTAAAAACTTGAAAATAGTTACGTTTCCGTCTCATACAGTTCGAACATGATTTCTCATGATGATTTTTTCAATCACACAGGTCGAATCGACTGGTCAAAATGAAGACGCCTTGGAGTGGTAAGTTGCATTAATCGAAAAAAAAAAATTGCGATGAAATTTTCACGTTAAAATATAATATTCGTGTTTTAGTGCGGATATGAAAACTTTTACTGGTGGAAATGGCGACCAAAAGGCCAAACAACCTTTGACGAAACGTAGAAGTAAACCATCGGTTCCTAAGCTGAATGTGTTGAGTGTGTTAGAAGATGGACAAGTCGAATGTCAATTGGAGATCACTAGAGAGAAAATAGTCACGTTTGGATTCAATCATAATGAAATGACTGCTGCAGAAGTGGCCGATAAATTGGTTAGTTTTGGTAAAAAAAAAAAGGGTCTGAAAAAACGATTTTCTCACAAATTGATTTTTTTTTGAAACTGTTGCAGTTGGCTGAAAAAGTGGTCTCGGTTAATCATCTAGATCAGCTTTTACTCTTATTGAATGATCTAACCAGACAGTTGAAGGAAAATCCTAACCAGATACCTGTCCTATCTTACAGTCCAGGGCATAAACCCAAGGTACGTGTTACGATTTAATACTATTGGAGAATTCCGATTGTAGTTGATAAAATTTTAATCGAAATTTAACTTTTGTGTTCTGTTCGGGTTTAGGAGAGAAGCGAAGAAATCGGAGATATCGCTTTGCAAAGTGCTTCTAGTGCACCGGATTCTGAACAGGAGTATAATCAAAGTCCTGCGAAAGATGATAACACCGTAGTTGATTCTGGGGCTGTTGATACTTCCAAAACTGATTCAGCTCGTGAACAGAAACCGGTCCAAGCTTCAGTGACTGGATCACCGGTAAATGACGTTTCAGTTTGAAATTTTGAAGCAAAGAACCGAAGATATGATTAATGGATATTGTTTTGTTTGTATGTAGGCTCGTAAAATTTCGAGGTTTTTAGTGAGTCCGGTCATTGATGATTTGATAAAACAGAAAGTAAGTGTTCACTAGTGAATTAATTATTGATGAGGGCTAATTCATAGTTCATGCCAACTCGAACCAAAAATTACGTCGCGTCGGATCTTCCGATTTCGCTTAATTTTTTTTTATGAATTCCCCTTGATGGTCGATTAACATACCCACGATCATTTCCTTTCTAACCCTCAAGGGAGCGGGGGTGGGGGTGGGCTCGTAATTTTTATGCAATTGCGATTTTTCGCCAAATTATCCAACTTTGAAGGCTCATATCCTCGAGATCGGTAGAACTTGGGGGAAAACTGTTTGCGGAGTTTGAAAATGAATTGATAGAAGATTCAAAAACGATAATTACATTTTAAAAATCTCGAAGTTGAACTTTGGTGGTGAAAGCTCAACTTTCATGATAAGCGCCAAAGATGAAAGCTATCATTTGAAAATCTGAAAAAATTACAGTAAGTAGCCCATTTTGTACCTTATTTTTAACAAAAAAAAAAAATCAAGATGGGATCTCTACACCCCTGAAGAGTTTCGGGGGACCACAATTTTGCCCAAAATTCAGAAAAATTGAAAAAGTAAAGTAACATATCGATTTCTACTGATTCGAATGCGCTTAGTTCGAATATGTATTTAGTTTTTTTCATCCGATCCCTCTGAACCCTCTACTATTAGCCTCCTTGATAAAGTCAAAATTCAAAAAAATGAAAATTAACCTGTGACGTGTCGTTTATTAAGTTTTTTGAGGGCACTGAGTTCGAATATCGGTTTTTTTGAAATTTGACCCTTCAGTGCCCCTGTAGCCATCCCACTATTTTTGGGAAAATTATGTTGAGAAATGAAAATAGCGTGTGACGTATCGATTTTCACTAATTTGAGGGCGTAGAAATCGAATATCGTTTTTTTTTATCTTACCCTCCCTCGTTTTTTAACCGACCCCCTCCCCTTAAAATCGTATTTTTTTACTCATTTGCTTTTAAATACTGATTCATGCAAGTAATGAGAATCCCCAGGGGTGTAGAGATCCCATTTTAAAAATTTGTTGGTTAAAAAAAGGGTAAAAAGGCCTACTTACTTACTGTAATTTTTTCAGATTTTTAAATTATAGCTTTCATCTTTTGTACTTATCATGAAAGTTGAGCTTTCATCACCAAGCTCAAATTTGAGCTTTTCAAAAAGGGATTATTGTTTTTGAATTTCATATCAATTCTCTTTTAAATTCCACAAACAGTTTTCCCCCAAGTACAATCGATTTCGAGATATGAGCCTTTCAAAGTTGAGTAATTTGCCAAAAAATCGCAATTGTATAAAAATTACGAGGCTCACCCACCCCCTTGGGAGTTGGAAGGGAAATGATCGTGGTTATATAAACAGACCATCAAAGAGAATTCGCAAGAAAAGATTTAGCATGATTTTGGTTCGAGTTGGTATGGAATAACCCGGACATTATCAGGAAATTCGTAATATCATTTTTCTGTTTGTTCAGGCGGAAGGATATCAAAGTGCAGAGTCATCTCAGCAGTCGAAGGATATCTCAGATGATGAAAAAATCTCTGTCGAAACCAACGTCGTTCCTCCTACTCCAGAAGTGATTACTTTGGGTGAATTTTCTAGTACCAGCCGCGAAGCTCAAGCAGCGAATTTCAATAATTCGTTGAGTACTGGGCGCCCTTTCACGTATACTCCGGGTGCCAACGTATCTCCCGAAGCGACTATTTCGAGTGCTGATCACGCCCAATTCAAAGTTCCTCAACAAGCTTCTCTGGATATGTCGTAAGTTAATCGATAGCCTAATTGAAAAAAACATTGCCGATGATTTGTAATATCTTTTATTTAAATATCTAGCGGCCCTCAAACGCTGCAAGACCTGCAACAAAAACTAGCTAAATTAACGTGTCAGCCATTCGATTTGCCTACTCGTAGTGGCAATTCCGCTTCCCAAACCGGAACACCAGGTCATCAGCCTTTACACGAGGGTACTCTGCCACAAAATGTCCATCAGTCTGTTTCCTCGGAGAACGCAACCGCAATAGGGTTTTCGGAACCGGGTTCTCAGCAATTTACCCCTCAAGCTATGTCTCCCTGTGGAGTTCCCAGCGCAGGTGGCCCTTCTACGCAGCCGATGCCTGCTGAACCATCATTGTCGAAAGATACAGATGTTTGTGGTAGGTTTGAAATTTATTTTCTATTGAACTTTATAGTGAATGGTGTACACGTGCAATTATGTTTTTTTTTTCTATTCAGGGCATTTTAATGTATCGACTGATACTGCAGTATCAGATGTAGATATAAGTCCTGTGACAGGTCACGATAATAAATTACACGAAGCTCCTAGCATCGGTCAGTCTACAGCTAAATCGCAGGTAATTTTTTTGCTCGATTTTTAAAGAAATTGGTCCATGATTGGTGTTTGAATGAGTAAAGTTTATTTTAAAATGTTGTGATTTTTAGGCGAGTGCGACTTCGGACCAAACCAAAGATGAACATGTTCGTGATAAGAAACCTTTAGATTTAGAAAATCTTAAACAAGTATGTGTATTATTAGCACAAGTCAACATTTTTTAAGCTTTTGAAATGATGTTTGAATTTTAATGGGTGTTTTTATAGTATTTTTCACGCTGATCACGAAAAAAGTAGTGAAAAAATTCCATCATCTAAGGATTTTTCACAATTTGAATATTTTGTTGAACATTTTTTTACACTTTTTGATGACTTTTGACACTTGAAGTCAATTTTCTTAGCAAAGGAAGAGTTCGCCGAGAAAAATGAATAAAACAAAAATTGTAGAGCGTTAAATTTCCTTTCTGTAGAGTTCAGTTAGTTTTTTCTTAGGAGGCTTAGTTTTCGAGGTATTCTAGTTAGAATTTCAAAAATCAACTTCTTTTTGTTTATTGAAGATATCTCAAAAACTAAGCTTCCTAAAGAAAAACTAATTGGACTCTACAGAAAGGAAATTTTACGCTTTACAATTTTTGTTCTACTCATTTTTTTCGATGATCGCTTCCTTTGCTCAGAAAATGGACTTCAAGTGTCAAAAGTTATCAAACAGTGTAAAAAAATGTTCAACGAAAATCCTTGAGTGATGGAATTTTTCACTATTTTTCTCGTGACCAGCGCGAAAAATAAACAGCATTTTCTATGTCGACCTGTGTAATCGATGATCTATTCAATGATCTCTATTTACAATTCTATACTGATTTTGATTTTGTACTTTTTTTCTTAGGAATTGGAAAAGATCCACGGAGGATTCAAAAAAGATATTACCAGAGATCCGTTCAGATCTACGCAGGTAAATTAATCATACAATGTTGAATGCTTATAAAATATGATTTTTCGTGATTCATTTTTCCAACGGATGTTTGATTTTCTTTTTCAGTCAAACGACAACGTCCAGTCTGAGCCTCATAAACCGTCAACTCTTCCTGCGCCAATTTCACCTTCCCAGTTGGCTGGTACGTTTGATATTTTAATAAACACGAGCATTTGCTGTGAATTTTTTTAATTGATTTATTTTTCTTCGTAGGAGCAAATTTACCTATACAAAGAGGAAGATTTAGCGTTACAACTCATCCTCCTTTAAATTTATTGAGCATCGATGCAGATAGGTTAGAAAAATTGACCAATATGTCAAATTATCCTCGGGTATGCTCAAATTATATCTTGAAATTGAATTTTGTTTTTTTCCAATTGTAAAATTTACCAAATTTCGTGTTATTTTCCTTGAAATTTTAGGAAATGGAAAATCTTTCGAAAAGTGATACTCAAATTAAAATGTCGGAGGAAGATTTGAAAATTTTATTACAGAGGTAAAGTTGAACTATTTTTTGCATATTATTTTGAAATTTTTTCTCGTCGTGGTTTTAATTAAATTTTTTCCTCCTGATTAGACAACAATTAGAATTGGAAGAACTACAAAGACGTCATCGCGAAGAAATCGAAGCGTTTTGTCAACAAGTTTCCAACAGTTCTACAATTAGTGTGCCAGCGGAACCCAACAGTGGTCAAAATGTTACTCCTATCGATGGTAGTTGACCTCATCTTCCTACTCATCGATCCCCCTCTCATCACCTATCAACGAATATCTCATCTGTTCCAGGCTTACTACCAAGATGTAGCGTGGACGGATACTCTACCGCTCAACAGAGCCCCGAAGGTGGCTTACCAGAAGACGCTGTTAGGAAAATATCGGATCCTGGGGTGCATACAACGACTCCTGTGCCTGGTACGTCCAAAGATGGCGGCGGTGATCATCCTTACCAGCAGCCAGATTTGAATAATCAATGAAAATACGTATCCGTCGGTTATACCTCCGCATAGTGTAATATTGCGCTTATACATCGGCCATTTTGTAAGGATTTCGTATTTCTATCTACAACCATTCGAGTTTTTTTCCATTTTTCCAACTATTGTCGAGTTTTTAGTGCTGATTACCGTAAAGAATGCAACATATGGGCGAAGTAGGTTTTTTTTTGAAGCTTTTTAATATCCTCGTTTACGAGATGTGCTTTTTTGATAAGCTTCGTGCGTTTCTGCGTGTGTGAGTGTGTATTTTATTTATGTGTGTTGTATTGACTTGATATCGATGTTTGTAAATTGTACCTGATTGAAGATGATAATGATGAAATTAGAATAATGTACTGGGCGGGGTTTTCTTCCCTCTCCTTTTCTCGAGGTGCAATATATACTACGCTTTTATTTTATTTTTGTACGTGTACGTGGTATAATTCAAAAGGGAGGGTTTTAGATGAATTTCATTAACGGCTTCGAAAAAATTGTAATATTGACTGGGTCGATTTTTTTTTGAAAAGTAGAATATCTAAAAAAAAAAAATTATAAATTATACAATTTCTTAAGCCGCGTGTACGAAGTATCACTGAATTATTTATCGGTAGTTCGGTAACTGAAACAATTTCATTATCTATTTTATTTTTATTTTTTTTAATATCGAAAAATTATAAAATTTTTAGTTTAATTTCTTACTCTTCGTTGTATCGTGCTGTTTCAGATAATTATCTGTGATAACAATTATGATAAAAAGCGAGTTGATCGGTATAAATTAGCTCGCTTGTTAATATGTGTACTTAATTACTGTAAGGCAAATTTTATTTTTATTTTTTTCTCCCTTCCCTGTTTCTTTTTCATTGTATCATCACCACATTTATCGTATTGTATTCCTTTTAAAAAGTAACTGTACCTATTTGATGTAATTTGGGAATATGGTGCTTGTGGCCATCTTTTACCCCTATTATCTTCCTTTCTTTACTTTCGATTACTTTCTGTTTTTTCTGGCACCATGGATGGGTATAAAAAAAGTTTTAAAGAAGAAAATTATGAATTTTTGAAAATTTATTCCTCCTGGATGAGGAAATTTAAAACAGTATTGATGAATTTTTTGTATTATTTTGTTTATATAATGAGAAGAAAATTGTGATGATTTTTCCGTTGCCGGTTTATTTTAAAGCGACGTGCTTACGATGATGAAAAAAAAACCATCATGCACAGTATCTTTACCTTTAATAGTTTCATGAATGACGTGTGAAGTTTTTAAGTTTTTTGTTCAAGTTTGATTATTTATTTTTTCCTCTTTTGTCTCTTTTTCTTGTTTATTTTCAAAGTAGAAATTCTGGTCAAGTGTATTTACGAAGTGATGTGAGAATAGATGTGAGTATAGAGACGGATTGGTAGAGAAGAGGGGAATAAAAATTTGCGAATTTTTTTTGTGGATTGGAAATAAATTAAGCTGAAAAATTTCGATAATTCAAAATAATTTTTGGGAATGGAAAATTATTGCTGGATAATTTTAATTATTTTGTGGACATTAAATTGTGTAAATGTGAATAGAATTAATCCCCTTTTCCTCTACCTTTCGGTATCGTTGATTTTAATATTTTTCTTTTAAATATTGAATATTGAAATGCGTATAAGAAAATTTTGAAATGTGAAGCATGTGGTGATTGTTTGAAAGTCGAGTTAATTTAGATAAACGTGTTCGAAGCCCAGGATTTCATTGATATAGAGATTTCGTGAAATGATTGATGAATACTTTGGAAACGACAACGCTTAAAAATTGCTGTGATGACGTGTAGGTGAAATGTTTAGATGTTTATACGAAGGAATCACATTACATAGGAAATAATATAAGCGTGTAGTTTTGTAATAATGAGTTTTTGTAACGCACCGACGAATTTGTAATTTTTTATGAAGATTCATTTTCGTATAATTACCGTTTTGATTGTAAAAGACAAGTGCGACCTATTCGGCAGAGGTATTTTTAAAATTCAGCTTATACGCATTACGAAACTAAATCTGTGTACGTATTTATGGAAATTTGAATTTGGGAACCATTAACGAATCTAGCAACTGGGTCCTTAAGTTTGAAATATTTATATGAGAAAATAGTACGTGGTGCTTTTAATATTTTTAGTTGTTGTATTGTCGTGAAAACATTAGAAAAATTTGTTTGGTTAATCGTCTCGTATTATTGATAATTAATAGCGATTCGTGTTTGTGTATTGTTTTATTTATTATTTTCTAATTGTACGAATTTTTTTCTTCTTTTTTTTTCGTAAAGCATTCTAGTCTTTTGACATATTAACCGTGGTCTGGAAATTCCGTTTGTTATCCGTACCAACCTACTATCTATTATGACATGTAATAATCGTGCCCAAATATTCATATTTTAAACTTTCAATAATTTCCATAATATACTTAGATCAATACACGTTTTTAATTATTTTCCATGTGTTTTATGTTGATTGATTTTGATGAAAAATTGATAGGAATAGTTTTCTACGAATTTAATTCATATTGTATAGATCGGTTCCGAATTATTTTTCCAAAGCTTGAAATATTGAATAAAATTCGTTACATTGCAAAATTCAAAATTTTTGAATAATCGGTAAATTAAAGAACCAATCGAAACGCTCGATTTGTTCGTAGCAAATCTGATTGGTTGATCGTTGACTTTTGTGATAAGACGCGCTTCGCTCATTGGTTCTTTTCATCTCGTTAATTGTTTGTTATCATAATCAATATTTTGTTTGCTAGAAGTTGTTGCATTTTCGACATTTTTCGTTCATTTCGAGTAAAGTTGATTTTTCAAAAGTCTATAATAACGTAATAAACGATTTCAAAATGAATGAAGAAGAAATCGTATGTAAAACATTACAGTAAGTCTGATTTTTCACGTGTATCTTTACAATTTCGCGACTTTCATCTCATTTCTAAATGAGATGCCATCAATTGAACCAACAATCGATTGCACTGTGTGGATGATAATTGAAGAGCATGGGTCGGACATCTGACTATTGCGATACAGTAATTTAATGGAGCTGCGAGGAATCGAAGGAGATGTGATTGCTCTGGTGAGTAAATAGAATCACAGAGTAAGTATTGCATTTATACATGTAGATGACTCTATTACACTATCTGCATTCTATTATTTTTTCACGTAGATTGGAATTCGTTCAAGATTTCAGTTGAACTTCCTACCTACCTCGAGTCTATTTCCATTATCAATCTTCATCGGTACCTGAGAAATGAGAATTCTACGAGATATTCGGTTATGATGATGAATGTGATGTGTTAATTGAACGAAGTAAATTGCAGCAAATTCCAGGTAAATCTGATTCCACGAATTACTAAGTATATCTATCTACTACTAATTATTCATCACCAGCTTTCGTATAAATCATATGTGTTTAACTGCTTACCAATCTAATACGGTAACCACACTACCACAGTCTATGCCATTAATCGAGGAGAAATTAGCGAAAGATGTTGTAGTGTACCTACTTGAATGATAACGATGTAATGGATCATCCATTGATGTACGTAGGTGATGTCAGTGTTTAATATGATAATTTCGAAACGAAATGCGATTTTTCTAGAGGAATGAAATTATTTTGAATTGATTTTTTAATGTCCAAACATACGCATGTGATTGACGAATGTACTTGATTGTGAAACGAATGAATTAATGTGATTAAAGTACATATATTACTCGTTTAGAAAATAAAATCATGTACTAAGGTACTTGAAAAAGAACGTGATTACTTATTTACTTTGAAAAATTCAGTAAATAAAGCAATAAGTAATGGCAATGGTTAATGGTAAATGTTGATTTTTCAACATTTTACCCGGCTGCTGTTTGCTCGTTAGGA
The DNA here is from genome assembly GCA_033439095.1 of Pseudococcus viburni. Lineage (NCBI taxonomy): Eukaryota > Metazoa > Arthropoda > Insecta > Hemiptera > Pseudococcidae > Pseudococcus > Pseudococcus viburni. Next base: position 10,995 of record JAVBJF010000365.1, on the reverse strand, counting down.
AGGAAAATTGTACGGAATTAATATTGATACATAGAGAATGATAATGACTTCTTACGATTAATGTGTGAGGAAGTACTTGTATCAGGTTGTACTACATAAATCTTAGGTATTCGAAGAAGTTACAGTTTTTATCGCGAATAACTACTATATTGCCTTCTAATGCAACAAGAAATATTTTCTGTAATATGTATTCAATACGTTGTGTGTTGTAATCTTTCACTTCGATTATTTAAAAATGTAAAATTCAACTTATCATTTGCAAATTGAAATTGGAATAAGTGATGTATTAAATCACATTATTCCGGTAATTTAGGTGTACTTAATCTAGTCGATTTGTGATTTGCTTCTCATCAGCTAGATTCTGATAGATAAATACCACTGCATTCGAAGATTTTCTTACTATAATTTTTTTTCACCCCATATAGGTACAGCAACTAAGGCTAGAAGCATTTGAGAAAGGGGTTACGTCAGAGTAGGGATTTTAGACCCGCGTTCGAAAGAAATATTAAAATTTGTTGAATATCTATGTTGGTAACTGTCCTCCAAGATTTCCGCGAGGTTGTTGGATTTTGTGAGTGTAGACTGTAGACCTTTCTTTTGAAATTTTGGGCGTTGAAATTTTTTTAGATCAAATTAATATCTTTGTAGAGTCGTGCTCAAATATGGTTTTTCAAAACGTGTGAAAAATATTAATCTTTTTTTCTACAATAAGGTTGATTTCAGCCATTTTGTATTAATTTATTTTAAAAAAATCACTGAAAGGATAGTAATGAAGAACAACTTAATTAAATAGGTACTTAGATGGTAATTGAAAAATTTACAAAGAAAAGAAATCACAAAAGAAATTGAAAAATTATTCATTAAAAGCGAATAAAATAAAAATACATACGTAATTATAAAGTTCATAAAAAAAGGTGGGTTCGTTTACAGAACGACTAACGTTCGCTCTCACAAAGTAACTTATAAACAAATAACGAATGCGATGGAGTTTCAAAAGTCCACCTCCACCACCGCCAGTGACATACCAAAGAAGAGCATATTCTCAAAAAATTAAAAAAAATTATCGCTTCCTTTTTAAGTAGTTTCGGATTATTAGGAAAACGATTCTTAATACGTAGAAGGAATTGTAGATGATTGTGTATCTTGAAAAAACGAATTATTTCATCCTCTCCATTCGAAATTTGCTATTAAAAATATGTTCTCAACAGTCTTTACCAACATGCAGCGTTTTTCAACTTTTTTCCCCAAAAATTTGGTGGCCCTGTGTCAAAAAACGGGGTAAAGTATTGAACATTTTTGATTCTCGTTTAACCTTTCCCTTCCCCTCCCTCCTGTACCCCATCCATCCTTTCCAGCAAAACTCAACGTTTCGAGATTGAATTTTTTTGAGCGCTGCGGTGTGCTTTTTGGTTGATGGTTTGTTGTATGTATTTTTACTGTTGAAGAGAAAAAAATGTCTGATTTTCCTTTTTTCTTTCTCTTTTTTTTTTTGAAATCGTCACTTCGTCACAGATTTTTGTGCAGGCCAATTGGAAGAAAATCCAAAAATAATTACATAAGCTTTGAAAAATATTGTGGGATTAATTTTCACTTCAGATGGTCATAGAATTACCCCCAACCTCATTTCCTTTTTCAGGAATTCTCAAATTATTGTGAAATAACGTCAAATTACGTGGAAACGCCCCTTAATTACGTTGATGCGAAGAAATCTGAGTCATTATAAGAAATGAGATCGGAGGTCGTCTTACATCTATCTGCGTCAAATGATTTTTTTTTTGAAAAAATTTAATAGTTTGAAACTTTGACCTTGGAACGAAGGGGAGGGGGGAAGGCTTAACAATGGACCAAAACATTTCAATCTTTATACTACTTCTTTCTCAAGTCATTTTACCACAACTTTTGGCACAAGTCCATTAAAATTCAAAAAAAAATTGAAAAACACTGGACCCTAGTCTTCTCTTTATCTATTCAAAATTGCAAAACTCCTTTGCTATGTCACTGGCTGAAATTCAATTTAACCGAGATTATAAATCGTAGGTACGTAAAAACATAAAAATGCATTTAAAAAAATATACAATTTTTTAATAATCTCAGTCCACTTTTCGCCTCTTTCATTATAAAAGCTTCGACTTAATCCAACAGGAATGTTTCGTTGATTCAAAAACAACTTTTAAAAGAAAATTTAATTGAAACGTAGCGCAGATTCGGTAACTTTTGAGATGTTCAGTTCACGTTGATGTTTCTGATTTCGCTTTATTGGTTTCATTTTCTAAGCAATACACCATCATGACGTTGTTTTTCATTGTGATTGGTCGTTCTGAAACATAACGCACGTATAGGTAACTAAAATGTGCTAGATGACTAAATTTCGAATTAAATGAACCTTGCCACCTCGTTAAAACTCGCCCCCGAATTTGCAATTTCTAAACTGAATTGTGTATCAAATAACTCTTGTTATACAAATTCACCGTTAAAAAAGATTACCTCGGGTAAATAGGTTATAGGTACTTAGTAGGTAGATTAGAGAAGCTGGTTAGATGGTGCCATGTTAAAATAAAAAATACGACTGTGTTTCGTATCAGTATTTATTAGATTCCTTTGATGGACAAAGTGATTTTAAGCGATTAGCATCTAAATCTAGATAATTACCTTTTTTGAATAATTCAAAGTTACTGGGTAAAAATATAACGAATATGAGACCAACAGCTGCAGATCCACCGCACATACCCAGCAATATATCTCTGTAATAGCTGGATGAAGTGTTGTAATATTTTCTGAAAAACGTATTATATTTGTACAACTGTATGACTCGATGCATCATAAAATGATGACGATATTCGGTCGAGAGGATTTTGCAAATAATATCGCAATAAATTTGCAATAGTGTTCGGATAGCAGAGATCATAAAGATCTAATTTTCTATAACATGTATTTAGAATACGTGATGTTGCCGTATGGTATCGAGCATATGAGTGAAACTTTCTCCACCGCATCGCATCGTATAATATGGCATAACATTTAGAAATATTTCTCTTTATGAGAACGTATGCCTACGCTTTTCAATACAATAACGTCTAATTAGACGAAAAAAATAGGTGTAAATATGCTGGATATCTTACAAGCATTGAATAATCATAACCGCAACACCGTTTGAAATTTTATCCCCAAAACTCATCATGCCATAAACGAATGCACCGTGTTTTGTGTGATCGCCAATCAGATCAGCAGTTATTCCTAAACTGGTTACTGAAATAATGGAACTTGCACATCCTACAATTGATACCAATCGATTAATTTACAAATTAAAACAGCTTATAGGTTCTCATCGACCTATCTATACATATTCCTACAACAGAACGTTTGCAGGCATATTTCTTTGGTCACTTTTTTCATCAAAAGTCACTAAAGTCACTTTTTTCATCAAAAAGGTCACTTTTAGTGACTTGGTCACTTTTTAGAATTTTCCCCGAACAAAAATTGAGAAAATGAAAAAACGATTTTTTTCCTTGAAAAAAGTTGAATATTACATTTTGGTGGCATTATAGTATTACGACCAAAAAGAAATAAGAATTCTTTTGACAAGTCTCGAACATTTTTTGGCCAGAAGCTTAGAAAAATTGGTAAAAATTGAGAATGATTGAGAAATTTTTTTCTTTTGATCCATAAAGCATCAAAATTCAAGAAAAATGGTCACTTTTCGGTCACTTTTTAATTCATGAAGTCACTTTTATGGTCACTTTCATTTCCAAAAGGTCACTAAAGTCACTTTTTTTTTGGAAATTTTGAAGAAATACGCCTGCGTTCGTTACATATACTTAACCTATGTACCTACATACCGAATAATATGATCACAATGTAGATTATGTACGATTTGTAGAACACGTGCTGGCCAAAATATATAGGAACACAGGCCAAAATAGCTAAAAACGCGCCGGTGAAATAAGCTGGCTGAAATTGAATTTGAAATTAGATCTTTTTGTAAAAAGTAGCTGATGATATGTAATTGTAGGTCTGAACTTCAGTGTCCAACAACCCTCCCCCGAGTTTTTCGAGTTTTCTGTCGAAACAAAAATTTTAATCAAAAAACCGAAAGCGTCATGATTGAACGTTTTTTCTTCGTGAAATTTCCTGTACAAATGTAGAAAATCTTTTTGAAAAGTTTTAATTTTTAAGCCATTTTGGAGGGGTTGAAAATAAAGATTTTTCAAATTTAACAATTTCCCTCATTTTATGAGGTGAGGTGAGATGAGGTATTCGAACTTTTAGAAGAAAAATGATGAGAAACAAAATGTGACCCGTGCAGGGACAGGGTACCTAAAGTCGAAAAACTGAATTTTGCGTTAAAGCCAAAAAACGAAAAGTGGGCAATTTTTTCAAAAAAATTTTTTTCTCATTTTCAAGTAGTTCAGACTTTTACGTATCTGTCACCAAAGTTTCACTTCAAAAACCCATCAGAACACGTCTAAATGACGTTCAAACCGTCTGAAGAAAAGGTACCTAAAGTCGGAATGTTAAAAAAATCCATGTGCGCTGCAAAATGCGGTCCATGAAATGTGTCATCTTTTTGGAGACTCGTCAGTCTAAACGTAAAAAAACTTCAAAAATCTCAAAATCGTCTTCCCTTCATTGAAAATAAGCTATACTCTTTGTAATTTACTGTCTTGATAATAAATAATACCAAGATTTTTTTTTGTAATCCAATTTTTTTTTCAAAATTGAACGCATTGAAATAGTAATTTTTTCCATTTTTCTCTCTCCGTAAGTAATTTTCGACATCAGAAACGAATTCCTCGTGAAATTTTAGTACAATAGAGTAGTTTTGGCAGCTGTTTTGATGATTGATAAGTGCATAAACAACCGGATTTCTTTTTGTAAAGAGTTTTTTTTTTTCAAAATTAAACGCATCGTGATGGCAATTTTTTTATTTTTCTCTTCTCCTAAGGCAATTTTCGACGTCAGAAACGAATTCCTCGTGAAATTTTCGTATAAAAAAGTAGTTTTGGCAGCTTGTTTCATGATTGATATATAAAAAACAGGAGTAAAAACTTTGAACGTGTTTTTCTCAGAATTTTGTTTTTTTGGAATTCAAGAATTTCCCAACTTCAAATGTCTCTATCTCGGCGAAAAATCTATCTTAGATGCTCGCCAAGGTCTCAATATGTTCCTTATGGTCTCCTTTGTTATTTTAGCTAAAAAACTCATTTTTGAAAATTCCGACTTTAGGTACCTTTTCCCTGCATGGGTCACAAATAATTTTCACATCGAATTTCTTATAGAAAACATCTCTCAGTTTTCGTAAGGGATCAGGGGTGGTGCGACGGTGCGAGGAACAGGGTGAAGGAAGAAAACTATTGTTTTTCTTAGAAATAATAATGGTGGTTAAACATATCAAGTATAAGGTATAGGGAAAAAAAATAAAAATATAGGTACCCTGAATTTTGGCCAAATTCACTTGGTTGGTTATTTGCAGTTGAGAACTCACCAAAAAAAATTTCAGCCCCCTAATTCAAAGTGAGGCGGATCTAGGGGTCCTCAAAATAGGGTCGTTTTTAAAAAAAATTTGGGTTTTCTGGGATGAACCCGAACTAAAAATACTAAAATGGCGTAGAAATGGTGAAGGAGACTAAAAAAGTGCAATCGAAGTTACTACACCTTGACTCGAAACCACTTTTAGAATGGCTACAGTTGGTTCAAAAGTTACAGATCGTTGAAAAATCAAAATTTAAAATTTTCGTAAAAATGAAATGACGTTTCTCTGGTCACCAAAACTCAACCAACACGGTCAAACATTGACGTAAAAAAAAACATTTTGATTTAGAAAATTACAAATTTTGCATTTCAGTGCTGTCCTAGGTAAAAATAAATTTTTGCAATGAAGGTCCGTAACCAAGGTTGTTTTGGAAGGAGGGTAAATGACATCTCAGGTAGGGCAATAAAAAATATTAAGATAAATTAAATGAAACCCCTTATTTTACAAAAAATTTACATTTTTATCTTTCAAGCTACGAGAATTTTTTTTTACCAAATACAAATTACTCACTCAAACTTTTCAAAATCAAAGCAAAATTTTCTTGATCATTTAAACAATTATTTTTTTATGTCATTTTTCAAAAAAAAATTGGATGGAAATATTGCAACAAAAATTTTCAAAAAATAATTTTAAATTAATTTAACGACAAAAAATTTTTTAGTCCTCTTTTTAAACCACAAATTGCGGGAATCAAAATCTAAATGACAGCGCTGCGGTGAAAATGTTTTGAAGATTTCATCCAAAATTGTATAAACGGACAAAAAAACTTTTTATTTGCAATTTTTGATGAGTTTAAGTGGACAATTTGAATTCGGTAAAAATCAAAAAACTTTACATTCGTAATCTGCAACTTTCAACCAGTTTGTAAGGGACAAAAAGTGTATCCAATTTCCAAGTCAATTGTAAGCAGAGTGTAGAAACTCGAATAGTATTTTTATAAAGTGACCAATATTTTCAGCAGGTAGACTGTCCAAAAATTTAAAAATTGTATTTTTTTTAAATGACAAAACTTTGAGGTCTCCTAATTCCTAGTTTCGTTCTTCTTTGAGCAAGAAGAAGAGGCCTCGAAACTTTTTTTGGAAAGTTTCATAATCAAAGTTAACTATTTTATCAATTTTCGTCAAAATTCAGGATTTTTTTTCATCTACTAGTACATATTCATATTCTTTGCAATCAAATAACCAAATAGCATTTTCTGATGAATTTTCCTATTTCAACTTTTTTTTTGTAAAAATGAAGAATTTGAGAAATGTAACCTCGTAGTAAGCACAGTACGTACAGTACGTATTACTGGCCAAAATCACGCTATGCTGGTTCAAAATGATGAATTTTTCAGTCTTATTCATTTTTCTAATGCGAGCTAAGAACTCTCGAAATATCGTCCAATTTGGATCAAAATCTGTTAAAATTCATCTCAAAAGTTACTAAATGCCAAAAAATTATTTTAAAAAACCATTAATTTGTTCAAGATAATTTGTAAAAATTAGTGAATCTTTGTCAGAATTTCCAAAAATGCTGACGTTTGAAATTAAATTTTTACAAATTTGGTATTTTAAAGAAGAATTTACCAGAATTAAAGAATCAGTAGAATTTTCAAAATTTCCGACATTTTGAATGAAAATTGATTCTGATCGAAATTTTGAACGTATGAAATCAGATGACCAAATAGAAGGATGCTATAGAGGCAGCATTTCCATATTTTGGTTTTTTACAAGACCGGTGTTAAAAAGGGATTTTTGACAAATTTTTCCTAGGGAAGCAGATGACTGTTCCAGGCGAGCAATCCGATGAAAAATTATAAAATTGGGGAATAAAAAATATTTTCACCAAAATCCAAAGTTGGCGTCACAAAAATGAAAATTTTTCAATTTTTTATACCCACCAAAATGAATTTTTACGTCCGAAAATCGAGTACCTATTTTTAGTTGGAGTTCACCCTAGAAAAATTGAAATTTTTTCAAAAAACCCTACTTTGAGGACCCTTTGCTCCGCCCCACATCCAATTTTTTTGAAGCTCAGACCTAAAATTATGAGCTATATACAGAGGATTCTAGGATGATTGACTTACCCGTCTACCGCAATTATTATTCAATGATTTTGTTAATACTGATGTCAAGGAACTACTGATATACATGACTAATGGAAGTACTGGTAATCTTTGGGCTTCGATGTGCAAATATTCTTCCAGATATAATGGTATAAAAACTTGACTTTGATTGACGAAGAGTTGAGTCATCATATAAACAGCCATCGTGTGATATAAGGTAAATTGTTTTAAAACTTGTTTCTTATTGATATCCTTGAAACTGTCATTCTTCTCTAGTAAAGTTTCGCCGGATTTTTCTTCGATTCCGAGATGAAATATCATCGAACAAATGAATCCAACTGCCACAACAAATATCGCAATAGTCTTCAAGGAAAGAAAAACTTATTAGCTGAATCAACTGTGGTAATATTAAAAGAAGGATTAGCAAAGATAAGGCGAAGAAATTTACCTGGAATTTTTGCTCATCTCCGGAATTGACTACTGCTTTGCTATCGCCATTGTTTAGGAACATCAACCAGGTGAATAAATGAGTTACAATGTTTGAGAAGACTGTACAAGAATACCTTCATGGAAATTAAAATAAATTGAAAATTTTATCAATTCGGCTTGGCCTTTGGCCAATACCTTCCAAGTTCAGTTGGGAGATAGAGCTGTTACCTGATGGTTAACAAATTGGTTCGTTCGCTTTGACTAGGAGTTAGATCGGGAACCAAAGATAAATGAGATACTTGAACAGATGCCCATCCGAATTGGAATATTATTATGAATATAGAATAATAACATATCTTTTGCTCGTTGCTCACATCTCGAAATCCGAAGCAAGGCGAGAAAATGAATGGGAACGATGAAATTACGCATATTGTGCCTATTAAAATGAAAATATTTACGTTAATTAAAAGCCTTTGCTGGTCAATTAATAATTAATCGATGATAACAGTATGTTTATGTGAGGAACATAATTATAAATATAATCAATTATAATTTATTAATCTGCTATCATGAGAATGATCAACAGTAATATGATCTGTGATGGAAGATTTGAAGAATTTCTATCTAACACATGAAAATTTAGATGTAGAAATTTCTCGCAAAATTCACTTGTAAAGTTGTGCAAGAATGAAATTTTCTGTTATGGCAGCTGAGCGTTGGAATTTCCAGACATCAAAAAAGATTATCACTGATCTCTGATTAGACTGAATTTCGGTAGAGTACATATGTTGAACACGAAGAAACAAACGATACCTATATTCTAATATTCCAATTTTCAACATCGGTTGCAACATCGCGAAAATTGAAAAATTTTAAAATATTTTATCTTCCAACTCGCCGATTACAAGAAATGATAACATTAGTCAAAATTTGATAGTTATTTAATATTTCGTTTTGATGTTTTGGAACATTTAATGAGGAGGAGGGGTAACCAGGAAAATGTATCCAGACTTCATAAATTCGTTAAAATTTTCCAAGAATAATTATTTTTGGTAAAAATAGTTGCCTTTGTCGCATTTTATTAAAAATTTTCTCAAAACAATTTTTTCAATTTTTAGTAGAAAAATCAAATACTTACTAACATCATATCTATATGTATTAAAACCATTTTTAGTTGAAATTCAAGGGTTAATGGAAAGGAGCAAAAGTTTATTTAGGTGGGCTAAAATTTTTACCAGATCATTCTGTGGTGCAGACACAACTTTTCAACTATCTTCGTACTCAACTTTTGAAAAAGCTGCAAAATTAACATGCCAAGGTCTATTTTATACCTATACCCACCCCACTTTTCAAACACATTTTATCAAAAATTTACCCAATGTTAAATTTTCTGTAAAGAATTGAAAAAATTGACGATCTTGATACAGGTATTTTTACAAAAAAATAATCGTCGAAGATTTTCTTTCGTCAGCCCCCTCCTCCCCCACTGAACCATTTTCCAAAAAAGGTGAAAAATGAATTTTGTAGGTATGTATTTTTTCTTCAGAATTAAGGAAATAGTAGGAAATTGCTGCTAATGACTTTTTTAGATAAAAATATCCGTACTGGGATATTTTCAATGAGGATGTAGTAGTTAGATAGCCGGCTATCCTTCTACCCATTAAGCCGTTCCCAAGAGAGAAATAACACTTCGGGTCGATCATGTATTTCATCCCTCGAGACGGAATATTCCCCGCTTTCCGGGCACAACGGAGCGTTCCTACCACTATGTCGTCACATAGTGGCTGCTCTAGGAAGACTGAAGCTTTACCACGTAAGCTCACGCGTACGTGGTCGAGCTTGAAGCTTTGGAATGCCTGGAATGCCTATTCATTCGAGAGAGATATCGATATATCTCTCTCTCCTTGTCTTCGTGGAATGTGCTAACTCACTGTAACTCTCTCATGCTCGTGTCTCCCACGTCATCCATAAGCGGAAGACGCGGGGGCCATGTCCACCTCTCACACATGCCCCCTCAGGCTTTGCCGGGGAATTACTTCGCCGATGCCCGAGGAAAGTCTGAGCTGTGAGCCAAGACCCCACGCACCCCCTGCCCCCTCGGAATTTCCGCAGGAGCAAGGTGACGTTTGAGAGACGAGACTTATAGATGTTACGTCAAGTTGTTTGAGGTAACTGTGAGAGCTGTGTTACGTCAAAGTAGTTTGAGGTAACAGTGAGTGTGCTACGTCCAGAGAGGTAGGTTGGTAATTTTTTGATTGCATCTCGCGAGGCAATACGAAGACTAAGGAAAGACTGAATTGATGAAGTGCATCCAGGGAGGCAGTTCAAATGTTTTAGGCACTCTGAGGACATCCCATAAAGGTAAGCTTAGCTCGTTAGCAGGAAATGTTTCCGGCTAATTTGTGATAGACTTCTTCTTGTGTTTCTAGGCAGTCACATGCGACGCATATGGCAGTACTGAAGAAGAAGTGGGACGAAAAATTTCGATAGAAGAAAACCAAAAGGGGAAAAGAAAGAAATGAATATTCCGTCTCGATCTATGGGATCTAATATTTACAACAGGTAAATGATGTTACAATAATGATAAAATGCATGACACATGATTTACGATCTTAATTATTATTTACAGGTGAGGCGATGAATACATCCCCTCAAGCAATATCGTACAGCGAATTTTCGCGGTTGCAATACGTTGGTACGACGCATATTCGTTTCGTGGTAATCCGCTTCCGCATATTTTGCGATACTCGACTCGAGGACCGTTGGAATGGTAAGATACAAAAAGGCTGTGATCGAAATTTAAATTAATATATAGATATAAAATAGAAGAAAATTTTATAGGTTGAAGGTGCTTACCAAAAGAAGAGGAAATTAAAATTAAAAAGATTCGCAAGAAAAAAACAGATGGTGCAATAATAGAAAATCGTGCTGTAGGTAAGAGAAGAATGTTTGATTATTAAATTTTACTTTTGTATACCTGGTTTTGTTT